>JAJOZX010000596.1:362500-962500 GCA_023014485.1 Bathynomus jamesi
TAATGAGTGTATTAACTATGTTAGTTAGAAATTAACTGAAAATACACATTTATTATAATTATTAAACATCTGTTGTATCTATAGAAACTAATATATTATATAAGATGGATTAAAAGGAGTTTTATTTCATTCTTTTCTATCGATCCAGATATGTTTATGTACCGGTAATCATAATCATTTATTATTACAACAGTGCAGCGGGGATTCCAGTTGGCAATGGATTGCATTAGATTTTTAAATTCCATTTCCAGCTAGAAGAGTACTTACTTTTGATTAACGGTTCCCAATCTTACGGTGGCGGCGTTTTTTAAAAATATTGGGATGAAAATTAAACTCGTTAACCTCTACATGTTTAGAAATTCAGCTACTTTAAAAGGTAGGTACGTATTGTGCAATATATTAGCGATACTAACGGAAGCAAGAAGGGCATTCAATTCTACAACTGCCATACTAAGATTATGCCTGGATGGAGTGATTTTATTGCTCCCCTGAAAAGGGAGTCTAAACATGGTTACGATATAAAGAACTATGGTGTCTCATCAGTTAACTAAGAATAGTACCAGTTTACGTTAAAAGGTGGAAATAGTGGTCAATATAAAGCAGCCAGAAACAGGGTAAGAAAAACCCTACAAACTGGCAACAGCGGAGCAGCGGGGCTGAATCTGGTACCGCTCATTCGAGATGTTCTGGACCTCTGTCTGATTCACTTTTCTTAAACTTCCGCAATATTCGTGGCCTTTTCTCAAATTTTCAATCTGTTGAACACCACCACCTCTCCTCTAAACCTCATCTTTTTTTCTCATTGAAACTCGAGTGTCTGGGACGAGTGACAGCAACCCCTTTTCTGTACCCTCTTACTTTTTCTATACTCAATTTCACTCCAAAAGTGGATGTTGCGTATAATGTACGCAATGACCTAACTTGTTCTCGTATTCTCGAACTCGAATCTTCTGAATTCTATACCCTCTGGCTACGGCTTACATGCCAATCTCAAACTAAATACATCTGCGCTGTTTACTTTTCTCCTAATTCTACGAACTATCCAAAAATTTTTGACTATCTTACTTCCAGAGCTGTGCTTAGCGGCGCTATTTTTTTAAAACAGTTAGCGGAACAGATAGCGCCGCTACATTTTTAGGCAATGTTAGGCGCTAACTGCTAAGCGCTAATATAAATTAAAATGAATACAGTCTTAGAATGGTATTCTCTATATTACGTTACTTTTTGTGCATAATGCTGAACGCAGAATGTATAATAATAAACAGTTTCCTGAACTGAGCTTTCACGAGGACAATGTCTTTCCAATAAATAAGTTTAATTATAAATATCAAATTAAGTAATTTTCTTGAATACCCAATAATCATGTTAAAGATATAATTTTGTTCCCATTTGACACTATAAAAGATAATAACAAATAGCGAACACATAGCTAAACATTTCATAAAAATTAGTGCCAAAATTACGTTAGCGTTAACACCGTTAATTTTAAAAACTGTTAGTGTTAGCGGCGCTAGAATTTATTTGCATTAGTGTTAGCGGCGCTATATTTATCAGTTAGCGCGCGCAGCTCTGCAGTCACTTCCAAAGTGGAATACATTCTATCCCACTCTTCCTTTACTGAAATCTCCAGTTTAGGAGATATCAATGTTCACCACCACCTTTGGTTTTCCTCCCATTTCACTGACATCCCTGGTGAACAAGCTTACAACTTTTCTATCCTAAATGACCTAGAGCAGATTATACAGCACCCTACTCGTATCCCCGATCGCCTTGGAGATAGGCCCAACATTCTGGATTTATTTCTTACCTCTCATCCTTCTTACTCTGTGAAACTTTTTTCTCCGTTGGGCTCCTCCGATTACAATCTTATATCTGTTTCCTATCCTATCGCTCCAATTCGGCCTTTGGATCCTCCGAAGAGGAGACGCCTTTGGCACTTTGGCGCCGCTGATTGGGAGGTCCTTAGGCAGTACGTCTGTGATTTCCCATGGAATGATTACTGTTTCGGTGGTCGGGGCCCTTCTGGGTGTGCTGAGCGCATCACAGAGGTGATTCAGGCGTGGAGGTGTACATTCCATATTCTATTCCTACTACTAATACAAAAAACCTTCGTTTAACTTTACTTGTTCTAATGCTATCCGCAACAGAGAGGAGGCTTTCAGAAGGTACCGTCATCATCCACCTGACTCTCTCTCAGCTTATATTTCTGCCCGGAATCGTACAAAATCTGTTCTTCAACTCGCCAAAATTTCCTTCATCCGACAAAAATGTGAAAATCTATCCAATCCTAATTCTTCTCGCTCTTTCTGGCATCTAGCTAAGAACCTCTTCAACAACTTTACTTCCTCTTCTTTCCCTCCTCTTTTCCATTTTGACGGCAGAGTTGCCGTCTCTTCTCCTGACAAAGCTGAATTCTTCGCTCAAACTTTCGCTTACAATTCAAACCTGGACGATTCCAGTGTTGTTCCGCCATCTCCTTCCCCCTCTGACTTTATTATGTCTGAAGTTAGAATCTCTTCTAAAGATGTTTTTTCTGTCCTATCTGTGCTCAACTCTAGGAAGGCGTATGGTCTTGATGGTGTTCTTCCTGTTGTTCTTAAGAACTGTGCTTCTGTGCTGACACCCTGCCTAGGTAAACTCTTTCGTCTTTATCTCTCATTTGATACTTTTCCTTCCTGCTGGAAGTTCGCTTTCATTCAGCCTGTCCCAAAGAAGGGTGACCGCTCTCAACCCTCCAACTATCGTCCAATTGCTTTGATTTTTTGTCTTTCTAAAGTTTTTGAATCTATCCTTAATTGGAAGACTCTTAAACAACTTTCTTCTCACAATCATCTTTCAGATCATCAGTATGGATTCCGCAAGGGACGCTCTACTGGCCATCTTCTTGCATATCTCTCTTACTCTTGGTCATCCTCCTTTCATCCAAACTGCCCCCTTTGGTTTCTATCCTTCTATCTATGCCTTCATCTCTAATTTCCTTTCTGGTCGATCTATAGCTGCAGTTGTAGATGGCCACTGTTCTTCTCCTAAAGCTATTAACAGTGGTGTTCCTCAGGGTTTTGTCCTGTCACCCACTGTTTTCCTTTTATTTATTAATGATTTTTAAATTCGCACTTCCTGTCCTATTCACTCCTATGCCGATGATTCCACTCTTCACTTCTCCACCCGCTTCTCAAAGCGTTCCTCACACCAGACACTTCATGATTCGGGTAGGACGGCTATGGGACACCTGACCTCTGATCTTTCTGCTATCTCTGATTGGGGCAGAGAAAACCTTGTGGCTTTCAATGCCTCAAAAACGCAGTTCTTCCATCTGTCTACTCGTCACAATCTTCCACACGACTATCCCCTTACCTTCAACAACACACAACTCGATCCTTCTTCTTCTCTTAACATTCTTGGCATTTCCTTTTCTACTGATCTTTCCTGGGAAGATCACATATACTCTCTTTCTAAAACAGCTTCTAAGAGGTTAGGTGTGCTGTACCACCTCCGCAGTTTCTTCACCCAGTCTCAGTTGCTGTCTCTGTACAGGGGTCTTGTTTGCCCCTGTATGGAGTATGCTTCTCATGTGTGGGGTGGCTCAACCCACAGCCGTATTTGACCTGGTGGAATCAAAGGTTTTTCGTCTTATCAATTCTCTGCCTCTTACTGATTGTCTTCAATCTCTCTCTCTCTTCGCCACACTGTTGCCTCATTCTCGCTTTACTATCGCTATCATAATGGACAGTGCTCTTCTGAACTCTCTAATTGCATGCCTCCTCCTTTAAGGAGAGCACGCAGTATCAGACTTTCTACACTTTCTCATTCCTTTTCTGTCCAACTATCTTATGCAAGGGTTAATCGGTATTTTCAGTCTTTCATCTACTCAACCGGTCAACTCTGGAACAATCTTCCTCAATCCATCTTTCCTCCTGTCTATGACCTCCCACCTTTCAAACGTAGAGTGTCTAGGCATCTCGAAAACCCTGGACCTTGATTTTGCCTTTCTTTTTCTATGGGAGGGGCGCTTTTGCGGACATTTGCCCTTCGCCCCTCCTTCCTGCCTAAAAAAAAAGTTTTTTGTTTTCGGATAAAACCTGGAAAAAGAAGATGTTTTTATCCCTGGTGTTTAATCATTTCTCTTTCATATTTGCGATTAAAAATGTTATGCACTATACTTGGAAGGTCTATTAACATGTCGAAGCAATACAATTCGGATGATTATTATTGTAAGTGGCCTAAATAATAATAAGTACCTTTTATTACCTACAAAACTGAATGCCCTCGTTCATTCTTTATATATACTGTACATACCTTTCACCATCCCAGATGTTCCGTGCGATGATTCCTCATTTCACGGAGGTTAGGCTTGTTGCCCCTCCTATTGAGTTGGCTTAGTGAAGTAAAGAGTTGGTTTCTTGCATTCTCCACTTCACATAGCCAGGCGTCTACTCCTTTTTTGAAGATATCCATCGCTACATCACTCTTGTTCCTTAGTTCCTTGGGCAGCTGGTTGAACAATCTTGGTCCTCTCTCAACAAAACATTTCCTTCAGGGTTGAGGATGTTCCCTGTCTTGCCTTTAATTTGGGAACACGACACATTCTTCCTTTCCTACTTTTCACTGTTGTTTGAGTAGTTATACTCGTAGGGTTCAAAGTAGGTTTATGGAGTAGTTCCTCCATTATTTTCCAAATGTAAATGGTGTACCTCTCTCCTTTCCAGAGAGTCTAAATTTAATTCATCTAATCTTTCCCAGTAATTTAGTTCTTTGCATCCATTGATCTTGGTTGTGAAACTTCTCTGAATCCTTTCCAGTTGACTAATGTCCTCTTTTATATATGGGGATGTTATGACCAAGCAATACTCCAATTTGGATATGATCAATGTTTTCAACAGAGGAATCATTATATTCATATCCCTTCTTTTAAAGATTCTCAGTATCTGTCCAGTTATTCTTTTTGCTCTGTTTACTGCTATCTTATTTTGTGTTTCAAATTTCGTGTCATCAGTCATTACAACTCTCAAATCCTTTGCTTTAATGCTTCACTGAATTTCCTGTCCATTTGGGATATAGTATTCCATGGATTTTAGGTCCTCCCTTCTACCGTACCTTAATAATTGAAATTTCTCGTTGTTAAGTTTCATATTCTTGCCTTCAGACCAATTGTAGATTCTGTTCATGTCTGTTTGTAAAGCTCCTATATCCTCTGGGTTTCTTATTTTTCTACTAATTTTTGTGTCATCAACAAAGGATGTTACTGTGCTGTCACTGGTAACTTCCTCAGCTCTATCAATTAATATGATTATGAAGAGTAATGGAGCTAATACTGTTCCTTATGGTACTGAGCTAAGGACCTCTGACTCTGATGAAGATATTCCTTGAACTGTAACGACTTGCTGCCGCTTACTAAGGAAATTATATACCCATTTTTCTACTTTTCCTGTTATTCTCATATATTTCAGTTTGTGTGCTCTGATGATTCCATGGTCACACTTGTCGAGCGCTTTGGCAAAGTCTTTGTATATACAGCATTGTTTTCATTGTTTTCGAGTGCATCAATAATGTTAGAGTTTCATTAATTGTAATAGGAATGATCTTCCTGACCGAAATTGATGTTGGTTATTATTTAATTTTTTTCCGAGTTTCCAAAAAGTCCTAAATTTTTTCTCTAACTATTCTTTCAAATATTTTGATGAGATGAGTGTAAGCGATACTGGCCGATAGGTTCTGGCTTCGGATCGATCTCCTCCTTTATACATGTATACTGGAACTATGTTCGCTCTCTTCAGGATACTTGGTATTTCCAGTGTTGGGCACTAAAGCGTTAATCCGATAACAGTTAATTAACGAAGTTAACTTTTTTTAACGGACTATTAACGGAAGTTAATTTCCATTTATCGTTATCGGACCAGTTAACTTCCGATAACTCGATATTTAGTCTGTTAAAGTCCGTTAACACGTTAACTGCGAGGAGTCATTCACGGAAGATCACCGCTCCGCGAATGAATTCAAACCGCCATAACTTTAGTCTGCTTCCAGATCTCGCAAGGGGAGGTTGTGCGCTTTTTATTGTTGAAGGTAAGAAGGTTCTTTTAACGTTAGTAAAAGTCCTATAATATTATATATCTATTAATACGTATGGAGATACGTATGGTAAAATGTACGGTTGAGAAAAATTAATTTATAGTAATGACTAATGAATAAGTATTTTTACACTGCGTTAGTAAATCTCTAAAAAAGTATATATAGTATGTAAAATTTGAATAATAGTTTTTATTCACTGATTGTAATATTGTCGTCGAATTAAATAACAATTGTGTATATTACATAGACAAAATATTTTATAGACAAAATAATTCATGGACAAAGTATTTTTATTTTATAGACTAAATAATTCATAGATAAAATATTTTATAGATAAAATAATTACATAGAGAAAAATTACTTCTATCGAAAATTCACAGAAAAAGGTTAAGTAAAATAAAATATTTTATATAACGTAATATTATACAGGGTGTCCCAGAATTAACTATCTATTTCAATGAAATCGGACAAATTTTTTAAAAATACACTTTTATTTATGTTTATCATGTTTAATATGTGTTAAAAATGTATAAATTTCTAAAAAAAATTCATAATTTTATTTTCATAATTTTTTCATTATCTGGTCCAATGAAAGACCGTCTGAAGTCATAGAATGGCAAAGAGACTCTCCAAAAGTTAACGTGTGGCTTGGAATGACCAAATCCAAAATTTATGGCCCATTCTTCTTTGCGGAAGCAACTGTAACAGGTACCGTCTACCTTGATATGCTTCAGCAGTTTCTCGAACCACAGCTTCTTGATGATGGCATTCTTGATAATGTTGTGTTTCAACAAGATGGAGCACCATATCATTATGCTCTAATTGTTCGAGAATACCTCAACAGACGCCTTCCGAATCGGTGGATTGGACGTGGAGGACCTCGACCTTGGCCTCCGCGTTCTCCGGATTTGACACCCCTGGATTTCTTTGCATGGGGTTTCATAAAAACAAAGGTTTATCGCCAAAAGATCAATGCTTCTTGTTGAAACACAACATTATCAAGAATGCCATCATCAAGAAGCTGTGGTTCGAGAAACTGCTGAAGCATATCAAGGTAGACGGTACCTGTTACAGTTGCTTCCGCAAAGAAGAATGGGCCATAAATTTTGGATTTGGTCATTCCAAGCCACACGTTAACTTTTGGAGAGTCTCTTTGCCATTCTATGACTTCAGACGGTCTTTCATTGGACCAGATAATGAAAAAATTATGAAAATAAAATTATGAAAAAAATTTAGAAATTTATACATTTTTAACACATATTAAACATGATAAACATAAATAAAAGTGTGTTTTTAAAAAATTTGTCCGATTTCATTGAAATAGATAGTTAATTCTGGGACACCCTGTATATTATATATTATAATATTATTATAATTAATATTATTTTGAATTAATTTTGCTATTTTGTTTGAATTAATATTTTATTAGTTTAGTTACATATTTTATACGATGATATTTTACTTTTTTTAGGTTCTTCTGTATTATCGTCAACTACACAGCGTTCAGTTCTCTCTTACCAAGCATTTTCTACAACTTTTAAACTTCAACCATGGAGCACCAAGAAGAAGTTCTCGACATTGAGATCGCCTCTGTCTCAGGCACTTCTGAGTCTCAGTCTGACCAGAAGCCTTTCCAAAACAAAAAAGTTGCAAAACTTGATAAAAATACAGTTAAATACCTATTTATTGTTGGATTTTGCATAAATAAACATTTTCTATGGGTTTTAAAGCTTTTTTCCTTGATTTTTTTAAATGTTAGTAAAGAAATAGTTATCGTTAACGGATTATCGTTAACTTCCGTTAACTTTGTAGTAAAATTATCGGATTATCGTTATCGGAGTTAAAAATTGGGGTTAACGGATTATCGTTATCGAAGTTAACTTTTTGGTTAACGGTGCCCACCACTGGGTATTTCTCCCCTGCCTAGTGATCGTCTTCATATCCGATATTATTAAGGGGGACTTAGCGATTGCATTCTTTCAGTTTTTGAGTAGTGTGGCATTCCATTTGTCCAGCCTGCTGCCGTGTGCCTCTAGTTCCCCTACAGCTTGTGATATCATCTGTTGTGAAGTCAAAGTCCGTTATACTTCCCCCTTGTAATTCTTCGAAGATGGCGTTTCTATCGCATGTTAGTTCATCAGTTTTGGGGATACTGAAAGATGATTCATACTGAGCTCTTAATATTTCAGATATACAGTAGATCATCGGATAAAACATTTTCATTCTTCAAAGGTCCGATAGTCGCGTGATTTTTATTCCTCCTTTTTGCAAAATTATAGAAGTATTTTAAGTTAACCTTTATCGCTTCTATAGCGTCATTATCATCATCTTTCTTTGTATGATTCTCAATTAGACCCTGTATGACGCAATCTATACTCTCCAGTTTATTATTTAATATTTTTCTGATGTTATCTTGTTCAGTAATAATATAGGCACCTTGTATCAAGGGGGGAGAAGTGGTAATAATTGGGGGATGAAAGACCAACGTAATGCTGGAAGCTTGCTTGGCATAATTGAAGAGTTGTTTGTTGGCAAAGACAATTTAGTTAGGTTTGCACTGGTAAAGACTTCAGGAGGAAAATTAAAGAGACCTATACAAAAACTCTATGCTTTAGAAATCAGCAAAAACACGGATAGTCAAGATGAAACATTTGAGTTACAGCCTCATGGAGAAGGCTTGGCTAAACTTGCAGAAGGTAATGACAACAATGCCTCTTCAGAGGGGAGTGTTAGAAAAGCTAGAAGAGGAAGAGCCATTGTTGTCCCAAGGCGATATGATGACTAACTGATTGATGCAGCATTGCTTGTATATATTAAGTTATGGTGCATATATATCCATCTCATAATTGTAAGGTTAGTGAAAAATTCACTTAATTTAGAGCTAGCATTTTTGGGCTCTTGTGGCATCATTTTGGTGGGGGGGCTCTGGCGCGTCCTTTCTGCTCGTTTGTTGAATGCGGCACTTACAGGGCGTGGTCTTATAGAGAGCTCTCTTGCAATTCAGTTTGGTTGTTTAGATACAAGATTATTACATCGTGCAATGGTGCAGGTTGTGTTGTTGCAAGGTTTAGAAAGAAAACCATAAATAGTGCCCATTTTGTTTTTATCTTAATTTTATGCAACTGAGGCCTAAGGTAGGCCCACATCGAGTCAGCAACCCTGAGGTAGGACCTAATAGGATTTCCAAGTCCGTAAGTTTGTTTAGTCTAGCTTAACTTGGGATGTGGGTTGAAGTGGTCCCTCAGAGCTTGGCCGTTCGGGACTCAGCTGGAATTCTGAACCTAATCAAATAAAATAACACTGCAGTCTTTTCATCAGGTTTGAAGTTCCAATACTTGAAACACCGGGTAATGCACAGGCATCTCTGTACTGTAGTGCAAATGTTGCTAAGTCAAGATCCGGAATAATGAAGGCATGGCATTCATTCAATTGTAAGTGTCACTGAGGAATCTAAACTTCTCAAGGGGCTCAACAACTTTAAACGATCAGAATCAAAGCATATCTTTCTTTTAGGAAGTTTATCAAGGATTCAATAATTTCATATCGTACAACTCTGAAATCACGTGTTGCTGTTGTAACTAATTGATGGCTCACTCTGCTCTTTTTTGTCAGTCAGCTGGATGCCAAAGAATGTCAAGTTGTCCTCATCTAAATTTTCTTCAAAAGAACTTTTCCATCCACCAAGAAGCGATTGACTCTTCAATGCATCTAGATTGTCCAGGAGATTCTGTACTTTGTTATCCCAATCAAAATAAGTGCATTTATTGTCTTGCAGGGACTTTTGAAATCTTGAATATAGAAACAAAATGTTTGCAACTATGCACATTGTGCTCAACTTTTTCAGATCAGTAAGATTCTTCAGATGACCCTGAGCAGAAGCATCTTCCGACTGCTCTAAATATGCTACGATTGCTCTATATGATGATAGAATACTGCTGAAAAGATTGTAAGAGAATTCTGTCCAACGAACTTCATAATATTTCGGAATATGATGTACTGTTAAGTTCTTTTCTTTTCCAACCTTTTCCAGTTCTTTGGTGCGAACTGCTGATGTATGAAAAAATGTTGAGAGACCACTGCCATCTTGTATCAACATAGTCACTTCCTTCACAATTTTAGAGACTTTGCCAAAGGACAGATCTGAGCGATGAACTCCACACCAAATTTTGATCAGTGGAAGGTTTGTTTCAGCCATTTTCCTTTCCTTATCTAACATTTTCCACAGGCTCACACGTTCTCCTGCGTTGAGACTCTCTCCATCTGTGACAACACATGTTACCTTGTTGAAAAGATCTTTCCAAGGAATAGTAAAAGAGAGTGCTTCTTTCACAGCTAATATATATCCTTCAGTCTTCCGCTGAGTAGATTCAGAAAATCCAAGGAAAAGGTCTTCCTCTTGCCCATCTGAAGGAACTAGCTTGCACTTGACATAGTTATTGTCAAGCTGGAATTGATCAACAGAGCCATCTATTGCAATTGATACGGCAATTGCCGATTTTATTTTTTCAAGTAAATTAGGTTTATCTGCTCGTACAATAAAGTACAACAGATTAGCATGCTGCATTGGTATTACATATTTGAATTCTTCCACTGGTGGATCAAATGGCTTCACATCAGCAGCCATATTGAATTGAGAACTCATTATACTGGTCATATGAATTGATGGCCAAGACCATGCTGAAACTGTACCCCGTTTGGAATTATTATAAACCTCGATCATAAGTCCACCAATTTTATTTGCTAAGTTTTCATTAGCTTTCGATATGCAAATACCCATTTTATGCCATTTAACATTACTTTCTGTTTCCTATATCAACCATTCTTTAATCCAATTTAGCAGCTTAAAATCAATACAAAATTTCATTTCATTTAATTTGTACAACAAGCTAGCATGTGAAACTTTGTCAAAAGCCTTACTAAAATTCAAATAAATTATATCTTACAGACTCGATATTTTGATTGATTTTGAACTATTTTAATATTTAAATATCACATTTAAAAATAGGTTAATTATAAAAAAATGATGAGAGAAAAAAAATATTTTGATGAGAGTAAAATCTGTAAAACCTTTTGAAATAAAGGCAAAATGGCAATTTTTTGCACACTGCTATATAGTAAATCATTTTAGCGGCATTCCCACCAACGCACAATACGCAACAAGCAAAATATCACACAGCAAAAACCCGTGAAGCCGCGCGTGTATGAAAAGAGAAGTAATAAATTATATTGAAGTATTAAAATATTTTAGGTACTTTCCTGGGTACTTTATTTATACCACATTTTATAAATATTTAGGAAAAATAAATGTACTTTGATATTTTATGTTATTTTATTAGTTACCTATTTATATCCTTATATTAGTGTACTCCAACTCAATACCTGGCGTCCTGGCGTCGGAATATAGTAGGTTTTGCAAGCATTATCGTAGAAGCCGTACATGCACTGAGAACCATTATAGTCGACATTGACTTATCTTCGTCACCGTCGGTTTCATACGGTATACCAGTGATATCCTACTATAATTTCTAAAAATCGACTATAACCCTACGGGGCCTACGATAATTGTTGACTGGGTAGAAACTATTCAGTAGGCTTTTGAAAAAATAGGCCTTGTGGCTCTGATACGCGGAGGATAAGACTAAAATATATTTTATCATTCTAAAATAGAAAATAGGTTGATTGAGTTGTCACTATATAAATATCGTTTTTGAAATGTAGCGAATCTGATAAGTTGAGCGCGCAGTTGATAAAGTTTTCGTATTATATATTTTAATGCATTATTTTAAACTTACAGAAATGTTACACATGTCCATATAGGGTTAAATTTATTAATGCACAAATTTAATAATACACAAAATAATTTTTAAAGATACACAAAAAATGTAATAATGCACATTTTGTGTATTAATACACGCTAAACTAAATAGCCTATGTTCTATGAACCTCTTGTATGTATACTGTTTGTACCTGTTCAGTCTGAAATAAAGTGTTTGTTTGTTTGTTTGTACTGTATATGCTCAGGAAAATACTTTGATTAGAAAATTTCGTACGTGTACATTAGATGTTAAGTTGATCTTGTTCAAAACTTTTTGCACTCCAATGTATACAGCTCATTTGTGGTGGAACTACAGGATGTATAGTTTGAGAAAATTATATGTTGCATATAATAATATTTGGAGCAAATGTATTTTCGTTCCCCTGACGCAAAAGGGGACACAAATTACACTAGGATCTTTAGGAAACATTTTTTAAATGAATCCATCGGATCACTTTAACATATTGCTTCTCAAAGCATTTGGGAAGCAATATGTTAAATTGATCCCTCCTGGGAAGCAATATGTTAAAAAGAGAAAGGTTGGTTGGTTAGAAAGAGGTTGGTAATCTAGGAGATTGCTTGCTGGGAAGCAATATGTTAAAGTGATCCCAACAATTTATTATTTATTGCAAACATAATAAATAGAGAACTATTATTTACATAGGATAAAATTTGAATGCCCGGTAAGGTCAACTGTACGCTTTGACGATTGGTTAGGTTTAGTCGTGATATTTTCGTTGGTTAGGTCAATTGTACGCCCTTGACGATTTAGTCGTGATATTTGCGTTAGTTTTAACGAAAATATCACGACTAAACCTAACCACTCGTCAAGGGCGTACAGTTCATTCAATGAACCTAATCGGGTATTCAGTTGACCTAACCGGGCATTCGGTTAACCTAACCGGCATTCAATTAACATATATATATATATATACACACGTGTATATATATATATATATAATATAATATACAGCAGTGGTGGGCGCGGTACCAAAATTTGGGGGTGCGTTACGCGGTACTGCGGTACCTCAGCATGCCCAGTGCGTTACGCGGTACTGCGGTACTTTTTCAGGTCCCCCTGGTGCGTTCCGCGGTACTGCGGTACTGCGGTACTGCACACAAGAACAACACAAGTAATAGCACATATTTTCAGAAATTGCATATCGGCGATTTCGCACCTGAACTTTCTGCCATAATGGCTAAAAATCGATCTTTGTCACAGAAATGTAACACACGTGCAACCGGCTCAAAAGCAAGCACTGCACTGAGGCGTTGTGATAGGATGGCAACGTAACATGTTCTGAACGAAAACTTAACGTGTCTAGAGTTAGGCTGATGCAACACACGCAGCATTCGTCTTACTGTACTCCTGTAATAAGGTTTACTTCAAAAAAAGTGTTAATTTTTTGAAAAGTCGTGCTTGTCGGTACCGCGGAAAGTACCGCGGGAAATTTGAATGCGGTAGCGGTACTGCTGTACTTTCAGCGATCCTTTGCGGTACTGCGTTATGCGGTACCGGTTTGGTAGTGCGGTAGTACCGCAGTACCGCAAAAAATACCGCAAGTGCCCAGCTTTGAATTATACAGTATATACAGTATATATATATATATATATATATATATACACACACACACACACACATCGAAACCTATGATAAAATTATTGAATGCCGGATTAAGTTAACTGTACGCCCTTCACGATTGGTTAGGTTAATTATCCTTTGTGATGTGGGGAGAGATGATAATATTTGGGAGTTCGTTCAACCTCTTTCGAAACTCCCCACCCACCCCTATATGAGTATATGTAGGAGGAAGGGGCCAAGGGCGAGTGCCCGCAAAAAGACCCCCTCCAAAGAAGAACAAGAAAAACAAAATCTATGCCTCCAACGCTCGGCTTTTTTTTAAGAAATTTTGAAAAGTTAAGATGAATATATGTGTATGTAGGAATAGAGGGCGAAGCGTGTGTTTGAGAGCATGCTGGACTGCTTGCACAGCATGCAGAAGCTAGACAAGTGTTTGGTCGACATTGATGAACAAAGCCACGTTTTGACACGTCTTGGTGTACTGAAGGATCGTTCAACCTCAAGTGGAGGCTAGAAGTGTGAGATAAGCAGGGCTTCAAAAGATCCATCAAGGTTGTATCGGATGCAGTGTTCTTTTGTGCATCTTGTCCAAATTTCAAACTAGGATAGTGATTCTTCAACAAAATTTTCAATTTTGTACATATCGTTGACCTGAAAATAATTTAAGAACGCATTAATATATGCGAGGAACCAAGTTTCCCAAGTTCAAGTTTAAAATTCGTAATGAGTTAAACAAACATTTTACGAAAATTTCACAATATCAAAACCTAAATTTCTTTTGAAAATCATACTTTATCAGTCTAGATTTGTTCATTAATAGAGTTGGTTATTATACTTCTTGACAAAGTTTTGTGTTGACAGATATCAGTTAATCTCCTGACTCTCTAGACTGGGTTGAGTGGTGCCATTCGTCGGGGTTGCTGTTCAGTGAACCGTTGAACTACAAGCTTCGTAATCCACGGGCTTGTAATGAATGCTCATCAACGCCAAGCCCGACAATCTCTCCATGGACATAGCAGTCCGAAGGTACCCCTTCACAAGCTTCAAGGTACTGTTGGCACGTTCATTGTCAGTAGAAGTGACGGGTATGATGCAAGCAATTCGCAACAAGCAGTTGATGTTCGGGAATATATCGGCATCGCAACCCTGGAAAGAAAGTGATAATGTTACAATTAAAGCTAGAACATTTTACACTAAATATTAAATAATCGGAGCATACGAAGAATTGTCGCCCCCAAGATGGGCATACAAAGAAGTATAATCTACCTTTAATGCTGGTTTGGCGTTCTCTGCGTGCCACTTTCTCCTCCATCGCATATATTCGATGTCAAGAGTCCCAGGGTTGGGAAAGGTCTGACTTGTACATCACAGAAATCCCAGTAATGTCTGTTGCTGGCTCACTGGTGACTCTGGAACCAAAACCAAGTAACTGAACAGCCATCTTCTGAGTGGGACCGAATCTATAATAGAGTTCATTAATTAGGTGGAGAATGCAGGGGTCGGGTCCAGACCGGTTGGTGTTGCCACCATGTTACGGAAAACTCAGATTTTTAGAAATTAAAAGTTCGTGTTCTACAAACGTACCTTGTAAACATCATCTGCATAATATGGTCCAGAAAAGAAAGAAATAGAGTACGACGATAATATTCCTCAAGTGTGTCATGAGTAGTATTTGGTCTGTGCTGTTGTCCGGCAGTTGTCCTTGGTACACTGGGTTCAGTACCCACATCAGAACTGATCTGTGCAGCTTGCAATACCATTCCCTGAACAACACATCAGCTTTCTTTCTCACTTCCTTCAGCTCTTTCTGTGTCCCCGAGATCATGTAAGCCTTCACAATGTCATTTGATTTCTTCTGAAGCTTGATGATTGCCAAAGTTTTCAAGGGAACAGTCAAGGAAATAAGAAATCGAAACGAACGACGTGATAGAAATTGTATGCTTTTTGGAGTCTCTCTCTATCCCAGTTCCAGTGTGTTTTAGAACTATACTGCTGGTACTGTGGTTCATTTGTAATAACTTCTGTTTTAATAATTGTTCTCAGCAAGAGTACTTTCATATCCTTCATGACGTTCTACCCAACGAGTGCGGCAAAGGTGTCGGATCTTTGATTTTTAAGATTCTGGCTGATCGAAGCTTACTACTTTCTCCAGACACCTCTGTTGCTTTGGAGAATAATTGAAAAAGTTAGAAATCTCAGTTATGGTTCCTGACATATTCCGTACAGATGGTAGGCTACAAGCTTTTACGACGATGAGATTGAGGACATGAGAATTGCAAAGCACATATATTGCCTTGGGGGTTTTGCTGAACTATTATGCGCTGCACCCTTCGGGCCTGGCCGGACATGTTTGAAGCGCCATCATACCCTTGTCACGGCAGTCTGCTATGTCTAGAGTCCAGTGACGTGCACTCAGGGTAGGCAAGGTAGGCAGTGCCTGCCCTAGCGTAAAATCTGAAAATATAAAAAAAAGTTACTTTTTTCGTTAATTAAACTTCATTCTTTCAGTTCCTTAATGCTTTATCTTAAAATACATACAAATTTCGTGCTAATTTTGTATGTATCATTATGTGTAATGCTGAAGCAGGCACATATTGCTATGCTTTTTATCCTGCATATAAATTATAATAGCTAAATTCTTCGTAGCGCGTGCCGTCAATCCAAGCTTTTTCCTTTAAAACAATAGGAAATAAAGGCAATTTTTAACCTGCCTACGAAGCAACCCATTGGGCGGGCGTATGATGTAGCAGCGTGGCAACACAACTGCAGTTTTCCAAGATATGAACAGCAATCCTTTATCTTAGGATGCAGATACTTTAATAAAAAGTAATGGGTTTTATAATTGGCTGACAAAAGACTCGTACTTTCTACTAATGACCTATGAAGAAATTTTCAATAAAACAGCTACTCTTTAATATTTTGCAAACTAAAATAATAGATATTCCATATTGCATTGGAAGAATCGATGACACAATACAATCATTAAAAGATGCTTAAAAATTTTGTTTGGTTTTTTTACGATAAGTTTGAAGAGAATTGTATAGAAAATAACCTTGCTGAATCCAATTGTCGCATAAAACATCCAATTAAGGAAGAAAGAATTTTTTGTCTTATATTGAATGATATAATTAAACAAATGGAAGTTAGATATAATGACTTAAAAAATTTGCGGTTTATTGCTTTAGTTGATAGTAAGAAGTTTGCCGAAATGGCTAGTCATTATGCTAACTACTTTGATTTCGTAAGACTAAAAGCTGATTTGGCTGGAATCTATACTGCACCAATGTTACGAGACAAAGCTATTAAAGATTTACTTGTCTTCATTTTTAAAAATGAACTGGAACAAACATTTCCCGAAGCAGTGAAACTGCTGCAATTGGTCCTTACAATTCCAGCTACAACTGTTTCAGTTGAGCGAACATTTTCAGCTTTAAAAAGAATTAAAACATGCACTAGGAATCGAATGACACATCGCTTGCTTTCATCGCTTGCTTTAATCTCTATAGAAAAAGAAAGGTTCATGAAACTGGAACAAAGTACTACACGCAACTTTTATGACATGGTTGCATAAATATTTCTTCAGAAGGAGAGAGGAATGGAATTTATCTACAAATAATGTAAGTAAATACTTACATAATTAAAATTTTATTTTGAACGTTTAATATTTTTATTAATTACCGGGATATTAGTTGGTATAAAATAGCTATGAAATTCTGACCAGTTTTATTAAGTTGAGTAACAATGCGATGCATGCCTAATTTCTATATTTCGATGGTAATTATTGTTAATACAGTTTTTCAGACCCTTTGTTGGCAATTGATTTTATTAGTGCCTACTGCCTACCCTGAGTTATTACGCACCGCACGTCCCTGGCTAGACCCCACTGCTCCAGTTTTCCTAGGATCAATTGAGAGACGACTTGCCCAGTTATGCGCTCAGTGGTTTTAAAATCTAGACATTCTTCGCTAATAATACAATTATGAAAATAAAAACCCGCTCTAATAGACAGAGTTTATTTCCACAACAGTTTCGACGCCCACTGGCATCCTCCTCGGGTGTTTCTGTATCCACCCGAGGAGGATGCCAGTGGGCGTCGAAACTGTTGTGGAAATAAACTCTGTCTATTAGAACGGGTTTTTATTTTCATATTTTGACCTTCACGTAGAAAAAAAGTTTTTTGCATTTAATAATACAATTCTTGTCAACAAACCTGAAAACAAGCGATAATTAATGCAAAACACCACTTTTCTACGTGAAGGTCAAAATATGATGATAAAAACCCACTCTAATGGACAGAGTTTATTTCCACAACAGTTTCGATGCCCACTGGCATCCTCTTCGGGTGGATACAGAAAAACGAATCTTTTTTTCTGTATCCACCCGAAGAGGAAGCCAGTGGGCATCGAAACTGTTGTGGAATAAACTCTGTCTATTAGAGTGGGTTTTTATTATCAAGCGATAATTGTTCAAGATTTGCATTGTCTGTCACTTCATCGGAAAGAGCTGAAAAAACTTTGCTTCTTTTATCTCCTTGATGATCGAATCCCTAATTTGATCCCCAATTAGACTAATAATTTGGTTTTGAATTGATTTACTGGAATATCTTGCATTGGCGCGGCATATTGCTAAATGGTTTTTTAAGATGGGGCCAACGTAAGTGCCACTTTTACAGCGCGGACATGCAAACAATTTATTTTTAGAAATGCTTTGATAATACGTTTTTCGATAACCCGAAATGTCGGCTTAATAATAAAGAATTTTCTAGGCTGTCTTGACCATTATATATATATATATATATATATATATATATATATATATATATATATATATATATATATATATAAAACAAGTGCGTGTGCGCGCGCGTGTCAAAATTTCAATTTTCTCGAACGATTTCATGTATGACAAAATATACAATGAATCAGCAGCATTTTTAATAAAACATTAAAGGTGCCTAAGGAGTTCATTTATTCATTACGTGGGGGTAAGTAGCCGTCCCAATCCTAACTGATGCCAGAAGCTGGGAGCGAACTCAGAGCCACACTCCACAGAGGCAGACATTGTAACCTCCGAGCTTTCGAGCGCTCAGCATTCTTAATTACTACTAATTTAGAATCCAACCTATTACGTCATCACTGATCCTGCTTTCAGATTTTACCCCTAATGTGGCTCAAATCATATACCACACACCTCACAGATGCTCTTACTTGGCTCACCTTCCGCGCTAACGTTCCACCGCCACTCCACCATTTAACCCTCTAGGATTCCATATAGACCCTCTTTCTCCATAAATCTACATCCCTTGAAAGGAACCCAAATCCTTCCAACAGTCTGGCGCTGTTCTCTTAATTCCCGTATAATAGCCGTTTAATAGCAATTGGTCAAGTTTTAATATTTAATTTTCCGTCTTTAATTGGTCGTTCTCGCAAAAAACTTTTGCAGCACCCAATTCTAATCAAAACCTTTGTGAACCTTAAGCCGGGTTTACACGGTGAGAGCTACTCGCGCGAGTAACTATCGCACTACTTGCTTCATGTCAACTACCACGCTAGCTGAGAGTTACTAGCGCCGCCCACTCTCGCGCTAGTAATTTTTCACTCGCAACAAAGTTGGTTTCTTCCAACTTTTCAGTTTACTGTCATGCGAGTTCAGACGTGGACTGTGTTTGGAATACCGTTTATATGTATTTATTGTTATAATTGTTCTTGCAGAATGTCCGATAAGTGGAACATAGATCAAATTATTCTATTTTTAGAAGAATATTTAAAACATAGATGTTTGTGGGATGGCACAGAGGAGCTATATAGGAATAGAGATGCTAGTTCAAGTGCGGAATAACAAATACTGAAAGTAATGAAACTTGAAAATGTGGACATTAAAGTATTTCGTAATAAAATAGGAAATATTAGAAATACTTACAGACAAGAGGCAACAAAAGTTATAAAAAGTAAGAAAAGTGGAGCTGGGACAGAAGACGTATATACCAGCAAATTATCATTGTTTAAATTGGCTGACAAATGAATCGCCTGTTGCAATGTACCGCAAAGTAATTTCCAATTTTATTTTGGCAGGCAGCGCTCTTCTCATGCATGTATCCTGTTTCTGAATTGCAGTTGTAACATTCGTTAGTAAAAAGTCAAACAATTTTATCTAGTCGTAGAAAATTATTAAAGCTTCTTTCATCTTCCCCTCGGAGTTCCTGTAAAAGTAAATTTGAAGCACCCGTTTCTTTTCTCCTACCAATCCATTTTCTTACCTATATTCTACGTTTTTTTTTTCTTGTGCGTCTAATTATTTCACAAAAAACACGGGTTGCCGCAGCAACAACCTGCCTTGATGCCATTTCGATGTCAACTATCATTGCGAGTGACGAACGCGTGTCAACAGTTACTCTCACGAGACTATCTCATGAGAGTACTCTCATGTCCAGACGTGAGAGTTACTCGCGCGAGTAGCTCTCACCGTGTAAACCCGGCTTAAGACCTCCGCCTAACCCTTACGGAATGCATTCTGGAACGCCTTCAGGAGAAGGCAATGTTCCCTGTCTAGCCTTTAATTTGGGAACACGACACATTCTTCCTTTTCTACTTTCCACTGTTGTTTGAGTGGTTCAAAGTAAGATTTAGTTCGTTCATAATTTCCCAAATGTAAATAATGGTGTGAAACTTCACTGAATCCATTCTACAGGGTGTCCCATAAGTCCGGCATCATAGGAGAAATTCATATTTTTCTATTTCTACAAACCATAATTCATAGTTTTCTTATGCTCGGAATGCCAATTTCCCGTCCACCATTCTGTTCAGTGACGAGGCTGTTTTTTATGGAAATGGTGAGGTAAATCGACAGAACACCCGCTATTGGTCTCAAAACAACCCTCACTGGTATACCTCTTCAAAGGAACAAGGTGCATCTCAGGTGATGGTATGGTGTGGCATTTGGAAGGATCGCATCATAGGCCCCCTCTTTTTCGATGAACATGTCACTGGAGGCACCTACCTACGTATGCTCAAGGAAGAAGCATTTCCCAGTGTCTTGAATGAAGAAGGAAATTTCCCAACATGGTTCCAGCAAGACGGCGCTCCTGCACATTACAGTACCCAAGTAAGGGAATACCTGTACCAACAATTCCCTGGTCATTGGATAGGACGTCGAGGGCCTGTGGAATGGCCAGCTAAAAGCCCCGATCTCACGCCACTAGATTTTTTATCTCTGGGGCCACTTGAAAGCGCTGGTATACGCAGAGAAAATTAGGAGTGTTGAACATTTGCGGCAGCGCATTATTGGGGCATGTAACACCATTACTCCTGACATCATTCACCGTGTGCTTGCTGACTGGGTATCACGTCTGAATTTGTGTATTGAAAACAATGGTGGACATATTGAGCACGTTCTGTAAATAAAAGCTTTTGTTTTGCCTTTTTTTATTATTTTTCCTATGATGCCGGACTTATGGGACACCCTGTAGTTGACTAATGTCTTCTTTTTTGTATGGGGGTGTTAAGACCGAGCAGTATTCCAACTTGCGTATGATCAGTGTTTTCTATAAAGGAATCATTATATTCCTATCCCTTCATTTAAAGGTTCTCAGTATCTGCCCAGTTATTATTTTTGCTCGTTACTATAGGGCCCTGCAAAGCGTCGAGATTCGATTTGATTTCGAATCGGGAGAGAGGATTCGATTTGATTAGTTAGCTCCATTAAGACCGGTAAACAACCTCAGTGATGTTGTTTTGAAGAACAATTTCGTAAATAAACACTTTTCTTTTTACTTAGATTATAATTCACTATATACTGAGACGAATCTCATATGCAATAACACTTTTATAATACTTTAATACCATTGTTCCTCTTGATGATCAAATACTTAATACATTTTTCTTTTGAAGGATTTACTTTGTCCTTTGTTCTCAAGATGATTTAATTAATTTTATGCTCATTACTAATTGTGTGTAGAAACATTCTCAATAAAGAAACCATTTTCTGTTTAATTTGAAACTTAATTCAGTATATATACACACCCCATAATCTATATGTGTACAGTTGATTAGATTCGAGATTCGACTCGATTTGAATTGTTTGGGATGATTTGATTCGAGATTCGATTCGAAAATAATTGTGATTCGCAGGGCCCTACTTTACTGCTATCTTATTTTGTGTTACAAATTTTGCGTCATCAGTCATTACACCTAAATCTTTTGCTTTAGAATTTCTCTGAATTTCCTGTCCATTTGGAATATAGTATTCCATGGATTTTAAGTCCTCCTTTCTTCCGTAACTTAATAGTTGAACATTTTCAGTGTTAAATTTCATATTATTGCTATCAGACCAATTGTAGATTCTGTTCATGTCTGTCTGAAGAGATCCTATATCTTGTAGGTTTCATATTTTCTACTAATTTTTGGATCATCGGCAAAGGATGTTACTGCTGTCACTGGTAACTTCCTCATCCATATCAGTTAGCATGATTATGAAGAGTAATACTGTTCCTTGTGGTACTGAGCTAATGACTTCTGACTGATGAAGATATTCCTTGAATTGTAACGACTTGCTGCCGCTCACTAAGGAAATTATTAGGGATGCACCGGAACCTCAATTTTTATGAAGTTCCTGTTCCGGCCGGAACCAGAACTTTTTATTGTGATATTGGTTACTGTTTCATGAATTAAAACATGTTCTTATTAATATTCTTATTCTTCCTCCAATCCATGATGTATTATTGATGTAACACAAAAGCAATTGTTAATGCTTCTTATTTTTTCTTTCTCATAATGTAGCTTTATAAAGGCATTTTATGGTTAATAATTAAATACTATGTATGAAAAGTCAATTTTTATTACATCAAAAATCATGTTATAATGACACCTAATGTATTTAATATATAGATAATCAAGATCAAAATATGCATAATTATATGAAATTAATGTAACTTTCTGATATCCAGTGTGAGAAAGCAACAGAAAACTATACTATACAAGGTGAATCTTACCTTGAAGCATTGATGTATTCCTATATAAAAAAAACACTGTATTAAAAAGTGGCCTACTTGAACTTCATTTCACGGCTTTAGTTTTAGAAATTATTTTAAAAACCGAGACAAAGACCAATAATAATATACTAGCATTTCTGGGTGTCCGATGAAACAGATTTTTTTTCGCTGTTTAAGCAACACTTAAAGTTCCGGTTCCGGTCGGAACTTGATATTCCGGTTCCGGTGCATCCCTAGAAATTATATACTCATTTTCCTACTTTTCCTGTTATTCCCATACATTTCAGTTTATGTGCTATGATTCCATGGTCACACTTGTCGAACACCTTCGCAAAGTCTGTGTATATTACATCATAGTTTTCATTACCTTTAAGTGCATCAATAATGTTGTTATAGTGTTCCATTAGTTGTGATAGGCATGATCTGCCTGACCTAGCGATTCCATTCTTACTGTTTTTGATCAGTTTGGCATTACATTCGAGGGGTCGCGTGTCGTACGGTACCTAAGCGCCACCACAGGTGAAAACGTGTTTTTGATGGATAGCACTATTTTCACCCTTCCTCTATCGCGTGGTTTGGGTTATAATGACCTTAGACACTAGAAGTATGGTTGAAAACCTTATGAAGCGAACTACTTTTTTCACCTCTATCGCCAGCCAAAAGTTCACCCAAAGTTCGGCCTAATAAGAAAATCAAAAAATTAAAAAATATATATATAAAATATAAAATTTGAAAATCTATTCCAAAAACTCATCAACATCTTCATTAGCATACTTAGAACTCTAATTTAGCCAAAAATGAACGTTCTAGCTCAATTAATAACAGAGATACTATTGCGAGAATATTGCTGAACTTTGGAAGAGATTTCTGGCGAATTTTAATTTTGGCGCTTAGGTACCTTAAGACGCGGGACCCCTCATTTGTCCGAGCCTGTCGCTGAGTTTGCTTTTAGTTTCCCTATAGCTTGTGTAATATCATCTGCCGTAAAGTCGAAGTCCGTTATACTTTCCCATTGTATTTCTTCTTCAAAGAACGCGTTTCTATCGCATAGGTATTAGTTTTTCAGTCTTGGGGATACTGAAAGATGGTTCATATTGAGCTCTTAATACTTTAGATCCCTCTTTTGAATCATCGGATAAAACATTGTTTTCATTTTTCAAAGGTCCGATAGTCGCGTGATTTTTCGACTTCCATTTTGCAAAATTATAGAAGTACTTTGAGTTAACCTTCATCGCTTCTATAGCGTCATCTTCTTTCTCTGTACGCTTCTCTTTTAAGTCCTGTATGACGCAATCTATACTCTGCAGTTTATCGTTTAATATTTTTCTGATGTTGTTGTCTTTGCAGTTTCTTAATTTTATAGTCACTCTTTTTCTCTTGCGGAACATTGACCTCTTTCGTCTCTTGAACCTGTTTCTCTTCGTTATATTTTTGGGACATGTCTATTCACAATTTCCAGCGTCTTCTCCTTTAAGGTAAATAGCATCTCTTCTCTTTTCTTGTCCTTAAAGTTTTAGAAAGAAAATTAAAACTTTCGAATTTACTTCTTTCTATAGCTCGTGTTCTTTCCTTTCCCGTTGTTTTTGTGTATTAGTTAGGTTGCTGTTGTTTATGAGTACCATCTAAGCAATTGTATTTTCTTGTATGATATTTTCTATTATTTTTTGCGTCAACATAAATTAATCGGCTAGAGCTAGGAGAGCTAGGAGCATTTTTGCCTGCTCCTGGTCTTCCCGTGTGCCCCCCTTTTCTTGGTGTATACATATATTTCTTCTTATCCTTTTATATTTCATCATTGGAAAATTAAAATCACCACAGTAAAACATTTGGGGTTGGGAAGTGTAAATCTTTCATCCAGTTCCTGAGAATTTTAAAGTTGGCGTGCTCGGGGAGTCTATATATTACAATTAGTACCATATTAAATTTTCAACTTTTGCTGCTACTGACTACGTAGTTGTTTGAAGTACCTATAGCCATTTCTGCCATATGTTTTTCGTGTGTATAAATAGCACATTCTCCTTTACGCCTTACTGTTCTGTCGGCTCGTAGTATGTTATAGTTATCAATTTCTATTTCTTTTTTGTCGATACAAAACTTGCAGTTTTCACAGTTCGTGTGGCAGCCTTCAGACGGGTTTTCGTGAGGCATGTAGTGTCTGTTCTTGTTTCTTGCACGAGTCCTTTCAGTATGTGACTTTGTCCAGGGAATGGTTTGGTTTAAGTTCCTGAATGTTGACTTGGATTATTTTTATTTTTTCGCTTTCATTTTGCCCTTTATGTAGTTCAGATTCGTTTTCTGTTGGTTTTCCTGTTTCGTTGCTCTGTGATCATCCGAGAATTTTCCTTTCTTTCTCTGTTTTGATACTTATCCCGATATCACATGTAATTTCTTTCTGTATGCATTCAGTACGGCTCTCGGATCCTCGTATTTGTCATTTGGTTTTGTATTTGTTGGTTGGTATTTAGTAATTGAAGTGTATTGGCTACATCTAAAAAGTTGGTATTCCTCTTCGTTGCTGGTTTTGACTGTTCAACTATCGTGTTTCTTTGAGGGTGGTGCACTGGTGGTAACGACATTTTTGCCCGCATTTGCATCTCCCATATCCTACATAAGTTTTGCAGATAGTAAGGTGGTGGAATTTGCATTTTTTTCAAATTTACAATATCTATTTTTGTAATGCAACTTACATAAAGTCGGGTGTGCATAAGTGCATTGCCTATCTTAGTATCGGCAATGCTCTTTGTATAATATTTACATACATTTTCTACGTTTTTAGTGTTTGTCTTTTTTTAATTTTCTGTTTTTAGTTTTTAGCGTCTTTATAATATCCTCGTTATGCAGTTTTACCATATCATAGATTGTACTTGCTTCTTTCTTTTACAGTAGTCTCTTCTTTCCGTGTTATATTTTCATTTGTTCCTCTCTCATCCACACCGTTTTGCTTGGGGACATTTTGGCCATCTTATGCCCCTATTATTCTCTCCTTTTCTATCGGATTCATATTTGTGTTTTCCATTTCTTTAAATACGCAAATGAGTTTAGTCTCGGTACATGCGTCAAACAGAAATTTTGCCAGTGATTTGTCTGGCGTTCAACACAAGGGATATTTGTTTAAAATACCAATTCACACAGATAAAATCATGCAAATTTTGACAGAAATCACACCTGATTGCAACATTTTCAGTTGTTTGTGAGATGCGAGAATTTGAACTCATGGCCGTTTTATCTATTACCGTAGTCGCTCTAAACACGCACACAATTTATTTTTCGTTGGGAGTCGGTCACGAGGGTTTGGGTTTTATGATCTGTAATCCTACAGTATCACAAAAATTAAAAAGAGTAAATACTTTATTAAATTGGAAATTTGAAAATTAAAATTTATTTCATTAACAATTATTAAAATGATCATTTTAATAATGACAAAAATGATGTCGCGTGACTGATTCTTCCGAAATCCATTTTTTACTTTGTGTATTTGTCATCTGGCTTTGTATTTGTTGGTTGGTACTTGGTATTTAGTAATTGAAGTGTATTGGCTACATCTAAAAAGTTGGTATTCCTCTTCGTTGCTGGTTTTGACTGTTCAACTATTGTGTTCCTTTGAGGGTGGTGCACTGGTATTGTATTGCAAAATTCTCCAGATTAAAATTATTTCCAAACACTTAAATGCAAATTTTAAGAAGGAAAAAAATGAAGGAATTTGGACAATCCACAAAATAATTTTGGTCATTCACATTTCAACCAAATTTCACCAGTTTCTAAGAATCTAAGAAAATTCAAATCAGTTATTGTATAATAGAGAGATAAACAGCCAGGAAGCTCATTTCCCCATGATGTCGGGGTAAGTGTATCCCAAGGGTCACCTTTAGCCCAACTCAACCCAACCCAGGAGCCAGCAGGTGAGAGCGAACAAGCGCCTCACCCCTCACAGTTCGCCACCGAAACCACCACTTAACTACCAGGGGCCCAATTAACAGCTAAACCCTCGTAAAAATTTTGTTTACCAAAAGTGTCTCCGAGATTTAAGTTTATTTAAAAATCTCAAATATTTATACTTTGAACTTTGATTAAAAGATTCTCTCTCATACAGTTTAAAATAATGAAATATATTTTATTTGTACAAAATACAACTGCATTGGATATTGCTGTAACTACGTAAATATGTTGTGAATATCAATATAATTTCAGTGCAGTATTAAGATGGGCTCTTTGATCCCTTTTATCGGGTGTCCAACGCAATACACGGTCAACAATGAACAACCAACAGTCAACAATGAACAAGCTGATTATGGACAGTTGACAGACTGTTTTCATTGCTGTCGACTTGGTAGTACAAAAATGGAGACGGAGAAGCAAGTAGTGTGTGCCACAGCGTTTATAGCGATAAATTCATTAAGTGAAAGGAGAAAGAAACGGGTCAGAAATTTTCTTAGAAAGAAAGAACAAGGAGCATATCGCTCACTTTTAAATGATTTGTTAATTGAAGACAGGATCGGGTCTAAGAATCTTGCGCGTATGTCACCCAAAGATTTTGAAATACTGCTAACAATGGTGGCTTCAATAATAGTGAAAAACGATACAACGTTCCGAAAGGCGATTTCACCAACCAAGAGACTAGCAGTAACGTTAAGATTTTTGGTGACAGGTGATAGCTACACCAGTTTGATGTACCTTCATCGTATTTCCACATTCATGTTTTTCGAATCCGAGCGATCAACTGGAATTAACAGAAATCAACTTGTTGATTGTCGACGCAAAAATGTGAGCTCTGCTTAACCGTCAACAACTAACAAGTTGATTTCGGTTGATTGTTGACCGAAAGTGTAAACGTACCTTTAGACCTTTTAAGTTAGTAAAAATAGTACTATTTTACTGCAATAATACGAAACTAGATATGTGCATATTTATATATGAAAATGAAAAGGTCTATTGGCAGACTATAGTCCATATGACAAATATTATTAATACAATGACAGTTCACATACTAAGGATAGAATTATATACAGTTGATTAGAAATAATATAGTAGTGTGGAAGTTAGGTGGAGCTACAGACAGACGTTTTCGTACCAAGAATTCTATAGCTTAGGCCTTAGAGCAGTGATAGCGAACCTTTTCAACCCTGTGTGTCAAAAATTAAAAATTTTCGTGATCATATTCAAGTGGCGTGTCACATACATAAACGATCACTGTTATCAAAGGAACATCGCAATTATAATAAAACTATCTATTCTAGCTCAGTTGAACAATACAGGAAAAATAAAAATAAATGACAATAAAATGTTTTAAAATAAAAACTACAATTTTACCTGTTATTTAGTGACTTCTTTGTTGCTGTACTCTTGAAGAAAGCTCTTTTATAGCAGGTGTGTAATTTGTACATTTTAATGCTACACAAGCAGCACTGACATCATCAACCAATCTGTTTCTCTTGTCCGTTTTGATGTTATTCAAAGTTGAGAACAAAGTTTCGCAGGAGTAAGTTGCTGAAAAAATTGTCAGTATAGCTTTGGCAAGTCTTTTAAGAGTGTCAAAAGTTTCCGGGATCCAGTTCCACACTTTCAGAATTTCATTGTCAGAATTATTATTCACAGAATTGAATTATTATTCAAGCGGTCTCGCTCGAGTGTTTCTAACTCAGATCTAAGATCAATAAACTTTTGCTTCCAAATAGAGCTGGATTGGAACTCTGCTAACTGCATTTCAAAGTCATTTAAATCTAACCAGTCAAACAAATCTAACTTCAGATTTGTAAAAACAGCTTTATCAGGATATTTTATAAAATTTATTGTTCCTTCTAACTCTCTGAACTGCACAAATCTTGTTGAAAACTGCTCAGTTATAGAGTTTAAAATTTCAACAAATTGTTCTCGAGCTTGTTCCAAGTCGTCTCTGTCTTGGCACTTCATTTCATCAAAATGTTTCTTCAACCTATGAAAGTACTTATAACTCCTACTTTCCAAGTCACGTTTAAAAATGTTGAGCTTGCTTTCAAAGCCTTTGATCAAGCCAAACATTACATCAACAGTTTTTCCAAAACCTTGTAATTTAATATTGAGTTCATTCAGATGTAATGATAGATCAGTGAAAAACATAAGTCTACTGAGCCAGGCCACATCAGTTAATTGAGGAAACTGTTCTATATTTTATTTTTCATATTTAAAAATAGCCTGATTTCATTTAAGCATTCCACAAAACGTTCAAGTACCTTACCGCGACTTAACCATCGCACATTATTATACATAAGTAATCCATTATAAACCGAATCAACTTCATTTAACAGTGACATAAATTCTCGTTTGTGCAAAGCCCGTGAAGCTATCAAATTGACTATTTTTGTCACAACTGCCATTACATCATTAACTTCTTTTAAACCTACCTTTGCACACAATACCTCTTGATGTATAATACAGTGAAAACCTACAAGCGGATGACCAACAGTTTCTGTAAAATGTTTCACAAATCCAACATTTCGTCCGACCATATTTGGGGCACCATCTGTCGTAACTGACACTATTTTTGACATTATCTGTTTATCACGAAGCATTCTAACAACAACCTCACATATATCTGCTCCTGTTGTATTTAGAGGCAAATTTTCTAACTTAAGTAATTCCCATATATTGCATTGCCACTGGGATATCTAGCAATAATAGCTAATCGAGCCGATGACGTAGCATCGGTGGTCTCATCGAGACAAATAGAAAAGAAATCACATGCATTTAAGTCTTTTTTCACTTGATTTTCTATATCAGAGTTCATCTTCATCACTCTGTCTTTAACAGTATTTCTACTAATTGGTAATTCATTAATACGCTGAATAACAGCTGCTTTATTTTGAAAGTCATCAAATAAAAATGGTGCACATTTCATAAAAGCTTCCTTAACGAAATCTCCATCACTAAGTGAGTTTCCATGCTGGACAATAGTATGTGAAATACTGAAGCTTGCAGACACTAAATTTGAAGGCCCACTTACAAATTTAAGTAAATTGTCTGATTGAGACTGTTTATCTTTTAACATTCGCAATATATATTCTTTACGTTCTTGCTCACTTTTTTCTAGAAGCTACTGGTGGTTAGTGTCGAAATGCCTTTTCACATTCCAAGTTCTGCTCACAACTGTTTTACTACACAGGATGCATAGAGCTTTGTCGTTCGTATCAATAACGCCATATTTTTCAGTCCCCCAATCTTGGAAACTCCTTCCGCTTCCTTTCTTTGACAATTTTATTTTTTTGCTTACTGATTCCGCCATTATGATAAGGCTGAAATATTAAAAAACAATAGCAATCCAAAATCGTTAACACAAATATTTAATGTGACAAATGGATGTTAGAACAAGTAAAACGATGAATTAACGTTAGGCCTAATTAGTTTCAACGGTACCACAGTTAATAATGTTAATGGAGATAAATTTTCATTTTCCGACACAATAATATCAATAACACTTAATACTAATAATTAACACCAGCAAACACTTAATATTAATTAATAATGAAACATAACACTACACGACAGTGATTAATAATGACTTAATTAGGCTCATTAAATCAAAATGCCCGTGTAAAACGACGCCATGGCTCGACTAAAGACAGAGAAAGAAGAAATCATGGTTGCCAATTCTGAATTATGAATATATAATTCAGAGTTGCCAGCCAAAATTAATGCTTAATTTTATACTATTTATAATTTCAATTCAAATCCAACCACAGTAATATGTAATTAAATAGCCATCAAATATAGAGAATTGAATGTTTATTTACAAAAAATATATATAATCATTTCCTATTTAATTAGATGAAATTAAAAACGTCTCTTGATTTGATCGATTTTCATTCTTTATAGTTTTTGTTTAACTTTTGGAAAATAGAAATGTCAGTTTAGGCGTGTCAACTCGTGGATACCTTGGATAATAATCGGGTTGGTTGATTTTTTAATTCTTTGCATTAAACTGTATTGAGCACGTCTACCTCCGGGAAGCTCGGCTGAGCATCTCGGGGGGGGGGGGGGAATTTATGCAAGAGTCTAAAAGACCTGTTGTACAGCAAATTTAGGGTTCTGCCAGAACCTTTTTTATAATTCACTCAGCGTTGCTGTTCGTATATATTACTGCAGAAAGTACGAAAGAGTGTCTTTAGCTTCGAGATTGTTTTCTTATATCTGAGTCATCACGCAAGGTGATGACTCAGATATAAGTTCCAGATATTTGACCCAAATATCTGGGACCCAAATATTTGACCCAAATATCTTGACTCAGATATTTGACCCAAATACTTAAACTCTTATACTTCCTCAATTACTTCACCTTTCATTTTAAACTTAATATCAGCTGGCTGATTACAGCTTTTATGATGAAACTGCATAACCTTAGTTTTTGTAATATTAAAAAGAATAGCATGTTTCTACGAATACACTTTGCAGAATTTTAGTAGCCGATCCAGACCTTTAACAGAGGGACTTAATGACACCAGATCATCGGCATAAACCAAGTTATTTATCTTTGTGTTATCTATACAACATCCCACTGTTGCCGCATTAAGTGAAGCAATGAATCCGTCAATATACACATTAGACAGCATAGGGGAGCGCAAGGAGCCTTGTCTCATCCCGCAAGAGGAGGCAAAACATTCGGATAGTAGTACATTGTACATTGGTGGGGATACCAAAATTTCAATAAATTTAATATGTACATGGGAACCTTCCTGTCTTCTAGTTTTTCAAATAAAATATTGAGGTTCACCCTTTCATATGCCTTACTTATATCTAGGAAACAGCTATAAATAGTTGAATTACTTTCAGTATATTTAGATATTATTTCTTTAAGCACATAGATACACAAGTCAGTAGTTGAGGGGGACCTTTTAAAACCAAACTGATTAGATGTCCATAGGTAATCATTTAATCGGAGTAACTGTTAAGAATGTTCGAGTAGTGGTTTTTCGACAGCTTTGCAATTTCAGCCTCCCTCCTTGTGTTGCCCATTCGTATTTAATAATTTTAATAAACAAACCATCATTTATCTAAATTTTTACATATTAAATATTATTATCTTCATTAATCAAACATTATATTATCATCTTTGTTAAACAAACATTATTAAAATTCTTAATTAGACATTACTGTACTTTGTACAACCTTACATTAAGATTCATTATTTTCACAACCTTCTTAATTTTTATTTCTTTTACCAAACAAGAATGAGCTTTTTACTCGCAATTCTCAAATTGTTAACAATTTTTTTTCCTTTTATACAAGTGTCACACCACAATCACCCAGATTAAGTTCACGCTTATTTCGCCTAATTGAAACGTTTGCTCAATGTGAAGCAAGTTATTTGAGCATTTGAGCGTTATTTCAGCGCTATTTCAGAGTTACGTTATTTCAGCGTTACGTTATTTTAGCGTTATTCCAGAGTTACGTTATTTCAGCGTTATTTCAGTTACGTTATTTCAGCGTTACGTTATTTCAGCGTTACGTTATTTCAGCGTTAGGTTATTTCAGCGTTACGTTATTTCAGCGTCATTTCAGCGTTACGTTATTTCAGCGTTATTTCAGCGTTACGTTATTTCAGCGTTATTTCAGCGTTCCGTTATTTCAGCGTTACGTTATTTCAGCGTTACGTTATTTCAGCGTTACGTTATTTCAGCGTTATTTCAGCGTTACGTTATTTCAGCGTTATTTCAGCGTTACGTTATTTCAGCGTTATTTCAGCGTTATTTCAGCGTTACGTTATTTCAGCGTTATTTCAGCGTTACGTTATTTCAGCGTTATTTCAGCGTTACGTTATTTCAGCGTTACGTTATTTCAGCGTTACGTTATTTCAGCGTTACGTTATTTCAGCGTTACGTTATTTCAGCGTTATTTCAGCGTTATTTCAGCGTTACGTTATTTCAGCGTTACGTTATTTCAGCGTTATTTCAGCGTTACGTTATTTCAGCGTTACGTTATTTCAGCGTTATTTCAGCGTTACGTTATTTCAGCGTTATTTCAGCGTTACGTTATTTCAGCGTTATTTCAGCGTTACGTTATTTCAGCGTTATTTCAGCGTTACGTTATTTCAGCGTTATTTCAGCGTTACGTTATTTCAGCGTTACGTTATTTCAGCGTTATTTCAGCGTTATTTCAGCGTTACGTTATTTCAGCGTTATTTCAGCGTTACGTTATTTCAGCGTTACGTTATTTCAGCGTTATTTCAGCGTTACGTTTCAGCGTTACGTTATTTCAGCGTTATTTCAGCGTTACGTATTTCAGCGTTACGTTATTTCAGCGTTATTTCAGCGTTACGTTATTTCAGCGTTATTTCAGCGTTACGTTATTTCAGCGTTACGTTATTTCAGCGTTATTTCAGCGTTACGTTATTTCAGCGTTACGTTATTTCAGCGTTATTTCAGCGTTACGTTATTTCAGCGTTACGTTATTTCAGCGTTATTTCAGCGTTATTTCAGCGTTACGTTATTTCAGCGTTATTTCAGCGTTACGTTATTTCAGCGTTACGTTATTTCAGCGTTATTTCAGCGTTACGTTATTTCAGCGTTACGTTATTTCAGCGTTACGTTATTTCAGCGTTATTTCAGCGTTATTTCAGCGTTACGTTATTTCAGCGTTATTTCAGCGTTACGTTATTTCAGCGTTATTTCAGCGTTACGTTATTTCAGCGTTATTTCAGCGTTACGTTATTTCAGCGTTACGTTATTTCAGCGTTATTTCAGCGTTACGTTATTTCAGCGTTATTTCAGCGTTACGTTATTTCAGCGTTACGTTATTTCAGCGTTACGTTATTTCAGCGTTACGTTATTTCAGCGTTATTTCAGCGTTATTCAGCGTTACGTTATTTCAGCGTTATTTCAGCGTTATGTTATTTCAGCATTACGTTTTTCAGCGTTATTTCAGCGTTACGTTATTTCAGCGTTACGTTATTTCAGCGTTATTTCAGCGTTACGTTATTTCAGCGTTACGTTATTTCAGCGTTATTTCAGCGTTACGTTATTTCAGCGTTACGTTATTTCAGCGTTATTTCAGCGTTACTTTATTTCAGCGTTATTTCAGCGTTACGTTATTTCAGCGTTATTTCAGCGTTACGTTATTTCAGCGTTCGTTATTTCAGCGTTATTTCAGCGTTACGTTATTTCAGCGTTATTTCAGCGTTACGTTATTTCAGCGTTACGTTATTTCAGCGTTACGTTATTTCAGCGTTATTTCAGCGTTACGTTATTTCAGCGTTACGTTATTTCAGCGTTATTTCAGCGTTACGTTATTTCAGCGTTATTTCAGCGTTACGTTATTTCAGCGTTACGTTATTTCAGCGTTATTTCAGCGTTACGTTATTTCAGCGTTATTGAAATAACGCTGAAATAACATAACGCTGAAATAACGTAACGCTGAAATAACGTGGGTCATTCGGTTAAGGGTTTTCGCAAAATGCGGGAAGCAATGGACTGACCATACAAGCCTTGCTCACTCAAAAGGAAATGACCAAGTCGAAACTTCAAGTTCCGGCCTAACTGTCACTGAAGGTGACTCGCTCTCGATGGAGTCACAGGGGTCTACTGTGAAGACATTCGAGTCTTCATACTCAAAATTACCAAAAGTATGTTGGTTTTCTAGTTCTTCGTTCGTCGGAACTAGAACGGAACAATTGACAATTGATGAAGAATCTTCCCCATCTGGTAGCGGTTCCTTTTCATTTTGAACTGGTTCCAGGGAGCCCGTCGGGCTCTCTGAAACGAGTCTTTCACCCTCGGCTGAAAAGACCGAAGAATAAGGGTGACAAACATATTCGAAAGGTGAGTTCTTTCCTCGAATTATGCCTGCTTCTCTATAAAGATCGTGCGTAATAAGGAAATTCATTCATTCAATTCAGATACGACCACAAATGGGGTCAGATAAGGGACTCAATGAAACTCAATAGGAAGGATGATTTCTCCGGTACTGTATTCTTCCCAATCATCGTCAATGCAGGTCAAACGAGAATGCAAATCGAATTTTCCCGTAGCCAACTTGAGTAACTTCTTGTATACGTCGTGTTTAATGTAATTCGCCTGACAGCCAGTTTCAACAAGAGCCAAAACTGCCTGGTTGTTAACAGAAGTTTTCATGAAAATTTGTGAGCTCTCGTCAATAAACTCCATTTCAAGAGTCCAAGAAGGCGTCTCCGAAACATGTGAACATGCTTCGTCTGCATCATCGATGGTTTCGCACGATGGTTTAACACAAATTAACGGAGTTTAATAAGGAGTCATTGGGACACGATCGATTCATTACTAAACTGTTACTGTCATCATAAACATCACAATGATTATCAAAATTCATAAAAACTGACTCGCCTACAGGACCTTGTGGGGCATTCTCCCCAGCTGCTACTACAGCAGAAAAAGCATCATCTAAAGCAAGATGACGGTCATCATGACCAAAAAAATAAAAAACAAGGTCATCCTTATGACCACTTAAACGAGGCGGCATTGCCGATTGGCCGTTGGCCGAAGTAAACTCAAAACAATTCGGGTCCTGTGGAGAAAAGTTATCAAAAACATGGTCTTTAGGGTGGCCCACTTTTCAATTTTTTTTTTAAAGTATAGGTTATCGTAGTTTTTCCCATTATTTGGCACTATACTAGCACATTGGTACCATTTTTACAAAAATTGATCAATATTTAGGGGTCTCGCATCGACCTTGAAATTACGAGTTTTTTTTTTAAATGCGTACTTTTTAACTTTTTACTGAATCAAGATAAATCAAAGTAGGGATGTTTTCTGAATCCTCTTCATGAGAGAAGTCGTTTGGTGTGCCTTCCAATGTCATACGACTAACGGTTTAAAAGTTGTGCCTGTATACAGGTAATACCAATGTGCTAGTATAGTGCCAAATAATGGGAAAAACCACGATCACCTATACTTTTCAAAAAAATCAGCAAATAGCAGACAAATAAGGAAGAAAGAAACAATAACTTAAACAATCACTTTTGCATTGTATTGACCACTATCACACGTCACTGGCTGCAACGTTGTCCCTCTGTGCTATGTCATCGTGGCGAGTGATGACTTCTTGAAGTCGCCGAGCTCTTTCCGGTTCTTTTCCACCACTTGCAGAAGATCCTGCAGCTGTGCCTCGTCCTTTGTGACCGTGTTCGCATAGTCTTGTATCAGTTGAACTCCTCTTTCAGCGACGTCATTGGTGACCTGGAGATTAGAGATCACATCCTTCAGACGACAAAAGTCCTCGTTCTCGTCCCACCTATCAGTTGTCAGGGTGAGCCACGAAGACCCATACATCTTCAGACCTGCAAATAAGAACCAGGAGGACTCGTCGATCAGGTCGGGGAGTAGCGTCATCTCGTCGACTGAGACGTTCTCGTATGTGAAGTCTTTGGGTACAGGGAGGTGGGACAGATTGACAGACACACTTGGCTCTTTCGGCAGGGGGAACGCTAGTTCTGTCTCCGACTCTCCTGACATGCCAGTATCATCATTCTCCATGGCCTCATCTCCGGTTTCGTATGCACACTGAGGTTTGCGGCTCCTGGCGAGGACGTTTTCTTCCTTCCTGTAGCTTTCTTTTTACAGCGAAAACTTTATCGTTCCCGCTCATCGTTGCCACCCGAGGACCACGTTGATCGAGGTAGAAGTCAATGTCTTCTTTCTTGTCCTTGTCGGACAGCAGTCGATTCTTCTTTATATCTTCGACAGCGTCAGATGGTCCGATATCCCACAGCTTGTCCACACTGTCCGAAAACTTCTGCCGTTTTCCTCCGGCGTCAGTTTCTCGTTTTCTGCTCTTTTGGAGTAAGTGCCACTCTTTCCACAATGCCTCTAGCTTCCGTTCGCAGTTGAGCTTTGTGATTGTTTTAATGCGGGCCATGTTCCAAAACTTTAAGACGTTGTTTACGGTTTCTTTGAATGCGTCTTTCCTGTTAGCAGTGTACTGGATAACACTGAAGAAGTATTGCAAAACCTGCCGTGTTGTTGGCAATTTGCTACCACTGATGGAGGACGACGGTTGGCCAACTAAAAAATTTCCGAGGCCGATCTTAGAGAAGGTAGCGATGTTATTTTCGCCTTTCCTTTTGATGACTCTCTATTTGTAGCTTCAAGAGTTCTTCCAGTTATGGTTGCCATCGATTTGTCCATGACAAAGGATGAGGAACTCAGACAGAATTTCAAAATGTTATGATCTGCAAAAAAAGAAATAGGTTAGGTACCTGGCACAGGCATAGTGCATTTTCTAATTACCTATATACATTATACATTCCGCCCGGGTATGGTGACTCATTTTTTTGAAAAGTATAGGTGATCGTGGTTTTTCCCATTATTTGGCACTATACTAGCACATTGGTATTACCTGTATACAGGCACAACCTTTAAACCGTTAGTCGTATGACATTGGCAGGCACATCAAACGACTTCTCTCATTAAGAGGATTCAGAAAACATTCCTACTTAATGATTTATCTTGATTCAGTGAAAAGTTAAAAAGTACGCATTAAAAAAAAAAAACTAGTAATTTCAAGGTCGATGCGAGACCCCTAAATATTGATCAATTTTTGCAAAAATGGTACCAATGTGCTAGTATAGTGCCAAATAATGGGAAAAACCACGATCACCTATACTTTTCAAAAAAAATTGAAAAGTGGGCCACCCTAATGGTCTTCTTGACCAAAGTTCACTGAATGAACTATATCAGTTGAATCAATGTCCGAATGACTAAAATTACTGACAATTTGAGGAGCAGTGTCTAAATCATCGTACAAGTCATGGCCATCGGGACCAACATGGTTGTCCTGACCATGGTGAGAATAAAATAAGTTCTGATTTTCAACATCAGTTGCACAGCAATCATCCAAGCTGTCTGAATTCACATTTAATAAAGGATTGGTCACATCCTCATTTACATTACAACAATTATTAACGTAGGTATTACACTTACTTTCAACAAAACTTTCATCATAAAAACTTTCAACAGAAGTTCCTTTATAATTACATAAATCAACAATTTCATTGTTGTCGTTACTGTTTTCAACATTAGCATCACAAACACTGTCACAAGATGCATCACAAAAATCATCATCAGGAGAGGCTGAGTTCTAGCCTCGAAGGAAATTCATTCGAAGAACAAGTCGAAACAAACGGTTCAGAACCAACTGAGTCAGAAAAGAAGGTTGGGTCAGGATTACCCATATTTTCTGAGGATGACGTTTCATCGTCACAAGAAAAGTCCTGCTCGGGTGCATCGCACCAGAGTAGGGAATAGTGTCTTTTAAGCTGTTCATCGACGAAGCATCGATCCGAAAAGTCGAAATAGAATCCGTTGGGTCGTAGGGATTCTGGGCCAATAACTAAATCATAACCGGGACAATATTCCAGAGGGACTAACGAGAAACCTTTACGGACAAGACGAGTTCCAATCCCGATGGCAAGTATAGTTTCCGCTAGGACGGGAATAAGTTTACCATCGGAATCCCGAATGTGTGGAACGGATGGCGGCTCTTTAGAGAGAGGACACAGCAATTTATCCGCTATAGACGCAGAAACAAGACTATACAAACATTTAGGATCAAAACGACCTAAAAGGGCCTCCTTTGGGCATCGGAGTTCGAATTTGATTTCGGGAATAAAATAATAACTTTTCGGAGATTCCGAATGTACAAAATTCAAAGAGGAAGGAGAGTGGGAAAGTGGGGCAGAAGAAGGTACATTAAACGCCTTTCTACCCAGACCAGAAGGGTCAGCGGAGTCACTCCGATTCTCTACCGAAACAACATTATCGGGAAATGCGTTTTCGCGCAGCTCTGAAGGATAATGACATGATCCATGAACAAGGGAATGAAGGGAAGTCTACAACTGGCGTGTACTGCTGTCTTTTAAACTTTTAACGTCAACGACCCACTTGACGGATCCCTGCCTGTCACAGTACTTCGTGATTTCATGCAGACCTTCATATATATCATACCATAAACGTTTAAATTCTACCCAAGACAATCGATATATTTGTCCATTGGACCAATCGACAAGAAAGGTACAGACGCGCGCGGCGTCACCGAAATTTTGGTCATAAGTATCGATTTTATCGGCATCTGTAGTCGGACAACCTCTAAACGAATCGTCAATTTTACCGAACCAATCCATAAGGAAAGGTTCTACAAATCTATTATTAACGCGACCGCGAAAATGAGGGACATCAATTGTACGTTCCAGTACTGAAGAGGGAGTTACAAGGTTAACAGTGGTGTATGTCACGGGGGTAATGGTTTGGACATCGTTAATTATAACACGTGTCGTTGTCACGAAAGTGTGCGTATAAAACAAAACTATCCATGTAAGAGACAAGAAATGAGAAATAATGGAACAATTTCTAAGTATTTTTAATAAAAAAAAATTGAGAGGAAAAAAATGATAAACAATGAAACAATTTATATATACAGTATATATATATATTATATATATATATATATATATATATATATATATATATAGTTACGCAGGATAACAAAATTGGGCGACTCTGCATTAACTCCGGATGCAGCAATCGACGAGTAATTTTTTCGAACCTCCCAACACTGAAGTCTTGTGGCAAGGGTCGAAATTCAAACGAACTCGAGTCACACTAGAAAAAAGGGTTACATTATAATAACAATAACATGAATTTTCACAAAATTAATGAAAAAGATTCAAATTGAAAACAATAAAAAAAAACCTAACCGGGTTCAATTAAATAAAAATGTGAGTTATGTCCCACAACAAAACCTAAAATTATATTATTTAATATCCTAAAAAAAAAAAAAAAATGCATATAATTTTATAAAAAGAATTTAAAAATTCAGATTTATAGTTTGTTGGGAAAAAACAAATACGTGAATACTGAATTAATTAATGACTGAACGACTGATTAGTACTGTATTTCGTATTACTACCGAACAGTTAATTAAAATCAATTAATTAAAGAAGATTGATTAAGTGTTAAAGCCACTTCACTGTTTCACACTAAAAAGGGAAAAAAATGAATTAAAATTACTAAAATTAAAGAAACTGTTAATTAAGAGCACGATTTAAACGTAGTAATTTTTAACTAAAACGATTAAAATAAAACTCATCACAAACGGAGAGTGAGGGGTTCAGCAGGCTGGTGCCTCCGGGTCTCCACGAAACTTTGAAGGTCAGCCTCACTCAGCTCTGAAGTGGGTGTGCTGCTCGTCTAGCAGACGAGAGGGAGGGGTGACGTCATCTGATCGCCACGACGGAGCATACAAACGTTGAAGGAAGATTGTAGACAGGAAGACGGTCGAACGGTTGATTGGAGAAAAATACGAACAATGATTCAAAAGTTGATTGAAGGTTAACGATGAGTTGTATTAAATTGAGGTTGCAGATGGTGGGGTTGGAGTCGACGTCGAGGGAGTGAATAAATGAAGTGCTTCAAAAATTCATCCATTGATGAAAGACTTTTTTTCGTCGGGGGGCTGAAACAGTCTCGATGTTGGGAAACTAAAGCAGTCTCGGTGGGACCTCCAGTGTCACGCAGCTTCCGCAGGCCTCTGCTCGCTGCGACATTTAAGATGAATTCACTTTGGACAATCCAACGAGGGTGGTCCTTGTTGGTTTAGCTCGGCCTTGGCCGAGAGCATCCGAGTTGCTACAAACCAGTTTCTACCAAGTTTTTTTTTTCCCGAAGGGGTGAATGGAAACACTTCACTTTAAAAATTGGAGTTTTAGTTCACTCATAAATTTTTATTCCCAAAGTATATACAGAACGAGGCACTGATGATCAGAAGTTTACAGGGGGAGAGGTTTTACCTCTTACAACAACAGCTCAAGCAGGAATTCACAAGGGTAGAGGTTCGATCCCGTTTGACAATAGTTAAGGTAGGAATTGAAAATGAGAGGGGAGCAACCCTTTGTAACAAAGGCCCCGTGCAGGAATTTAGAGTGGGAGAGGTGCAACCTCTGGTATCAAGGGCTCAGGCAGGAATCTACAGCGAGGAGGGCTTAGCCTCCTCGGCCGAAGGCTACGGCAGGAATGATTTCATCTACAATATAAGAAACAAAGAAGTCCGAATTTTGGGGGAGTGCAGTTGAAGGCCAAGCTCCCGCTTTAGCTGGAGGGTTGAAGAATTCGGACGTTAAGCATGATTTAAGCAAAAAGTTAACAAAAAAAATACTAGTTTTTGTAAGGCATACACTTTTGGATAGCGACCAAAAGTCGGGGTGCCGGCATGTACCGAGTACATTAAGTACTCCATAATTTACATTATATTAAGTATATTAATTACCGTTAATTACAATTTTAACAGTTTGTTAATTGATATATCTGATACTAAAGTAATCTGAATAAGTAATACAATTTAATTAATGAAGGAGAGTTCTCCGTTGTAAGAACAGGCTATTTTGTCACAAATTCATTGAAAAATAAACCTGACTAAATTGATTTAAATATGGTGGATGGGCGTTCCAAGTTGTAATTTGGTAAAGCCTGTTTAGATATTTGGGAGATTAATTATATTAGCCGAAATTCATATTGGACTAAATAAATCTAATCTAACCTACAAAAAAAACACGTGGTTGTGTGCTCTGTTGGGCGATTTATTTGGAATCCAATGTGGATTTCGGCTATAATAATTAATAGCCCAAATATTTAAGTATACGCTACACGAACTAGTCCCATGTTCAGCATGGGAAAGCAAAAATTCTAAGGTAATTAACAACAATGTTATATATTTATAGTTAACAATAATTACGCCAAATTATGTCAAATATTATTAGAGGAATGGTTGGTTATCATGATTTGAAAGTCTAATTAGCCAGCGATGAGGAAAGCAGAGAAAAATACGGTGTACTTTTCATTTGGAAGTACACGGCCATTAATGATAACGTAACACAAAAGCAACGGAATTTGAATGACAATTAGGTAGAAGTAGTGAGTACAGGTAATGAGAACGTGGATAACTATGTGCCGTAAGTAGATAATAACCAGTGGCCTGGCAGGGAAACAATATAGTATATTACCCGGGTACATAACATCTTAACGTTATAAATTGGTAGCAGGAGTGAGAGAGAAGGTTTTGAATTCAGATGCTTGTTTGTGAATTCGAACCCTTCGTATCAGCAATAATAAACAACTTGCGAGAGGTGAACGCGGTTAAAAGTGAAAAGAATACGTGTACGTAATCATGATCGTCAAGGGACATGTACGACTGCACATAGACTGATAGATTGATAGGGCATAAGTAGACAATAGGTAATAAAATAGGTAATAGGTGATGAAATTAATACAGGAGAGCGGTCAAGAACAGAACATGGATGTATGAAGGAGTATGGTTGAATAACATTTATATTGCTATTGCATAACACCAGTCGGGACACAACATATAAATAATGACTTATAGAGAGTGAGGTTTTTATTATTGTTAAAGAGGTTACCATACATAGAATGCTAAGGATAGCCACATACTAAACACGTGATCGAAACGTGAAGGAAACTAAATACTTTATGACGTCAGCGTGATTTACTCTGTACGTACCGTATAAGTCATTATTTGGGGAGGAATTAAAGGAGACGAATTAGAGAGGCACAGTTAAGGGACATTCGCTGTTTACAGCGAACTTCTATGGCACAAACATGGATACTGTTCAACCAGAGAAATGGTAAATCGCATGGTTGTGACACTTGTACAAAAGGAACATTTTTTTTTTAAATTTGAGAATTGCGACTAAAAAGCTCATTCTTGTTTGGTAAAAGAAATAAAAATTAAGAAGGTTGTGAAAATAATGAATCTTAATGTAAGGTTGTACAAAGTACGCCATTTTAATAATAAAAATTCTGTGTTGATGTCAATATGTTCAATGTTTTCAATAAAAATAATCAACATACATCACCCATGCAAAGAAGAATTTCCCCAAAAATCATCATCATAACATTAGACTTTCAAACCAAACAACTATACAATGGATTTTATTGTTACATATGGGGTGAGGAACTTGTAATGGAATGTAATGCAAAAAGCGTAAAGTTGAGGAAATTATTTTCTTTATTGAATAATTAAGTAAATAAAAACTTGCAGTACCATCAAACTGAGAAGGACGTGATAAGTGTTTTGGACATAATGAGAAACATCCTTCGAGCTCTGAATTAAGTCATTAAATAGCGAAGCAATTGCTAATCTAGCCTGGCCTAACCTAGACAGAATTAATTTTTTTTCGTCAGTAAAAATGTTTCTAGCTTTATATAAATATTTTACTGTAATGTTCCAAGGTACCAGAAGCGTTACCGTACAAAAAATACCCAAATACATCCGTAAATTATCACACACTCAATCTCATTTACTCCCAGTTTCCTACGCTCGCGCGCGTGGACACACACACACACATGCTATTCTTACTTTTTCAGCTGGTCCAATGGTGAAGTTCAAGTTTTTAAGAACGGGAGGCTCATCCTCGTCGAAGTAAAGATAGACATTTTTGAAAGTGAGATTCCCTTTGCTGGGCCAATCTGGCTCTTTCGGGACTGAAAGATAAAAATAATAGCCTATATTCAGTGTTGGGCGCATTACTTTTTTAAACTAACGGCGTTACAGTTACTCGCAATAGAAAGTAACGTCATTACCGCTACAGTTACTTCTATGGAAAAGTAATGCGTTCCAGTTACTTTTATAATAAACTAGAAAATATAGTATTTCTCAGTATAAGAATAGGATATATCTACATGGCAATTATAAAAGAATTTCTGAATATCGAGCAAATATTTAATTAAGGTATTGCTTCCCAGGAGCCTCTCTCTAACATATTGCTTCCCAGGAGCCTCTCTCTAACATATTGCTTCCCAGGAGCCTCTCTCTAACATATTGCTTCTCAATATTTAGGATAAGTAGTACGATAAAAAATGTTCGCTTTAATAAAGTAAAGGCAGAAAAAGTAAATCATAACATGTTAGGATGTTAAAATTTATTAGAATTGTTGCGCTATATGGTCACACAAAGTAAAAAATGGATTTCGGAAGAATCGGTCACGCCACATCATTTGCCACAAGTACGAGTTAAGTTAGGTTAAGTTGTGATATTTTCGTTAAAACTAACGAAAATATCACGACTTAACCCAACCAATCATCAAGGGCGTTCAGTTGACGTATCCGGGCGTTCAGTTGACGTAACCGGGCGATCAGTTGACCTACATTAAATATATAAAGAATGCCCGGTTAGGCATTTATAGCTTTGTTTACGGTCGGTAGGTTATCTCCTAGATTACCGACCTCTTTCTAACCAACCACCTTTCTCTTTTTACCATATTGCTTCACAGTGTTAATCACTTTAACATATTGCTTCCCGAATGCTTTGAGAAGCAATATGTTAAAGTAATCCAAAACAAGTAATGTTAAAAAATATTACAGGCCTTCAAACCGAAAAGATCCCCTTAATTATTACTGACATTTTGATGATACTGTTATTATTTTTTAATATTTAATACTACTATTGCAATAACTTCGTAATTGATGGTTTTATTTTAAATCATTATATGGATATTTAATAAACTGCTGATTACTTGTCTAAACATTGCCTAGGCTAAAGTGGACTATCCTTTTTAATGAATTTTTTAGCATTTTAATAGAGGATACAACCACGTGAAAGTAGTGTTTTGTAGGTTAGATTTGAGTAATTACCTTAGAATTTTTGCTTTCCCATGCTGAACATGGGACTAGTTCGTGTAGCGTATACTTAAATATTTGGGCTATTAATTATTATAGCCGAAATCCACATTGGATTCCAAATAAATCGCCCAACAGAGCACACAACCACGTGCTTTTTTTGTAGGTTAGATTAGATTTATTTAGTCCAATATGAATTTCGGCTATATAATTAATCTCCCAAATATCTAAACAGGCTTTACCAAATTACGACTTGGAACGCCCATCCACCATATTTAAATCAATTTAGTCAGGTTTATTTTTCAATGAATTTGTGACAAAATAGCCTGTTCTTACAACAACCAGTGTTGTGTAGACCACACCAACTGGTCCCATATTTAACTTTTATTTTAAGATTTATTTACAATTTGTATTCAATAAAACCATTACTTATTCATGGCATAAAAATTTATTTTGAATTTATTGATAATTTTATTTTTTAAAATAAAACAAAAAATTGCCCACTTAACATTTACTTCTTTCCCATTTGAGGCACCAATTTTTTTTAGTTTATGTCCGCGTTTGTTAAATCTTTTGGGTATACCTACATGGGTAATTTTGTAAGGTTTAGGAATTAACTTAATGGGTTTTCCTCGTAAGCAACCAGTGTGAGATTAACTTGAGAAAGTGGGCACTACTGTTCAGTACTCAAACGATGAGGAGCCGTTCGAGGGTGTGAACCAGTTATGGTCGTTCAAGGTACAACTTTGACACAGGCGTTCGATTGCATTTGAAACTGTCAAACATTTATTGAAGTTTTGTAGACAAATCAGTGGCGTAGCAATAGGGTGTCGGTGGCAAAATGCGACGGGCCCAGGTGCCACAAGGACTTCTGGGTATCCCGCGTCTTAGTTTGTTTAAAATTTGGAAAAGACAAAAGTAAAGAAATATTTTTTTTTAGGAGTTTTGTTTTTTCTGTTTCCAACAACTCCACGAAATAAAGTAGATCATTTTGGGAGGTAAAAGCTAGAGAAAAAGATTTTTAAAGATGTTTTATATTCACACTTTCGTGTAAACACGTGTCAAACACACTCCTGTTTATTTTTGCTAAAATTGATTTCGTATGTTTTGAAATATATACTCCATCTAGCTGAATTTTTCTCTTCAAATTAAAAAATGTAACTGTTCTTGCTCATTCATTATATTTGATTAATTAGACAGAGAAACTTACAGTAATTGGATTTAGATATTTTGGTTCCAAATTAATCCACTCCGAGGGGGTTCCATCAGTGAAATTTTGCCATGGGCTCTTCGGCTCCTAGCTACGCCACTCAGACGAATTACTGTCATTAGACATATTATTTACATTTAGTGGGATTTATTTACTCTTTGCTTCGTATTTACAAATAAACTTATTAAATGCACGTTTCTTAGCATGAATCAATCTTTTTCCTTGTTGCCAATTCTACACTTAAAATTGATACAAGTACAGTGGTGAGTTGACGCGAGTGCCGAGGATTCGGTCGGTAATTGCCACGAGTCGGTTTAAACTTTTTTCTTTCTTTAATTGACCGAATTCGCTACATTATGATACACTTCCGTTGAAACGCTGAGCTACTGATGCCTTGTCTTCATTCATACATAGTATCCTGAATTCGAGCGTCACTCAATTTATGACCATCTATGTTGTACACATCGGAGGGGAGCATCTGTGAGGCATGTGGTATATGATTTGAGCCACATAAGGGGTAAAATTTGAAAGCAAGATCAGTGATGACGTAATAGGTTGAATTCTAAATTAGTAGTAATTAAGAATGCTGAGCGCTCGAAAACTCGGTGGTTACAATGTCTGCCTCTGTGCAGTGTGGCTCTGAGTTCGCTCCCAACTTCTGGCATCGGTTAAGATTGGGACGGCCACTCCCCCACCGGGAGGCCCCACGTAGTGAAGAAATGAGTTCCTTAGATACTTTTTGTTTTATTAAAAATGCTGCGGATTCATTGTATGTTTTGTCATAGACGAAATCTTTCGAAAACATTGAAATTTTGACGCGCGCGCGCGCACACGCACTTATGAGATATAAAATAAATAAATAAATAAATAAATAAACTGTTTAATGGTCAAGACAGCCTAGAAAATTCTTCATTATTAAGCCGACATTTCTGGCTATCGGAAAAAGCATTTCTAAAAATAAATTGCTTGCATGTCCGCGCTGTAAAAGTGGCACTTACGCTGGGCTTACCAACAGAAACTGGGGTCACAGGGGATATTAGTCCTTGGACATTTTGTCTTCTAACGACCAATATTGGGAAAGTTCCTTTATTTCAAGCTTTTATAATACTGCGTGATGCCCTTGACAGTCGCTTCTTGTTAATACTGTAATCGTTATGTATTAAAAAGATTCGACCATCTCTCAATAGTGACCCCACTTCTTTCCCTCTTTTAATTACATAGTCTAACCAACAAATCAATTAATTACTTGTAATAGTATATCCCCAATTATTATTGAAAGTCAATGGTTTTCCTTGTTTTGTGATCTGTTTATCCAATATTTTTATCCTCAACATTTAACCGATGTATTTGTACATTGTTTAATTACATCTGGGTAAGGTTATTGTAATTTTTTGTTTAAAGTTTTAGGTTTTATTTCCTTTTTTTAGTCCATAGTAAGTTGTGGTGTTAGTACGCTTATTTAATTATCTTAATCTTTTAAAATTTCTACAAATGCCTTGATAATGGGGTTCTGAGAACTCGAAACGTGGGGTTAGTAATAATGTTCCAGGCCGTTCTCGACATCGTGCTTTTACTAAAGTTTCCTTAAACGCTCCACTTTCAGTATACCAGCAGAGAACCCGCCCTTCGTGCGCGTAGCAAAAATATCCTGGTCTACGGGCGGAATATTTTTTGTAGTTCCTGCGAAAGGCTGTTAGTACTCTTCGGATAATACATAGTTACTGTAGAGTAAGAAATGTTATATTTCTTAATAAAAATATCACGACTAAACCTAACCAATCGTCAAGGGCACTCGGTTTGCCTGCCTAAACGGGAACTCTGTAATTTTAAGCGATTTTTAATTTTATCTCGAAGAGCCGTTTCCGTGTTTTAGGGTGAAACAGATGGACAGTCACACAGACGGCATATATATAGATTTTTAAAAATTCGAATTCTTTTCTAATTAAAAAAAACCTAATCTTGCTTGCTGAATAATAAATGCTAGAGCTCCGCCGATTTTATGACGTGTCTACGATGTCATTATCTTTTAGCCAATCCGGAATACAGAGGGACGGACGAAAGGGGACTCCCTTTTCCCTCCCAATACTGTGTGTGTTTGCGACGTGGCGACACCATTTAGATGCAAGAAAAGAATTTCCAATAATTCCTTAACTCTTTCACAGGCTTTGTTTTAACACTTTCATTCACAAATATTTTTTGTTTAAACCAAAAAATAAAAAATTTGTTTCAAACAAAATATAATTAGTAACTTGCATTACACACATTTTGGGTTCTTTTACCCACAACTAAACTAAACGTAAGTAATCATTGGTTGATTGGTTTGGTTAGATTTATTTGGCGCCAAATGTGGAGTTCGGCTAATTAACTGCCCAAATATGTAAGTAGGCCATACCATGTTACCACTCGGAACGTATATCCATCACATTTATATCTATTAAGATTAAGTTTTCAATGAATTTTGAAAAAATACCCTGTTCTTACAACCTGTGTTGTATACGTTACACCAATATTACTTATAAATTTATAAACAATTTCTATTTAATAAAACCACTTGTTGCATAAAATAATATTTGGAATTTATTCATGATTTTTTGGATCATATGTAGAATTCGGACCCCAGGTAACCCTAATGGAGAATACAGACCCCAACTTTCCCCTAATGTAGAATCCAGACCCCAACTTTCCCCTAATGTAGAATCCAGACCCCAACTTTCCCCTAATGTAGAATCCAGACCCCAACTTTCCCCTAATGTATAAATTATAGAAGCCAGACCCCAAACGAATTGTATAAGGACATCAATAAACAATTTAAAGGTTCATAGAAAATTTTATTATTATTATCACAAATAAAAACCATTAAATCACACAATTGTAAAATCTTATATCAAATGTAGAATTCGGACCCCAGCCTTCTTTATTAGCTTTATAAGGCTAACTAACGAAAATATCACAACCTAACCTAACCAATCGTTAGGTTAACTGTACGCCCTTGACGATTAGTTAGGTTAGGTCATGATATTTTTCGTTAGTTAGAGATGTTAAGGCAAATGTAGAAACTCAAATAGTTAAAGAGTAGCTTAAACAGCCAAATGGAGAATACAGACCCAACCTTCCGCTAATGTAGAATTCGGACCCCAACCTTGGTAGGGGTCCGAATTCTACATATGATCCGATTTTTTTTTTAAATAACACAAAAAATTGTCTTAGTCATACTTCACTAATTTGTCACCCAATTTACAGATATTGTAGACTATATTGTTTTACACATTGGCCTAACGGGCTTTCATGGATGCGCGAATTGGTTAGGGATTGTCAGTTAATTAAATTGTAAGAGTGGAGTCATATGGCAATTGTATATATACTGCAGACCAGCTTATGCAAGTTTCGTGTCAGTAACTGGATAGGTCGATTAATTTGTTTCAAATGCTTCCATTTGAACATTCATTCAATTTTAAATTGATGAAGGTTATCTAACTTTCACTCTTTCAACTTCATATCCTTATTTCCCCCCAATACCAAATGTTTTTTCTCTGATATATAAAGTCACAATAATCATTTTCACCAAACCAATACAATGATTTGACTGAACTTTTAATAGATCATTAAAGTATGGGTGATTTGACCTTGAACTTATAATTTCCGTAATGGACCAGAAACGCTGAAATCGAAGTGTTTCAGCCTAATTGAAACGTTTTGCTCAATGTGAAGCAAGTTATTCATCGGTAAACTATTAAAACTAAAACGTTACGCTGAAATACGTTACGCTGAAATAACGCTGAAATAACGTAACGCTGAAAAAACGCTGAAATAAAGTACGCTGAAATAACGCGAAGCTGAAATACGTAACGCTGAATAACGTAACGCTGAAATAACGTAACGCTGAAAAACGCAACGCTGAAAAACGTAACGCTGAAATAACGCAACGCTGAAATAACGTAACGTAGCGCAACGTTGAAATAACTTCTTCACATTGAACAAACGTTCAATTAGGCTGACATAAAGCGTGAACTTAATCTGGGTGATTGTGGTGTGACACTTGTCTAAAAGGAAAAAAAAATTAAAAATTTGAGAATTGCGAGTAAAAAGCTCATTCTTGGTTTGGTAAAAGAAATAAAAATTAAGAAGGTTGTGAAAATAATGAATCTTAATGTAAGGTTGTAAAAAGTACGCCCTTTTGATAATAAAAATTCTCTGTTGATGTCAATATGTTCAATGTTTTCAACAAAAATAATCAACATACCTCACCCATTCAAAGAACAATCTCCCGACCAATCATCATCATAACAGTAGGCTTTCAAACCAAACAACTATACAATGGAAACTGCAGGAAATGCACTCTTTCAAAGGAGCAGATGTATGGAATGCAATTCCTATAAATATCAGACAGACTTCATCACTAAATATATTTGGCAAATCACTAAAAACTTGCTACATTAGCTCGTGCTAATGGACGAGTTTACTTCTGCCATTATTACCATAGTAATTAAGCTCCCGTTTTATAATTAACTATCTAAAATAGGCTACTTGGTCTGGAGCCGTATATGTTGTGGATTTTATTGTTACATATGGAGTGAGGAACTTCTAATGTAATGTAATGTAAAAAGCCTAAAGTTGAGGAAATTATTTTCTTTATTGAATAATTAAGTAAATAAAAACTTGCAGTACCATCAAACTGAAAAGGACGTGATAAGTGTTTTGAACATAATGAGAAACATCCTGCGAGCCCTGATTTAAGTCATTAAATAGCAAAGCAATTGCTAATCTGGCCTGGCCTAACCTAGTCAGAATTAATTTTTTTTCGTCAGTAAAAATGTTTCTAGCTTTATATAAATATTTTACTCTAATGTTCCAAGGTACCAGAAGCGTTACCTTACAAAAAATACCCAAATACATCCGTGAATTATCACACACTCAATCTCATTTACTCCCAGTTTCCTACGCTCGCGCGCGTGGACACACACACGCCATTCTTACTTTTTCAGCTGGTCCAATGGTGAAGTTCAAGTTTTTAAGGACGGGAGGCTCATCCTCGTTGTACAGTAGTAAAGATAGACATTTTTGAAAGTGAGATTCCCTTTGCTGGGCTAATCTGGCTCTTTCGGGAATGAAAAGATAAAAATAATAGCTTATATTCAGTGTTGGACGCATTACTTTTTTAAACTAACGGCATTACCTTTACTCGAAATAGAAAGTAACGTCATTACCGCTACAGTTACTTCTATGGAAAAGTAATGCGTTACAGTTACTTTTATAATAAACTAGAAAATATAGTATTTCTCAATATAAGAATAGAATATGTCTACATGGCAATTATAAAAGAATTTCAGAATATTGAGCAACTATTTAATTAAGGTATTGCTTCCCAGGAGCCTCTCTCTAACATTTTGCTTCCCAGGAGCCTCTCTCTAAAATTTATTAGAATTGTTGCGCTATATGGTCACACAAAGTAAAAAATGGATTTCGGAAGAATCGGTCACGCCACATCATTTGCCACAAGTACGAGTTAAGTTAGGTTAAGTTGTGATATTTTCGTTAAAACTAACGAAAATATCACGACTTAACCCAACCAATCATCAAGTCTGAACCTAGCGAGCACATGGTATCCTCGTTGCACTTCATGTACAGTACAATAGCTTTCTATAAAATTTGAAGAAAATTGGATGATGTTTAGGGGTCCCGCAAAACGCTTAGTTATTTAGTCTAATAAAATTCTAGCAAAACAGCCAATTTCCTTTAATTCTTTGAAAATTATTAGTTGTAGCCTATATCTTTCTATAGTTACGCTTATGAGACCTAATTTCTGTTTTTTGTGTTCACAGGTAGTGTTTTTGATTGGATAATGGATATGGTGACACGAAGTGGGCCAGCCTTTTGGCTTGTTGGCCACCCAGACCCAGATATCACCGGTGCTCGATTGCCTTCCAGAGGCTAAGTGCTTAGGAAATATTACTTCCATCACTCTGTCATGAAGCAAACGAAAGCAGATGGTGCAAAAGCATCTATTCAAGCAGTGCTAGAGATATGGGAAAAGGCTAAAATTCCAACATCAGCCCTGGCTTACAGCAAAGCCAAACTTTTGAAAATGATTGATGAGTACGACAAGCTCAAGAAAAACCACAATCGAGACTTCGAGACCTGTCGTACTCAAGAGGCAATGTTCCGGGACCAGCTCGAGGATCTCTTTGATGTGGCTCACAAGGATGCGATGATTATCATGTCAAATGAAGAGGATAAGGCCTTCCTAGTGAGCCAAAGGGAAGATCGAACATCATCCTTCATGACCGGGATCGATGTTATTCACACCAAAGTCAGCGCGGAAAAGAGGAAACGAGAGGAGGTGATTAAGCAACAGAAGGAGAGAAGTGAAATGAGAAGAAGGCGTTATTTGAAGTCTCTGATTCCTCGCAGATGGCACTGCCTTCCTCCTCAGAAACAGATACAGAAGAGAATGACGCCGAGTTTACGCTCAAAGATGGCAGGTCACTGCAACGAAGGAAGGAGAATCGACGTGTTCTGCTCAGCCCAAAAGTGACTGCAGTCATGGATCGGCTCAACATCTCCGACAGGGCCGCCATGGGCCTTTCGGGAGCCCTGGCAAAGGCATCCGGGCAGAACCTGAAGATGACGCTCTCACGAAGTTCAATTCGACGACACAGGATGGCCAATAGGGAAGCATTCGCAAAGACAAATAAGAACCTGAACCTCCCTCCCAAAACCCCACTCCTCCTCCACTGAGATTCGAAGCTTCTTCCTGATGTGTCCAAGTCCGAGAAGGGTGACAGGATTGCCATCCTGGTCACAGGAGGCAACCAAGAGATCCTTCTCGGGGTCCCCAAGATTGGCAGCAGCACAGGTGTGAACCAGTCAAACGCTTGCATCACTGCTCTTCAGGAGTGGAACCTCATGGATCATGTGCGAGGCTTGGTGTTCGACACCACGGCCTCAAACACTGGTCTGTCCGAGGGAGCTTGCACGAAGATACAGGCTGCCATCAACCGGGAGATTATTTGGATCGCATGCCGTCACCATATCCTGGAAGTTGTTCTCTCTGATGTCTTCAAGAAGGATAACGGACCATCCAGCGGCCCCAATATCCCCTTGTTCATGCGGTTCCAAGAGCAGTGGAGATTCATTGATGGAACCCGCTGCAAGCCAGCAACGCACGATGAGAATATAGTGGAAGAATTCTCTGGTTCCCTGGCAGGATTCAAAGAAAGGGCGCTGAAGGACCTGAAGGTGGCAATCGAGTCAAAGGCTCACCTCAGGGACGATTACAAGGAACTCCTTGTCCTGTCATACACCTTCTTGGGGGAAATTCCAGAGGGAAGTATGAAGATTAGGGCACCTGGGGCCTTCCAACAGGCCAGATGGATGGCAAAGGCCATTTATGCCCTTAAGATCTTCCTCTTCAGAGAGAAGTTCACCCTCACTGCTCACGAAATGTGTGCGGTGCGGAATCTCAGCCTCTTCATTTCTCTGTTCTACACCAGGTAGTGGCATCAAGCAACGATCGCATCATATGCCCCCAAAAATTACTTGGATTTCATGAAGGATCTTGAGAGCGGAATTCCGAATCGTCAGCTGGCGAACACTGCCCTCCCAGCCTTCAAACGCCACCTGTGGTATGTGTCCGAGGAATTGATCGGTCTTGCAGTCTTTGATGACCGGATTGGAGAAGAGGAGAAAGTTGCAATGGTGGAAAATCTCAAGAAGAGAGAGCGGAAGGGACTGAAGAGAATTGATGGCAAGAGATTCTCTCTTCAAACACCGCTTCCAAACTTCGTGACTGCCAAGACCAAGAACATCTTTGACCTCATTTTCCCGAATGGTCGTCAGGAGTCGGAGTCCTTCCTCGCCAAGCCACCTTCTTCTTGGAACAAAGATGAAACCTACCAACAATTCATGGCCTCCGTCGCTTCACTGAAGGTTGTGAACGACAGCGCCGAAAGGGGTATTGCTCTGATCACACAATTCAACTCATCCATCACCAAGGATGAGACCCAGAAGCAATACCTCCTAAAAGTTGTAGCTCAGCACAGGAAGGATATGTCCATGTCAAAAGCTGTCTTTCTGAAATAAACTTAGAATCTACAATGATGCCTTTCCTTTTCCGTGAGCTTATTTGAGATAATTGTGTCAATTTTTTGTGATGACCGGGAAGTTGAAGTTTTGCGGGACCCCTGAATATTGAGATAAGAAACTGAAATTTTGCCTGAAGACATGTTTTGGGTAAAGGTATTAGGGCGACATGTGTCTCAATTAAAATTCCAACTTTTAATTTTTTGGACCACCCTAATATATACAAGGCTATTCAAACTGATTCACCTGATTTCAAATGAGAATATTTTTTAATGTTACAAATACAGAGTGATTTGTGATACATCAACCCAAAGAAAAACTGTCCAAATTTTGTCTCTCACCTCATAAATGCTCTATGTGACTTCCCCTAGTTACACGAGCAACGTCGACACGATAGTCGAATTCCTCCCATACTCGCTCCAGCATGTCCGTTGTCACTGACTCTATGGCAGTAACAATGCGAGTTCGGAGCTCATCCAAAGATGTGGGCAACGGTGGCACGTACACAGTATCCTTAACGTACCCCCAAAGGAAGAAGTCGCACGGTGTAAGATCCGGCGACCGATTTACAGCTCGAAAACTGCAACACACAAAACGCCTTCTGCTGTGCGGACGCCATTTTCACACTGACTGTTTGTTGCTAGGCTAGGCCACGGCGTGATTTTGGAGCCCTCTCGCGGTGATCTTGTAAAACTCGGAGATTTCCTCTTTCATGTGGTGTATGCCCAGTTGATGCACGGTTGATAGGTACGGAAGTATTCTCAGTTGAAATCGGATGAATCAATTTGAATAGCATGTGTATATATATATATATATATATATATATATATATATATATACACAGTGGTGGGCACCATTAACCAAAAAGTTAACTTCGATAACGATAATCCGTTAACCCCAATTTTTAACTCCGATAACGATAATCCGATAATTTTACTACAAAGTTAACGGAAGTTAACGATAATCCGTTAACGATAACTATTTCTTTACTAACATTTAAAAAAATCAAGGAAAAAAGCTTTAAAACCCATAGAAAATATTTATTTATGCAAAATCCAACAATAAATAGGTATTTTTATAAAGTTTTGCAACTTTTTTGCTTAATAACTTTTTTTTTAATTTTTAATAAAAAATGTACTGATTACATGTTTTGAAACCCTTGTAACCACTAACCATTAACTAAATTTTAATTTACCAGAGAATTATTATGGCGGGAACTGAAAGGTAAAATTAAATTTTAGACACACTTATTAAAGACTATGACACAATGTGCTGGTTGCCCTTCAGAAAGACCAACTTCTCAAAGTTAGGCCCAACTGCCAGTCTTGACCTCTTGGGCCTCAGGATGTCCTTGCCGAGAGAGAAGAGCCGTTCCACTGCGGCAGAGGACGGAATTGGCAGACTGAAGTTATGGCGGTTTGAATTCATTCGCGGAGCGGTGATCTTCCATGAATGACTCCTCGCAGTTAACGTGTTAACGGACTTTAACAGACTAAATATCGAGTTATCGGAAGTTAACTGGCCGATAACGATAAATGGAAATTAACTTCCGTTAATAGTCCGTTAAAAAGTTAACTTCGTTAATTAACTGTTATCGGATTAACGCTTTAGTGCCCAACACTATATATATATATATATATATATATATATATATATATATATATATATATATATATAGGGTGTCCCAAAAAAACTATATACTCTTTATAGCATCATATATTTTATAATTTAAAAAAACCCAAACAATATATTGTTATAGCAATTGCCAATGAAAGGTAAATTAGTAATCTAAGTGATCGAAATGTTATAGCGAGTTGCTTGCATATAAAATTTAATTAACTACACCAAGTGCTCAAAATGTTCTCCGGCGGCATGAATGCACTTTTGAATGCGTCGACTAACTGATTCGCAGACATGGACTAATGTGGATGCTGTGATGGTCCCGCACTTTTCCCTAATTGCATCCTTAAGGTGTTCGAGTGTTGCGGGTCTTGTATCATAAACTGCATCCTTCAGGTAGCCCCACAAGTAAAAATCAAGTGGAGTCAAGTCCGGTGAACGTGGAGGATACTCAACGCTTCCTCTTCGTCCTATCCAACGCGTTGGATAGGACGAAGAGGAAGCGTTTAGTATCCTCCACGTTCACCGGACTTGACTAACCGTTGCAACGGTTAGGCAACGTTTCATCGAGGTACCTTCTGACATCACAATGATAATGAGGGGGGTGCTCCATCTTGTTGAAAGTAAAAGTCGTCGTTTCCAAACAACTTCCGAGCTGCAGGTATAATTTCTGTCCGCAGCATGTCGAGATATGCGGCACCGGTAACTGTCCCATTAAAGAAAAATGGTCCAACCAAACCCCTGGATGATAAACCACACCATGCTGTTAATCCTGGTAAATTAACATGTTTATCCACATAAACGTGTGGATTGTCAAGTGAGCACTACCTGCAGTTGTGTCGATTTACTGTGCCATTCAGCTTGAAGGTAGCTTCATCAGACCACACGATTTTGTTGTATTGAAAGTGCATTCATGCCGCAGGAGAACATTTTGAGCACTTGGCGTAGTTAATTAAATTTTATATGCAAACAACTCGCTATAACATTTTGATCACTTAGATTACTAATTTACCTTTCATTGGCAATTGCTATAATAATATATTGTTTGGTTTTTTAAAATTATAAAATATATGATGCTATAAAGAGTATATAGTTTTTTTTGGGACACCCTGTATATATATGTTGACGATTGGTTAGGTTGTCGTAATATTTTCGTTAGTTTTAACATTTTATTTGATTAGGTATACGCGGACAAACTTGGGGAACGCAAACTACACTAGGATAATGTAGGGGAACGTAAACTACACTTGGCACCACAGGGGGACGTAAACTACACTTGGCACCACAGGGGGACGTAAACTACATTTGCTCGTAATATTTTTAGGAGTTTATCAAGAACACCAAGATTTATAAATGGTGTTCCTTCTCGTGCCAGTATGCTGTCTGTAGTCAATAAGGTGCCTAACTGTGCCAGTGTCATTCGCAATTTTGTATTTACGAGGGCCACTCAATATATTTTGCCCTACCTTTTTTTTTCCCTTCCAAGTTTCCTTGTAAGTTCCAGAAATCTTGTACACAAGTAGTTACATACCTTTTTTACAAGTTTTTATTTTTCCACATAGTCTCCATCCTTTTTTACGGCTTTCCTCCCCCTCGAAACAAGGGCCTTTATTCCTTACTGGTAAAATTCCGCTGGGTTCCGCTGGGTTCCTCAACAACTTCATCGTCACTCTGAAACTTTCTTCCACGAATAGCATCCTTCATTGGCCCAAACAAATCGAAGTCTGAAGGTGCCAGATCCGGGCTGTATGGAAGGTGGGGTAACACAGTTAAGCGCATTTTGTGATGGCCTCTCTTGTTGGCAAACTGTTGTATGGTCTTGCGCTATCGTGCAAACGAAGGACTTCTTCCAGTTTTGTCTCCGGTCGAACTCGCTTTATGTCTCTAGAGGCTCTGTAGGGTAGCAATATATGCCTCTGGGTTGACTGTTTGTCCTTTCTTCATAATGTCCACCAGAATCACCGCTTTCATGTCCCAGAAGATGGTGGCCATAACCTTTCCTGCAAAGGGAGCCATTTTGAACTTTTTCTTGCGTGAGGAGTCTGTGTGATGCCACTCCATGGATTGGCGTTTTGTTTCAGGTTCAGAGTGGTGTACCCAAGTCTCATCCCCAGCCACAATTCGTGAAAGAAAGTCATCCCCTTCTGTCTCGTATCGAACCAATGGCTCAGAAACAATTTCTTTTCTTTGGGCTTTGTGATCTTCAGTCAGTTCACTAGGAACAAACCGTGAACACACTTTTGAGTATCCCAGTTGCTGAATTATCGTATTCACACTTCCTTCACTAATTCCTAGCTCCAGTGATAGCTCCTTGTATGTGACGCGCCGATTTGATCGAATGATGCTGTTAGCACGTTGCATAGTGTGAGATGTCACAGCCGATGCCGGGCAACCGCTGCGTGGCTCATATCGCGGCTGGCTCTCCCTCTCTCCGATGATTTTACACGTTTAGACCAGCGTCCAACTGTGCTTCGATCAACAACAGCATCTCCGTAAACGTTTTGTAGACGTTTGTGAATATTTCCAACTGTTTCCTTCTGTGCGATTAAGAACTCGATAACAGCTCTCTATTTACGACGCACATCACTGTCAGACGCCATTTTCGAAACTGCGTTAACCATCGGTTTTATACACGGAGGGTGAGGTTCAAAGTGGAAAAATCCGGTTATGTGAAGCGCAGAAAGTTCAAACTTACCGCCCAAAAGACATTTCAGCCCCATGGCCTATTATCATATTTAGCTAAGAAATGAGGTGAAGCAAAATATATTGAGTGCCCCTAGTAGATTTATCACTAGGCTTGGTGAGTCAGTCAAAAGATAATAGAAGCCATGGTTAGTGGACTGGTCTCCGATATATTTTATAAATCTCAAATCTGGAAGCATTGGCGTAGGCCAGGGGTGGGCAACCTTTTTAAGTGAGCGTGCCAAAATCGTCAAATCTTTGATGCAAAAGTTAATCTTTACCATTTTTTAGCAGAAAACATTAAGTTAAAATATAAAACTCAGCGAAGAATTTGGATATTTATTTATTTTAATTTTTTTTAAGGTGAGCCCGGGGAATCGCGTGCCGGAAAAAAGTCGTTGGCGTGCCACGTTTGGCACGCGTGCCAAGGGTTGCCCACGCCTGGCGTAGGCAATTGTATGTTCATTATGCACAGTGATTCACTGGCCTACTTAGTCAGTGCTCCAGACAACTATCTCTTTATCTCCTATGGACCATTTGTATAATGTTTGTACTTGTTGAGTCTGAAATAAAGTGTTTGTTTGTGTATATTTCATAAATGGGAAATTAAAATTGCCGTAGAATATTTGGAGGTTGGGGAGTGTAGAGCTTTCATCCAGTTCCTCACTTCTGTAATGGTATCTGAGAATTTTGTACCGGGATCTATATTTTACAATTAATGCCATGTTTAATTTTTCAACTTTTGCTGTAAAAAAATTTGAAAAATTTTCTGTTTATTGTGATTTTTCTATCGTTTCTTAATGATTTCATGGCGCTGATTCCAAAAATGATATTGGTTTTGCTCTATCATCAACCGTTTCAAAAATGTAGGTTATCACACTTTTCATATGGCAAAGTATATAAAGAAGGCTAACATAAATATTTTCTGAAAATAAAAACACTATTGGAAATTAATGTTTATTGAGCCAAAATTGTTTGACAAACCCAAAATGGTGCAAAGGATATAATATATATCATGAGGAGAACCGATTGAAGGGTGGCTGCGGGGAGTACGCAAGGCAATGCCCTTTGCGGTACCCAGAATATGGAGAGAACCAAAGAGCCACCGCGACGATTGCTACTACTGCATGGTAGATGTTTCTAAGTACAGGAAAGTTAAAGGAAGCAGACTCTTCAGTATCCAAGCATAACGTCGTCCATAGCTCCTGTACCACATGGCGAAGGTCTTCCAATACCACGTCCACCAGAACAGGTATCTATCCATTACTTTACCTTCTGTATTTACAGACTGTGGGTCATTATGTGTCGATTTTTCTTAGTGCTGATGCTCTTCTACATATATAGCTATGCCTATATTTTGTTTCTTTGCTTTGCAGGTTGAAAATGAGGATGCAGCTAGCTCATCTGAGATGTCGGCTGGTGAGGACAGTCATGATGAAGAATATACAGTAACTTTCAGTACAAACCCTCACTTTCCAAATCAGAGGGAATTGGACGACTTAATTAGAGATTTGGGTCTGACGAAATCAGGGTCTGAGCTTCTGACCTCCCGACTTAAAGAGTGGAGTTTGCTTGGAGAAGACTGCAAGAGCACTGTATACCGAAAGCGGCATGAAGAGTTTGCAAGGTTCTACGATGTCAATGGCTCTCTCTGTTATTGCAGCGAGGTTAATGGTCTATTCACAGCTATTGGGTTAACACATATACCCTCAGAGTGGCGCCTGTTTATTGACAGTTCAACTCGGAGTTTAAAAGCTGTTCTACTCCACAATGGGAACAAATATCCATCTATACCAGTTGCACATTCTGTTCAAATGAAAGAGGACTATGAAAATGTCAAACAACTGCTCACTCAAATCAGGTATGAACAATATAACTGGGACGTGTGTGGTGATTTCAAAATGATTGGTTTCCTGTTAGGTTTACAATGAGGGTTTACTAAATATTCATGTTTTCTTTGCCTGTGGGATAGCAGGGCTTTAACTGAGCACTATAAAACAGTTCAGTGGCCTCCACGTGAAGGACTGCAACCAGGAAAGTACAATGTACTCAGGGAACCTCTTGTGAAGCCTGACATAGTTCTGCTACCACCTCTCCATATTAAGTTGGGTCTAATTAAGCAGTTTGTAACTGCGCTAGATTTAGGAGGGGAAATTTTCCAACAGATTCGGATCATGTTCCCTAAACTCTCTGAGGCCAAAGTCAAGGCTGGCATCTTTGTAGGACCACAAGTCAAGGCGCTGTTGAATTCAAAGAACCTTGAAGCCAAGATGACTCCGATCGAAAAAGAGGCTTGGTGTGCTTTCCGTGATGTGGTTCGTGGGTTTTTAGGCAACCATAAAGCACTAAAGTATGAGTTAGTGTCAAACTTGATTAAGTGCTATGGCAAAATGGGGTGCCGTATGTCTTTAAAATTACACTATCTGCATTCACATCTAGACTTTTTTCGTGATAACCTGGGCGATGTGATTGAAGAACATGGCGAAAGATTCCATCAAGATATTCAAACGATGGAGAAAAGGTACCAGGGCCATTGGGATGCTTCCATGATGGGAGACTACGTATGGTCACTGATCAGAAAGGATAAGAATGTTCATACGCGAAGTCGCGTTCTTCAGTGCATTTTTAAGGAACGCACACTGCATAACGAGGCTTGTTATTCTCTTATCGGTTCTCCTCATGATATATATTATATCCTTTGCACCATTTTGGGTTTGTCAAACAATTTTGGCTCAATAAACATTAATTTCCAATAGTGTTTTTATTTTCAGAAAATATTTATGTTAGCCTTCTTTATATACTTTGCCATATGAAAAGTGTGATAACCTACATTTTTGAAACGGTTGATGATAGAGCAAAACCAATATAATTTTTGGAATCAGCGCCCCGAAATCATTAAGAAACGACAGAAAAATCACAATAAACAGAAAATTTTTCAAATTTTGTTACCCAGTGTTATCAACGAACAGGACGACCAAATGAGTTAGATGAAGAGTTGTTGAAAGCAACATTGGAGGAAAACCCAACGGTAACTGTAAGAGAACTTGGCCTGCAACTCGGCGTTAGCCATATGACCATTCATCGTCATTTGAAGCTATTAGGAAAAGTAGTGAAAGTTGGAAAATGGGTTCCGCATGATTTGTCACAAGCGAATCTTCAACATCGAATCGATATTTGCACATCACTACATTCTCGGCAACTGCAGGCACCGTTTTTGAAAGGGATCGTCACTGGGGATGAAAAATGGGTCCTCTATGACAATATTAAGCGTCGACATCAGTGGCTTAGCCGTGAACCAAAGCCTGAACCTCAGCCAAGGAATGGACCCCATCCAAAGAAAATGTTGCTATGCGTTTGGTGGGATATGCAAGGAATTATTCATTTTGAGCTTCTGCCAGATAACCAAACAATCACAGCTGAAGTCTACTGCCAACAACTCCAACGATTGAAGATGGTATTACAAGAAAAACGTCCTGCATTAATTAATCGCAGAGGTGTTCTATTCCACCAGGTAAACGCGCGCCCTCACACTGCTCGAATCACCACTGCCCAATTGGAGGCATTTGGTTGGAAAAAAAATGCCTCATCCACCTTATTCTCCGGACATCGCACCTTCAGACTACCATTTATTCTAGGCTGACCATATTTCCTTGAGACAAAAACGGGACATTGGGATGGCAAAAAAGGGACGGGGGTTATGTAATATTCTGTATTCATGAAAAAGTAAGTACATAAACCGGGACAAAATTGACATTTTTATTAAAACGACGGGACGGCCAGGAAATATAAAACAAACGGTACTGTCCCGTTCAAAACGGTACGTATGGTCAGCCTAATTTATTCAGAAGTCTGCAACACTACCTAGATGGACAAAAGTTGCAATCCAGGGAAGCTATCGAAAACGAAGTGATCGTTTTTTTTAAACTCGAAACCAAGGTATTGCTTCGAACGTGGCATAAAAAAACTTTTCTACAGGTGGGAGGAGGTTATGGAAAAAGAAAGGAATTATATTGATGATTAATTTGTCATTGTCATTTAATTTTTCTTCTGAATGAACTAAAAATTCGAGCAGAATATATGTTACAACCTTATATATATATATATATATTAGGGTGACACTTATTTTCGAAAGTTTGAATTTTTATCGGGACGGGCGCGTTTCTGGTTCCATTTTGTCAAAATATATCGTGTGTAAAATATTTTTGAAATAAAACAATATTTAGAACTGCCTCAATACGGTCAAAGTTTGTATATTTTCTCGAAAAGTAGAAATTTTAGATCATGATGTTCTATGCCTCTAGCAAATAAAATATCACTTCTAGTTTGTTCAAGCTACTAATCTTGACCTAAAACATATAACTGGACTTCATACTTTCAACTCTAGGTCCCCTCAACTCGAGTATTAGCCCTCAAGGGGGGGGGGGGGGTATCAGGGCGCCCATCTCCTCTCATTGTTGCCTACTTTGCAGAGGTCACGGTGGACTTGCGGGCGGTGTTGGGAAGTCACAGCGTGCTTCTCGACCACTTGTAAGAGGAACTGCCTTTGGTCTTCACTCTTGGTAAGGGCCAGGTTGAAAGACTGCATCAACGCCACCCCGCGCTCCGCGAAGTCATTGACAACTTGAAGGGCCTGGACTCGGCGGGATGCGGCGATGAAGGCTGGGTCCGTCCGCCACTCCTCCGGATCCTTGAGCAGGAAGGCGGTGCTGATGTCCAGAACCTTGAAGAACTCCTTTGATGTAGCGTTGTGAACTTGGCCAATGTATTGTTGGCGATTGAGGCGGTGGACAGGCCACATTGATACGCCGCGGGGGATCCTCCGATCCTTCCTCTTCTTCCATCGCTTTAATCATCTCCCGCTTTGTCGCCAAGTCGATACCCTCGTCGAAGATGGCCCAGGGTGACGAGGCGCTCGTCAAGTACCATAGGTGCCTGGCGAAGACTGTCGCCGTCGCCTTGGCCACCGCTGAGTCCGGATAATAGACGAGGGCCTTGAGCAGCGCGAGGTCCGCGGCTGGGGCCGTTGCCGGGAGCGGCGCTTTGTACCAGGCCGTCACGTAGATGGACACGGCGAAGATGGTGAATCGCCGGATTCCAGCCGCTTCGCCTGACGACATCTGAAACTGTTCCGGAACAGGAACAGTTTGATGGCATAGATGACTTTTGCCATCCAGCGCGCGCGATGGAAGGCGCCGGGACGAGCGAACGGGCACCCCGCTTGTTCGGACGCCCAGCACAATTACAGAGAGCTCCAGAAGTTCCCTGTAGTCATCACGTGGATGTTGACCGTCGAGGAGGCGGCTGAATTCGATCAGCAGGTCGTCGCGGGCGTCCTTCAGGTGCTGCGGCATGGTTCCATCCTCGAAGGGCTTCGCTTTGGTTTGATCGATGAAGTCCCACTGGGCGGCGAATCGTTGAAAGGAGGATGTCAGGAACCAGTAGAGGACCGAGGCACGCCGTGAATGCCTTCTCGCACACCAGTTCGTGGATGTGGTGGCGGCAAGCCAAATGAAGCACTGTCTTCTCGAGTTTCTGCTCAATGATATAGCAAGCTCCTCCTGAGAGTCCTGTGTTTGAGGCGGTGGTGTCAAAAGAGAGGGCACAGATCCGTCCCTTGATGTCCCAATCCTCGAGGGCAGAGAGGACGGCTTCCGCCATGGCGCGGCCGGTGCCGTCGGGGAGGCTGGGCACAGCCAGAAGCTTGTCGACGTTCTCCCCAGACACCAGAATGGAAGGCGATCTTCAGCAGGGCCTCCGTCAGCCGCTGGTACGATTTTCCGTCCCAGTGAACGGTCAGCGGCACAGTAGGATGGGAAGGCTGCCTTCATTTCCGCTGCTGCCATAGCACGGAACTTTGCTCGGTCGCGGCGCGGAGGATTCGCGGTTCAAGACCAGCTCCTCAGGGTCGTGGCCCAAGCTCCTCGCAGCCGCCGACAGCAAAAAAACACCTTCTCGGTCGGTAAGTTTCGTCCGATCCATCGCTGCGGAGAGATCAGGGGTGATCATCTTTTCGACGCGCGGAATCGCTTGGGTGGTAAAGGGGTCGTAGATGCTTCTGCATTCGACGTGGACGGGCCCGGGAGAGAGAGCTCTTCCTCTTCTTCTCGGCGACGACGCCGTGTCGGTGACCGAGTCGGGCTGCTTGCACCTGAGCTGGAGCTCGATGCCAGTTCGACGAGTTCTTCTCGGCTCTCTTGTTCGCCCTTTCATCATCTTGCCGGCGGCTCCTTTCCGCTTCTGTCTCCTCGCACGCTCCTCCTCAGTGTGCAGCGTCATGTCACGTGTGGAGGAGATGCGGCCGCGCAGCACCTCGGCCCTTTGTCCCGTCAGGAACTCCCTGTCCTCTTCGATTGTGATCATCGACATCGACTGTTCGTGTGCGATGTCGAAGAGGCGGTCAAGGGATGGAGAGGGAACTCGGCCTCGTTTCTGATTTGGGTCACAGTGCGGCCGTTTCGAGTTCTTGTTCAGAGCCCGCCACTTCTCGTACATTCGGAGAACCTTGTCCCTTGCGCGTTGGTCTTTCTGCGTAGGAATACGGGACCGCTCCCAGAATTCCTTGACTGCGGTCACTGTCTCAGCGGCTGCTTCCTTGATCGGCTTCTTGACGTCAAGGTGAAGGTGGAAAAAGTACTGAAGCGCCTGCTTTCCCGTAGGCAGCATGCTTCCTGTGATGCTGTGGTCCACGGTCCCCAGGAGATAGACTGCTGTTTTAGATCTTGTTGCCGAAGCCATCACGTCGTTTCAGAACTCACTGAAAAAGAGAATGAAACACTGTTAGTGTTGGCAAAACTCGTCCCAACCCATTTTCTACTTAGAATAACATGTTCTTTCGCCTGTATCAATATTTGGATAAACTCGTGTTACACCCTGTATAATACCTCATTTTAGTCTTCTGTACACCAGTGCGGAAGACTAAACCAACGACTCTGACCGTCCGTCTGTCTGTCTGTTATCATTTTTCAACTCAGAAACTACAGCAGCTATCGAAACGAAAACTGACATGATAACAGAACGCCATGAGTACTTTTCGACAAAAAGTATAAACTTTGACCTCGTTGAGGCAGTTCTAATTATTATTTTATTTCAAAAATATTTTACACACAATGTTTTTAGACGGAATGACACCAGAAATGCGCCCGTCCTGATAGAAATTCCCAAAAATGAAAAACACCCCAAATAAGTGGCACCCTAATATATATATATATATATATATATATATATATATAGTGATGTAGGTCACATCCGCATCCACATCCGCGGAACATCCGCACATTTTCTCGCATCCGCATCCGCACCCGCATCCGCACTTTGGACTGCGATGTCGTGCGGATGTGGACCGTTGAGATAAAATGTCATTAATAAGCGGAATTATCAAATTCTACTATATTAATAGAACTAGTTCATTGTGCGCAAAAGTGATGCAAGCGACAAGACGAGAGCTGTTCTTGTATGAAGTTACTCTCTTGCAACCTACTTAGATCCACGTTACAAAGCTAAGTTATTTTCACCTAGTACATTAGAACGAGTTAAATCATCACTTGGCAAAGCAGTTGAAGAGCTTCAATCTCTTGAATCTGTTGCTTCGCCACCCACCAAAAGAATAAAAGTTTCAGTGACAGAACCAACACCTTCAACAAGCAAATCTATCACAGAATCTGTCTCTCAGTTTCTTGAGTCAAGCAGCAATGACGAGACCTACGCGATGTCAAAAGATGTAGTAAAAATGATCGAGAGCTATCACCAAGAAAAACGCCTGGCTGCATGTGACAATCCTATTAGTTGGTGGAAAAATACGCAGAATATCTATCCATACTTGAGTAAACTTGCAAGGAAACATTTAGCCTGTCCTCCAACAAACGTACCAAGCGAGAGATTATTTAGCAGTGCTGGATTAATATATGATGAAAAGAGAAACAGACTGGCAGCAGAAAAGGCAGAAAAATTAATGTTCCTTAAGCATAACCTTCCTATAATTAAGTTTGAACATTAAACGATGAACATCTTAGTTTACTTTATTTTAATTACTCATTTATAAATATGCCTAATAAAACTTTAAACTTAATATAAATAGTTATCAAGCTAATTAAAGATCTCTTTCTATAAGGGTGGAGGTTGGGGAAAGAGGTCGGTGGGGTGCATTTGAGTTGGGTTCACGTCCCGCATCCTGGTAACACAATTATGGTTTCTAATTGTGGCTGAAACTCAACAAAATATAACGAATTTATTTGCAGACGAATTCACTAATTGATTTCTATATTAGTTAGATGCTTGATATTATTTTATATGTTCAGAGAAAAGTACAGCAATTATTGTACAATTAATCAATTATACTACATTATAGCTACAGCTCTCTCTATATAATAACTTATTATATACGTTAAACACAACAAATCTCGAATATATTCTAAAAAATAACGAAAATGTAGACATCCGCATCCGCATCCGCGGATGTTGAAATCAAACATCCTCAGCCGCAGCCGCATCCGCGGATGTGAAAAAAATGACATCCGCTACATCACTAATATATATATATATATATATATATATATATATATACAGGGCGTCCCAAAAAAATGTATACACACTTTAAATAATTATAAAGGCAGTGTTTATTAACATACATTTCATTTTCAAAATGTAATAGAATCTACAGACATTATTTAATTGTTTTGTCAACGCCTGTTTTCAAACTGACGTCCGTTCTGGTCCAGGCACTGCTGATAACGCGAAGCAATGGAATCGCAAACATCACGAAACATTTCGTTTGGTATTTGTGTGCATTCTCGTTCAATGGCTGCTCTCAATTCAGCGACTGTTGCAGGTTTTATAGCGTAGACTTTGTCTTTTAAGTATCCCCATAAAAAAAGTCTAGTGGTGTGAGGTCTGGTGAACGCGGAGGGTATTCTACGAAACCCTTCGTCCAATCCACATCCACATCGTGCCAAGTACCACTCGCAATACTCCACTCTTCGGTCCGGATCATCATCTTCATTAATAGCATGGACTAATCTTGGAATGTAACTTTTCCATTGACAGCGCTTCAAAATGCGTTGGACAGACGATTCTGAAATTCCTACCTCACGACTCGCTTGCCGCACAGATTTTCTTGGACTTTGGTGATACGTTTCCAGTACTCTTTCTTGCTTTGTGGGGCTTGTCGATGTCCGTGGTCTTCCGGAACGCTTCTTGTGGACATTCTGAACAGTTCCATCGGCTTCAAACTTATCTCTAATTCGAGTGATGGTAAGTCGCGTTGGTGGATCTGTTTGAAACTCCCTCCTAAACTGTCTTTGCACTTCAACTGCGTTTTCACACTTCCAGTAGCATTTTAGAATGAATTTCCTTTGTTCAAAGCTTAGTCTGACTGCCATTATTAATTGGAAAAAATCAACGGTATTGGAAGTGATTTGTGTTATCCATCTGCGTTTATGGAATCTTGTCTCAACAAGGCAAAACGAACTTTCTATCGTGTCAATAATAACACTCGTACTTTGTCAAAAAATATTTTAGTACTTCCATTTTTCCCGGGCTTTTTAGGCATTGCTAATGTACTTAAACTTTTGGATATTAATGTAGTATTTTCATATAACAATATTGTGAAAAATATCAGTAAAAAATAGCCCTACCAATAATTCAGGCATTATCTATAAAATTGGTTGTAAACAATGTGATTCCTTTTACATAGGTCAGACGGGAAAGGATTTGCACACACGTATAAAACAGCATCAATATTCCGTTAGAACAGGACAGTTGTCCAGTGCCCTTTTTGTCCATTTGTCAGAGTTAGCCCACTGTATTGATTGGAATAATGCTTCAGTTTTATTCCATTCTAGCAACATTGTTAATAGAAATATTCTTGAGTCTGCCATTATCCAACTTTCAAATAACTTCAACATAAGCAAAGGTCTTTTTCAACTCGATCCTGTTATTTTGAATTCCTTCCAAACAGATTTAGATAAGAAGGGTAGAACACTAAATCTTTGGTAAACTTGTCTGCTACTTTATTAACTTTTAATTTGCATTTTATTTTTATATATATCGAAACCTGACCATAGGCAGTGTTAAAACCCGGGCAGTTTTCCAATATAAATTTGTATTTTTATAATCCATTTGACCTTGTGCTAAAAATCGATATTATTCCTTACAAATCTGTACGCCTCACTGATAATCCTTTATTTTTTTTTTTTTATTTTTAATTTTTTTTTTTACTTCTCTGTTTATTGCATATATACATGTGTATATATATATATGTATGTATATATATAGATATGTATGTATATATATATATATATATATATGTGTGTGTGTATGTATGTATGTATGTTATTTATTTTTCTTTTTTTTCTTTCTGTAACCTATATAATTATAGGCTGTTACCCTTTTATGTACTTCAGTGTTCCTGAGGATGTCATTAGACGAAAGCGCTTGAGCACCATTTTGTGTTTCCTTTCCTTCGTGGTTTTATTCATCATAAATATTTTTCACGTGTTACTTTCGTGAAATAATTTTCATATATATATATATATATATATATATATATATATATATATATGTATATATATATAAGCAAACAACCACAAGGAAAAGGAAACACAAAGTCCGAGCGCTTTCGTGATATATTCACATTATATTCTTGATAATGTGAATATATCACGAAAGCGCTCGGACTTTGTGTTTCCTTTTCCTTGTGGTTGTTTGCTTATTAATAAGGTCACGTGTTATTTTGTGATTTTAGTGCATATATATATATATATATATATATTAGTGCAACCTCTGCTATCTGTATAATGTATATGTTCGTTCCTGGCCATGTGCGGATAGCTGAGGTTCCCCAACCCAAGACCCATATAGCATGGAATAACTCTGACCGTAATAAATTTAAATGAAGAATAAACAATTTTATTAAAAATAATAATATGTAAAACTATTCACAAGAGACTTTGAAGCTTGCAACGTTTTGCGTTCACATTTTTTCTGCTTGGAAGATTTCGCTGTTTGATAAAACACGCTTTGGACCCATCATGATTATAACAATGGGTTTAGGTGAAAAAAAAGTGATAAATGCGACGCACAACAGGGTAGTTGGATGGTGGTGCGAGTATATAACTATATGGATACTTGAGGTTTACGGTTAGTTGAGTGGCAGATAGTGCAGGTTCTAATAAGCTAGTAAGGGCAGTGGCGTGTATATAAACACCATTCGTACCGCTAACTTATTCTCGTTCGACACTGGACTTCTGAGGGAAAAAGGTTCCCCACTCCTAAACTGAGCCATACCTTACTCATTTTAGTCTCCTATTAAATAGATTCTCATTATAATATTCTGTTGCTTTTCTTCTCAGAGACTTAAGTTCGTTTATGGCTACATAGATTAATTATTAATTAGCAGTTGCTATCGAATTAGAATACTGTACTGAACTTTTGTCTATATTTGGTCAAAAGCGAGAAAGAGATTATGTATAGAAAAGGAGTCATTCAGGGAAAATTTATATCATAGAAACTACAATGAAGGAAACTTGAACTTTTAAATGGATGCTGAGAAGCTACATTCTTAAGGCCTAAAATTTGAGTATGGTAATGGTAATACTGTATAGCATATGCTGTATTTTAATTTACCTTAAAATATAGTTTTTACATTAAAAAAACTTCAGGAAATTGTGGTTTTGTGGGGAAAAACCCCCACACTAAATGTAGGAATTTTCATGGAGTTCTCTGATAAAACCCACTGGGGACAACTGGGTTCGGTTGAATCAGGCCAATCCTGACAATAAGACTGTAAATGGGAAGATTCTATTCGAGTAATAAAGGCTTGAAGCCAACTGAATTATAATAGAAAAATAAGGAAATATGTTAAGAAACTGGTGCCAAGAATGCCATCTCAACGACTGATGGAATGTCTTGGGAGGAAGAATTTGCAGTTATGGAAAACTCTAACTCAGTGTTGGTTGCACTGGTCCTTGGGACGGGGGGGGGGGGGGGGGGGGTCAGTACAAATACATGAACTTCAGTTCCCGAAATTAAGAGTCTGATTCAAGTGTTAAAGACAGGTTCTTTCCTAGTTAGAGAAGAGCTTTCGAAAGAGTATTTTAAATATACTTATTACGTGGTAAATCTTTCTCTCTATTTTTCTCAGCCATGTTTGTTCAGTTATTTTCTGGCAGAGTTTATGAGGGCATTCTATTCAGCAATAATTATAAGTTTATTGCTGTTGCCTCCTGCTTCTCAAAATTACTTGAGAAACTTTCGCTACGCCGATTAGGTGATTATATATGGACATCTAATCAGTTTGGTTTTAAAAGGTCCCAGTCAACTCGTGTGTATTTATGTACTGAAGAAGATTGTATTTAAATACACGGTAATTCAAGTATTTATAGTTGTTTCTTCGATATAAACAAATCGTGACAATGAATCATAATACTCCATTTAAAAAATTAAAAGACCGTAATGTTCCACTGTATGTTTTAAATATAGTGTTAAGATTTTACTACACTTGCCAAACCTCGTTAGATGGAGCAATGTATCGCGTTTTTGTTTGAAGAGTTAGACAAGGCTAACTGCTCTCCTCTGCTGTTTAACTCTTTGTGGCACACACGCAAATATTCTATTTTATTTTATTTCTTCAATTTTGTTTTCTTTCATGCGATAATCTAGTTACAATTTGACGGTCGGAAAATGAGTATATTGGTGGTTTTAAGATTAAGTTAGGACTGAAAAAATGGTTTTATTCTTAAATCACTATTCCTGAAAGGGTTAAGCCGCTTTTTTTTCGTCCAAATCTTGACTTGGTCACATTCTTCAACTGATTTAAAGTTAAATTTGTGGACGAAGAGGAAGCGAACACTTGAGTTTGTGACGTCAAATGTAAACAAAACTCAGGCCCACTCTTGGGTAGAGCTACTTCGTAGTTTATCGACTAAAGACTTAAGACATTCGTCTGGACCAAGTCTCGACACTCAACAGAGGGCAGCAATGTCCTGACCTCAAGCTTTTATCATGAATCCACCCCACAATAATACTGAATAAGGCCTAGACCAGAGATTCCTAACCTTCTTACTATGGTCGCCCAGTTTTGATGATCATAAATGTTGGTGGTGTATATATATATATATATAGTAAGTATATAATGTTATACATGTTATAATTTGATTTATCATCGAAGTAAAGCCGCGTCCTGGTGACACAATTATTTTTTATATAATTTCATTCATTAAGTCACACGCTAGTGTATGACTAATTTCCTCCCGAACGGAAATCACACGCCAGTGACGCAGCCAGATTCTTTGGTCGCACCTGGAAGACACAATGGATTGCGAGACACTCGCTTCTCCAGAGTTCACAGGAAACGTCAACCGCTAGCGTGGTGGCGTAGGCAAGTTCCGTTCCTTTGAATATATTAAGAAGGGGCTCAGCGCTCTTACGGCAGATTCCGAGGAGACGGGTCTCCGGGCTGAAATGGCGGGTTTTCAGTCCGTTAACGGAAATTTGAAGATTAACGGATTTTCAATTAGAGTCTGACTGTAGGATAGGCAGTAAACTTAGCAATCGACTCATACATTCAATATTAGCAATAAGAACCCGAAGCTCGGAAAAACAGATTCAGAACAGACGAGGTTGAACGTCTTAGAAGGGATCTCCGGGCTGACGGGTAGTTCAGCTCGTTAGGAAATTGCTTTACAGTTGTGCATACAGAAATTTGGGCTTGGAGCTTGACTGTAGGATAGGCAGTAGGCTCAAGCAACATTTAACGTATATCTGATTATCTTAGAATCAAGATTAAACTATTACTGTACTCAGTAACATAAAAGAAATTTTCATATTAACTTTTTGTGAAGATAAATTTGATTAATTTATAACTGATTGAAAACATTAACTTGCTTAATAAAAACAAACTACCAACGTATTTCTTTAGCAACCAAAGAATCTCTACACAGTGACTCTTAAACGAACATAGTTCGGCAAGACATTGAGGCGGTCCTTCCAATCCAGGAATACAATATACCCTCTTGGAGGTTTCAATTCACTAAACGCCAGGGATATATATATATATATAAGGATATTTTTTGTAATATATCTGACTTCTTTTGAAGCATTACAAACACTAGTTGTGGCCTACTAGAAACCTATGGCCTAGACTGTAGCCTAGGTTTGAGCTCGCCATAGCAACCACAGCAAGGCCAATATAGGCCCAAATTTGCAATGATTGAAGGCAAATTCCTTCAGGTTTATAAATGCATAAATTTAATCTAGCATAGCCTTCTCACATCCATAAAATACATATTTTTTTTTTATATATGGGACTAAATAATGCGATGACTTCTCAAAATACCTTTCATTTTGCACCGACAAAATTTTGCTTATAAAAAAGTGACGAGTTTTCTCTAGCCACCTCCGGTAGCGGTTCAGCAAAACTCTAGTTAAGTCAAATCTGATCGAATCTTCTTGAGTTTTGGACGACATGAACACGGCAGAGTTGAGTTGACTCGAAATCAGTTCGACGAAAAGAAAACGGCTTTAATGTGCAGTGATGCAGGGCCGTTTCCTGGCATAAGCAGCCTAAGCGGCCGCTTAGTGTCCCGCTGCTACTAGGGGGTCCCTAGACAGGCTCCCAGGTCATAGCTCAGTGGGCAAGAATAGGAATATAGTTGAAGTTATTATTAATATTATTATTATTATCTTTATTATTATTATATTATTATCATTGTTGTATTAATTAAATTTTTGTATGAGACAAATGTGATAAAATGGAGACAAACGAAACGTTTTGGTCGTTATGTGTAAATAACTATTGTGAGAGCTTATTTCTATATTATTTAACTTTATTCTTACTATATGCTTATACTTTCCCAAATGCTTAATTTTCCTAGTATTGTAAAACATTATTTCACTAATTTACTAATTATTAAAAGATTTTGTAACACTTTAAAACCTAGGATTATTTTTCGTTATGTTTTCAAGTTTATTAATTCTTTTCTCATCTTTTTCAGATAATGTGAATTTTGTTTGTTAAAACCTAAATGGTCTGATTATTTGAATGTATTTGATTAACGTTACAATTATAACAATTATTATTATTATTATTATTATTATTATCATGATTATCATTATTTAGCAGATTAGTTGTGGTTAACCAGATGTGACTTCGTGCATCTTGGAAAATGAAACGACATTATCCATCAGGAGCTGAAAAACGGAAAAAGAAGAAAATAGAGGAGGAGAAGCTTTCCAGTAGAACAGGTGAGATGTGCCACTTGTATATTCTTATGATTACAGTTCAGGCAACTACGTTAGGTAGACCATCAAGCTAGGCAAGTGCTCAGGAATCGTGTACAGTAAGCTAGTCTCTGTAATATTTATAATATTTCGAAATGTGAAATTTAATGGATCACATCACCTCAAATTCTGTTCACACAGATCAATTATCAAACAAGATAAGAAAGAGTATTTTAGCAAAAACTAACAGAATATGTAATGTTATGGTCTTCTCAGGAGCACTACTGAAATATTTGGAAAAGCCATCCTCAGCAAAGCCTGATGAGCATCATGAGCCAACAGCAGGACCATCCTCTATGCAACCTCAAACACCAGTAGAAGTAGAGCCTGATGAACCAACAAGTGGCCCATCTTCTGTTCAGCTTCAAACACCACACACAGGCATTTCTACTGAGCAACAAGAACCAAGATCTGCTCCACCGCTTGATCCGTATGACTGGCCAGTTGTCCTGTCAGATGCCTTGAAGACAGATCTGGTGTCTCGAGGACCATTTCAAATCAGTCCAGATTTCACATTCCCTGAAAGAGAGGACGGTAGAAGCGTTCATCACCATTACATGTACAGAACATTAATTAATGGGGAAAAAATAAAGCGAAGCTGGCTGATGTACTCTAGAAGGAATGATGCTCTTTATTGCTTCTGCTGCAAGTTGTTTTCAAGGAAGTCGTACAAACTAATTATGGATGGACTTTCAGACTGGATAAACGTTAGTTCACTTCTGAAAGGCCATGAAAATAGTTCAGAACATGCAGATAACTGGAACTGCGGCTAAAAACTGGGAGGACCATTGACCAAACTGAAATGTCATTAATGGAGGTAGAGAGAAGATGCTGGAGAGATGTTCTCACACGTCTTGTAAGTATAATCCAATCACTGGCAGAGAGAAACCTTGCTTTCAGGGGGTCTTCCTCTACATTGTACAATCGAGACAATGGCAACTTCTTGAAGGAGGTTGAGCTGCTTGCCAAATTTGATCCAGTGATGAAACAACACATCAGCAGAGTCGAAAGTGGCCAATATAGTCATTCAAGTTACCTAGGAAACATCATTCAAAATGAGCTCATTGGGTCCATTAGTGGGAAGATCTTGGATGCCATTGTTGCAGAAATAAAACAAGCTAAATATTAGGGGAAGGTGGGGTACAGTGGGACACGGGGCACTGTGGGACAAATGGGATTTCAGAAGTATTTGGCAACTCTGACAGCGGTGCTTTCGGCTACGTAACAGTTTTTGATTAGTGCCTCCACTAGCGTTGCATTGGGAGGGTTAGCTGTTCCTGATTCTCTGTGGTCAAGGCCATTGCTCTTTGAACGGAAGAAAGTAAATATTTTGCTGTAAGTATGGAAGTCTCTATGATTTATTTGGGTTGACATAACTCTTTAATATTAATTGCATAAGTATAACAACTATATGTCTACATAGTAAGCTGTTGTTCTTAGCATTTGCTTTCAAAGTTTTTGATGTAGCTGACTCAATTTAAAAAAATATCACACGGGGCACTGTGGGACACTCAAAATGGGGCACAGTGGGACGCTGTCCCACTGTGCCCCATAATGATGTGAATATATATATTATATGTATATTTTATTTTATATTATGTAATATGTATATTATAGGCTATGCCTCAGGAAGAGGCCGAAAGAGAGGACGTAGTATGATTGCAACTGACACTCCAGAGAAAGAAGCACTCGCTCAGTGTAAAGCTCGATGCTCTACACAAAACCAAGGCACAAAAGATACCAATATCAAGCCAAAATCCAGGAAACTAGTTTTTGAGGAGGACTCATCATCTGGTGAAGAATTAGTTTTGTCAGATCATTCATCTGATGGTTTTGATGATGAGACAAACGATGAAGACCAGGAGTTACCAACTTGGAAGGAGAGCCCCAAGTCAATGATTACATTCTGGCTGAGTTTGCTACTCCATCCAAGAAATATTATGTGGGCCTTGTAACTAAGGACAAAGATGATGAAGGGGACTACGAAGTTTCGTATCTTAGGAAAAAGCGGAAGTCGATGGAATTCTTCTTTCCACAAGTCCAGGATATGGCTTCTATCAAGCTCAGTGATATTAAAACCATCCTCCCCAAGCCTAAAACATGTGGATCAACAAAGAGACAATGCGTATCTTAAATTTGATTTCAATTTTGGTTTCATTGATATAAACTAATCATGTCCCAATGTACCCCCAGTGCTTGTCCCACTGTGCCCCCACCTGGGGCACAGTGGGACAAAATCACCTTTATAGTTTATTGGCGAAAAACAGCCTTTTGAAACAAGCTTCTCTTTACTTTTGCATATGCATATCAATCCTTTATGATGATAGTTATTTTCCCATTTTTAAATTTTGTAATAAGTTTTCAAATAAACGAGTTATGACGTCACAAATTTTTTTTGTCCCACTTTCCCCTACTCACTCATTTTAGACTGCACTCCAGACATAAGCCACCAAGAACAGATGTTGATTATTATCAGAACTGTTAAAATGGGTGAAGTACCAGAAATAAAAGAATACTTCTTGGGCTTTCTTGAGGCTTCAGAAAGTACAGGCCTGGGTTTATCAGTTCTGATTCTGAAGAGACTAGATGAACTGAATATTCACTTTGATGACTGCAGAGGACAGTCATATGACAACGGAGCGAACATGAAGGGCAAGAACAAAGGTATTCAGGCAAGGTTATTAGAAAAGAACTGTCGTGCACTCTATGTCCCATGTGGGGCTCACACTCTGAATCTTGTAGTGGCTGATGCAGCTAAAGCTTCCACAGATGCCATCAGCTTCTTTGGCAACGTACAAAAATTGTACAACCTTTTTGCAGCAGCTACACAGAGATGGACAATCCTAAAGAAGCACGTGAACATAACACTCAAGTCTTGGAGTGAAACCAGGTGGGAGAGCCGGCTTAAGAGCATTGAGGCTGTGCGATACCAGAGCCACAACATCAGAGAGGCCCTGTTGGAAGTCAGAAACAATGCCACAGATGCCATAGCCAGGACTGAAGCACAAGCACTTGCAGAGGAGGTAGGGTCTTATTGCTTTCAGATTTGCACAGTAGTATGGTATGACATTCTTCATGCAGTTAACCATGTGAGCAAACTTCTGCAGTCTTCTACAATGCAGTTTGATGTGGCAGTCAACCTCCTCACAAAAACAAGAGACTCACTCACCAGCTACAGAAACACAGGTTTTGTTGCAGCACAAGTCGTAGCTAGGGACATATGTGAGGAAATGAATGTGGAGGCTGTGCTGAAGGAGAAGAGGCTCAGATCCACAAAAAAGCACTTTGCTTACGAAGCTCCTGACGAAACACTTACAGAAGCCTTAAAGAGGCTGGAAGTCAAATTTTTCAATGTGGTGGTGGATTGTGCCATCGGGTCAATAAATGAGAGATTCAAAACATTCGATGATGTGAGGGACATATTTGGGGTTCTCCTAAACTTCACCACAATGAACAAGGAAGACGTCCTGCAAGTGTGAAAAGCTCTCTAAGATACTGAGCTCTAGAGCTGACTCTGACATTGATGGAAGAGAACTGGCCCTCGAAATTAAGAACTTGCCGACTTTACCTTCACACAACATGACTGCATTGGAGCTTCTCTCCTTCATTCATCAGAAGCAACTGGAGGAACTATACCCCAATCTCTGAGTTGCACTAAGAATTGTCTGCACTCAACCTGTGACAGTAGCGTCAGCCGAGAGGAGCTTCTCTAAGATGAAGCTAATGAAGAACTACCTCAGATCATCAATGGGGCAGTCGCCTCAGTGGCCTTGGCATCATAAGCAGTCTCTCAGGACGATGGCAGGGAGATTTCATAAGATGATGTTATTGATGATTTCGCCCAGAAAAAATCTAGGAGGCAAAAATTTTGCAGATACAAACTGTTCTGTATAACTGTTAGCTATTACACGATTGTATCGTAGAGTTAGTAATTGTTTGGTAGTTGATAATTGCATTATTTTTTTATACATAGTTCTGTGTCATTTATTCTAAATAATGTATAAGCTAATTTTCAAGAATTTCATGAAGTATTTTTTCTGTTTGTTTTCTGAAAGTACATATTTGTTGTTTTGAACATAAATGTTTCATTAAAATTGTTTCATAATTGTTTTTTATTAACACAGCCATATTTTGTATGTGTGTGCTGAGGTGATGTAGTAAGGCGTGAGTTGGTGGATGGAGGGGTGGGACCTCAAATGGGTATACTTCTTAGGGCCCCCTAATGGCTAGAAACGGCCCTGAGTGATGTTTAATATTATTATTACTTCTCTTAATGAGGCAAGAGTGGGATGTTGTAGATAACACGAGGCTAAATAATATGGTATTGATAAGCCCTTCAGTTAAACATCTGGATCATGTTCCAAAAATATGCGAATTATATACGCAAAACCATAATTATTTTAATGTTACTAAAACTGAGGTTATGCAGTTCCATCCCAAAAGCTGAAATCAACTGGATATTATTATTATTTTCAAAATGAAAGTCGAGGCAATAGAATAAGTACGAGAATTTAAATATTTGGATCAAATTATAATCAGCTCTTTCAGTGACTATTCTGATCTACGAAAACAGTATCGAAGTTTCTGGGAGAAAGCAAACATGACTATAAGGAACTTCATATTTTATACAAGTGAAACTAAAGTCACTCTTTTTTTGTACTTTCCGCACTAATATTTAGGCTCATTATGAAGAAGGTTCTGGCAGAGCCCTAAATTTGGTTTATAACATCATTAATCAGTTTTGACCTGAACTTAGGTTTTATCATTTTCATCTTTCAGGTTTGTTCGCGGATGTAAGTGCTCCCAAAAACTGTTATCATGCTTGCAGCAAAGCTTTTTATTTGGACTGGGTGAAATGTCTTCGCGGCAAGATGTTGCGATCGCTGCTCAACGCAATAGAAAATCTATTTAAATAGAAAATAGTTTCAACAATTTATTTATTTGTCGTAAAAACAAAAAATATTTTGTATTTCTAGTTTAAAAATATATAAAATAGTTTTTTGATTAAATTTAGACCAACAGGCTGCGGCATAGCCTTAATAACTACTTTCAACTTTCATATTAAAAAAAAAATATATATGTATTACATGGGAATGAACTCAGAATGGTCCCCTGAGTTTTTTATGATACACACAGACAGTGCATGGAACAAGGAACTCTTCTGGGATAATTAAATCCACTATAGTCCGAATAAGTAATAGTAAATGACAAATACCATAGTTTTTCTTCACGTCAGATTGAATACATCAAAGAAAAAGGGGTAACTATTATATTTTTAGCCAAAAACCAAAACTTAAACCTCAACTGGCAGAACTGAGCGTCCACTTTTTAAGGCACATAACATGTCCGTTTCAAGATGGGAAGGCAGCGAGTCTTTTGCTTATATTGAGGTTCTAAATGTAGCAGGGCTAGGCTTGCTTTAAACCCTAGATCCATGTCCCAAAGCTGGATCCTGTCTGCTTTGCAGATAGCTGGTGAGGGAAGCTATATTTATGGGACCTCTTTGCGAGTGACCCGTTGCCCAAGTCGGGCTAGCATCATGAAAAAGAAAAACTATGGTATTTGTCATTTACCATTACTTATTCGGACTATAGTGGATTTAATTATCCCAGATGAGTTCCTTGTTCCATGCACTGTCTGTGTGTATCATATGTATTACATATATATCGGAAGGCCCAAAAAAAACGCCTTGAAATTTGAACATCAATAACTTCAAAAATATGCACTTCACACTTCCAAAATTTATAAAATTTTTACCTCAATTTATTGATAAGCCATCATAAAAATGGCTGTGGAAAAATACTTTTTCCACAGCTGAGGGAACAATGAGGTATGGTGAAAAAAACGAATATCATAAACTGAAAAAATTTTATTATTCACATCTTAACAAATATGATCAATATATCCGCGTTTCTGCTTACAAACTAATCTTAACCTTTTCTTCCACGACATGATACATTTTCTGATTTCTTTAATGTTATTTTGTCCCAACATTCGAGTGTTTTTTTCTTTAATTGCATTTCTGTAAACTTTTCTGTTTGGCCTTCATAAATCTTCTCTGCTAGTGTTCCATATGCAATAATTCATGGGATTGCGGGGCCAGTTGTTTTTTCCAATGAAGTTGACTACATTCTGTTGTAGATAATCCTGTGTGAACTTACTAGTATGAGCTGTAGCACCATCTTGTTGGAGTATGAAATCGTTTCCATAATACAGACGCCGACAATCAGGCAAAAGATTCTCCTCCAAGAGATTTACGTAGGTTTCTGAATTAATTTTTTTATTTTCTGAAATTAAATGAATTTTCGTCTTTCCATTCCACGATACACTTGCTAATACCATGATTTCTATGGAAAACCGACTTGTCTGGTGATAAAGTCTAGATGGAGGAATATCTTTCTTACGGCGACTATAAACAACATCGTTCCGGGAGTTTCGAGCAATCTCGATTGTGAAATCTTTTTCATCTGTAAAAACTATTTTTTTAACATCATTGGGCGAAAATCTATCATGCAATTTTCTACAACGAATTTTTCTTTTAGCTCTTACATTGCTGTCGCGTCTTGAGAGACGGATCCTTTTAAATGCTTAAGTCCTACCGTTCTCTGCATTCTTTGTATGGAACTTCGACTGATACCTAATTTCTTGCAATTTTCCTCTGAGAGCAGTGTGACCCAGGTCGATCCTCTTTAGATAGGCTCATCATTTCGATCATTGCTATATTGCAGGGGTGGCCAAGTTTCCTGGACCCAAGAGCCACATACGACGTTTTTCAGATGTACGAGAGCCGCAAAATATTTTAAAAAGAATTTAATTATTAAAAACATATACATATAGTTATACTCACATTATTAAATTGTTTAATTACTGCTTGTAGAAAGCTTAGTTCGGGTCTTCATTTTGGCTGTTAATGCTTTAAAGTCTGGCTGATGTGATGTTAAGGCGGTACGAAGAAGCTCAGTCAGGTGTTCGTTAGTGAGGGCAGCACGATGTTTTGACTTTACAAACTTCATTACCGAGAAGAGTGCTTCACAGCAATAAATTGTCCCAAAAACTGAGATAAGTCGGAAACTGGTTTTCCTGAGGTGAGGATACTTTGTCTCTGGTACTTGCTTCCAAAACTCAACCGCAGATAAGCTTTTATGTATCAACTTTAAACCCACGTCCTCCTGTAGCTCCAAAAGTTCTGTTTGTATTGAAGCAGCTTCCGTAACAAAAGGTGTGGTAACAGGACAGCCATCGTTGACGACATCAATCAGGAAAGGATTTACAAGAAATTCGAAGCATGGTTTTAGCTTCTTTAGTTCATCAAACCTGAACTGAAAATCATCAATTAGTCCTTCTAATTTACCTTTGTATTCCTCCAATTTACTATCTTTTATTTCAATATCAGGAAAAGTGTTTGCTCGGTTTTTCAGGTCGGGAAAGTGGTCAAATTTTTTTGTTACTAGATCTTTTTGGAAGAGCTTTATTTCATTCTGGAAACTGAAAACTGTCTGTGTAAGGTCAGAAATGACTTTATCCTTTCCCTGAAGTGCCAAATTTAGATTTTGAAGGTGTTGTATTACATCAGTAAAAAACATCAGATCCTGCACCCATTCGTGATCTTCTAGTTGTGGGTATGACTTTCCCTTTTCTTTCAAGAAATCATTGATAGGCTCCAACAATGCAACAAACCTATTCAGGAGATTACTAGTTGATAACCACCTTACATTACAGTAAAATGAAAGGTCGTCTGGCTTATCTTGAAGATCCAGCTCCTCGCTAAAATTTCTAAATGCTCAGTGCGTTTTTGCATTTGAACGAATGAAATTCACAATTTCTAGAATACATTTCATAACACTGTCATACCTAAAGTACTTGCTTACCAAATGACCACTGTGAATGATACAGTGAATAAAGAGACACACAGGACATTTGGGATCGCGTGTTAAGAGCCCAACTAGGCCTACATTTTGTCCTACCATAGCTGGTGCTCCATCTGTTGCAACACTGACAAGTTTATTCAATGGTACTTGAGCATTTGATAATGCCTCGTCAATTGCGTTCTTTATGTTAACCCCTCTGGTGGTTTCTTTTAGGGTCATTAAGTCCAAGAGTTCTTCTTTTACATTTCCATCGCCAGTAACACAACGAACAAATATCGCCAGTTGAGGGTTATCTTTAATATCTGTGTATTCATCGAGGGCCAAACTGAATGCAACAGAATTCTTCAAATCACTCTGCAACGAGCATGTAATTTCAGCACTGATCTGGGAAATACGTCTCTCTGTAGTGTGGCGGGAAATAGAAATACTTGTTATTTGTTCTCGAAGCTTTGTGTTATCTGGAGCGAAAATTGCAGTAACATCGGCAATATTCTTCTTCACAAATTCTCCACTACTGTAGGGAAGTTGAGCAAGAGCAATATTCCATGCCATAACAAAACTAGCTTCAGTAGTTAAGTCAGCTGTCTTACACAATGATGAAAGTACAGTTTATTGGGCAACTAGGCTAGATTTCAACATTGTTAACTTAGTCTTCCGCAATTCTGATTTGGGAGGAAATTCCGTAATAAAATTTTTATGGTTAGTTTCATGATGACGCTTTAAGTTACTGGCTTTAAAGTGATTGAGTGCCACGTGGCAGATAAGAGAGACAGGTTTCCCACCCTTAACAGTAAAGGCAAAGCTCTTCTCCCACTCCTGTTTAAAAACTCTATTTTCTTCTTCATATTTCCGTTTCGTACACTTTGTCTGCTCAGTCATTTTAATCAACTAAGGGGTTGTATAACTTTCACTTGTGTAGCTGAGAAAAATAGCCACTATTTGATCTAAGAAGCCAATTTTAAAACACACTCACTCGTTACTACACGCGTCCCGCAGGGTAGCTCGAGGGGTACTGGATACTGGTGAGTGGCGATTGGTGTTAATTACGTAATTATCCCGCTTAGTGCCTGTCACGCAAAAGAAATTGTTGTACGCATGACGCATTTTATTGTCAATTCAATTTTTACTTCTTTTTTTAATTTTTTTTATGTGAAAAAAAAATTATATTTGTATTATGAAATTTGTCTTTTATGATAAATACAATAAAAACCAAAATTGTCTCGCGAGCCGGGGTTTGGCCACCGTTGGAGTATACTGTCTTGCGTGTAAACTGTTTTAGGCCGACCACTTCCACGCTTCCGTGCTGTCGAACCAGTTGCTTTAAGTTTTTTAATTATTATATTCACAGACGTAACATTACAAATTATTCTTGGAAATTCTCTCAAAATTCTTGCCCAGTCCATCTTTTTTCGAAATACTTTTCAATCACTGCTTTTTCACGGTTAGTTAGAACCATAATTTAAAGGGTAATTTTAAAAAACAGTATTTAAGATGGGCGTAGCCTATATTATCTGACGTTTTTCAGAGATTAAGAGATTATCCATAGGCTAGGAAACTACTACAAGTCTTAGAATAGTTGCCAAGTACAGCTATTGTGAAAAAAACTATATAGGGCTATGGGTTGATTGCCTAATGCCCTCATCCGTTGGAAATTTCCAGCAGACTTCAGTGGAGAGTTAACGACAAAAGCACTATGTTTTTTCGTTAGAGAGTTATGTATATGTAGGTCTTCAAAAGACCTCTTTGTTTATTTGCCTTCGGTATTTGCGCTGCCTAATGGTAAAGAAAGGAATTGCCTTACCTTATTATTTCGTTGGGCCTCGCTTCTGTTTCGATGTAGGGCGCGACGATCTTTTTCGATGTAGGGCTGTGGCACGATGGAGTTACACAATGAGTTGACTCGATGTAACTAATGTAGGCAGTCACTATTTAAACACCTGAAGGAACAGGCCTATCCTTCTTATCGTTATTAAGTTTTATATCAAGAAGATTTCACTCAGAACTTATAGGAAGACAAAGCACATCTTCCTTGCTTAAAGCATTGCTGTAACATAAGCAGCTCCGAGTCAGCCGCTATAATATAATCTTCGTATTTTTATTATTTGCTGATTTCGCAAAGGTCGTTGACTCGTTTCTCGATGTAATTTTCATGAGTTGGCAGTGGAAAAGTTTGAACACAAGATAATAAATTTGATTTCTTGTTGTCATGCAGACCCGATGCCTACATATGGGTTCTATGTACGTATGGCAATCATTTCATTCCCAATAGGTTATGTCGCCAATCCCGGGGCAGTTTTGTAGATATTTAATTCAATTAATTAATAATTTATATTTAATTAAGAAGTAAAGGTACCACATACGATACCATGTTGTTAGCGTGTATAGTTTTTCCATATACTAGGTGGGGGGGGGGGGGGAGAAAAATTTGTATGTTATAGATTAAATTTTTTGACAAACTGTGTAAAAACATGTAAAATGGATTAAAAAGAATGAAGTAGGAATTTAGGAAGAGAAAGGTTACTCAAGACCTATTTAAATATAAAAGTTCAAGAGGCCAACTTCTCAGGTTTAGTTAAAGTTATGTCAATCAGTTTGACTCCCCTTAGGTATAGAAAATTTATGGAATTAAAGTAAAGTTATTAAGCATTTTAACTTTGCTCATTATCTGTGTAAATTTTATAAGTCACCAGTTTTTAAATGCTGGTTTACTAATGTTGTTTTGGAGTTTTGTCATGTTTTGTTTTGAAACGATTTATGTTTTAAAGTGACTTCTAGTTGGTGAGTTAATTGAAATGTACTGTACTTCCATGTTGTGTTGTTTGGTTAAAAGAGTTTGTACTGTATTCAAACCTCCTACCACTTCAGACTAGTCAATACCCGTAGTTTTAGTAGAGTAAATGTTACTCCTCCACAGGTAGATCTGGAGGGCTTGGGACTTTGAATCCTGTACTGTTTTTGTGTTGTTTGGCCCATGGCCAAGGAAGGCCATAAGACCGTTTTGTTTGGCCCATGGCCAAGGGAGGCTATAAGACCGTTTTGTTTGGCCCATGGCCAAAGGAGGCCATAAGACCGTTTTGTTTGGCCCATGGCCAAGGGAGGCCATAAGACCGTTTTTGTAGTTTGGCCCATGACCAAGGTAGGCCATAAGACCGTTGTTGTTTGGCCCATGGCCAAAGGAGGCCATAAGACCCTTTTATTGGCCCATGGCCAAGGGAAGCCACAAGACCCTTTTTGTAGTTTGGTCTCTGGCCAAGGGAGACCACAAGACCTTTTTTTTAATAGGTTGGGCTATGACCAAAGTAGGCCATCAACCCTTTGTTGAATAATTTGGGCTATGGCCAAGGTAGGCCATCAGCCCCTTGTTGAATATGTTGGGCTATGGCCAAGGTAGGCCATCAGCCATTTGTTGAATAGGTTGGGCTATGGCCAAGGTAGGCCATCAGCCCTTTGTTGAATAATTTGGGCTATGGCCAAGGTAGGCCATCATCCCCTTGTTGAATATGTTGGGCTATGGCCAAGGTAGGCCATCAACCTTGTTGAATAGGTTGGGCTATGGCCAAGGTAGGCCATCAGCCCCTTGAATAATTTGGGCTATGGTCAAGATAGGCCATCAGCCCCTTGTTGAATATGTTGGGCTATGGCCAAGGTAGGCCACCAACCCCTTGTTGAATAGGTTGGGCTATGGCCAAGGTAGGCCATCAGCCCCTTGAAATAGTAGTTTGGGCTATGGCCAAAGTAGGCCATACAAACCCTTTAGAGTAGAGTAGTTTGGGCTATGGCCAAAGTAGGCAATAAAACCCTTCAGAGTAGAGTAGTTTGGGCTATGGCCAAAGTAGGCCATAAAACCCTTTAGAATAGAGTAGTTTGGGCTATGGCCAAAGTAGGCCATAAAACCCTTTAGAGTAGTTTGTTTGTATGTGCCACTGTCTAACCATATAATTTTTGGCACCAAATTATGTGCACAGAATCAGAGGCAGCAATAAAAGCTTTTACTCTCCGATCCTTGGTTATGTTCAGACAGGTTGTTGTGTTTGAGACATGGAAAGAGTACAGTGCGCGCGCGCGTCTGTGTGTGTATATTGCATTCCTCTGAATCCAGTTGGTCTTCAAAACTTGGATTCACCACTCCAGTGAAGTCAATACCCGTAGTTATGATTGAGTAAATGTTGTGTGTCCTACAGGTAGGTCTGGAAGGTTTGGGGTTTTGAAGGAATCCAATCTGTTTGCAAGGAATGTGTGTGTCTGTTAATGAAATCTGTTGAGTGATTCTTCTTTAAAAGAAGAATTGGATGCTTGGAGTTGTATGTATATATTTATACTGTATGTATGTGTGTAAATGTATATTTTATTGTAGGGTTTTATGTTTGAGTTTTGTGTTAGGTTAACCAATTTGGCTGAGTAAAGATCCTCAAGTGTTGCATTTGAGACCCTTATATGTGAAAAATGCTCTGTATGAATTGGTCCACAATTAACCCACCCCTTATATCTCCAGTCTAACTATACGTAGAGTAGATTAAGTCTAGCCTTGTAGGGGTCAGCCTAGAGATTCCGGAAATGGTCCAGAGCGGGCAGATAAATTGAGGTCCACAGTAGGATTCCTCACCAAATTAGGTTAGGGCAATCTACCTTCACCTTTGTTAAGCTATGAGTTGATACTAGGTCTTAGGCCACAATGTAGGCCTAATTTGTCTGACCGAGCTTAATTTAATGAGTTTACTTTAGACTGGGTTAAAACACAATTAGTCACTTACTGCTAGTTATTAGAGAGTCTCTTTTCTCCTTCCTGTATAATTGTCGAGAGCGTACTTGCTGGTGGGGATCGTTTTTCGTTGTCTGTTCTTCTCTCTTCTCTCGTTCCGTCTTGTCGCCCCGTTCCTCGTTTTCGTTCTCCCTTGTCTTCCTTTTTTCGGGGCTTTTTCCACCAGCGTGGTCTTGGTTTTTTCTTCGGTTGGTTGATCGGTAATGTATATCTATTACCGAGCACGCTCTTGTCACACAGTATATAAATACTAGTGTGGAGAATAACTCTGGTGAGCAACCAATTGGTTTCATCCACCCAGTTATTGACATAAAAGGAATTTAATAATTGTTAGATTAACTACCTACCTACTCAGTGAACCATTTTCGTTACCTCCCAACTACCCACTCATCAGTTTTCCATATATGCCATGGGGTGAATGGTAAGGGGAACCAATATTGTGTAGTTATGAATGCAAGTATATTAATATTTCTTAATAAGAACATTTTCAACTTATCAAATTTGATTGGATCAGTAATTAAAGGCTTTTTTTCTGGAAGTTTGTCTGATAAATAGTTGAAAAAAAGTTTAATAGTCCTAAGATTGTTACTAGTTATTATATCTTTCTTTCTCAGTTTGGCTTGCTGCATATAATTATAGATTATATATTTTATATACAGTATTGTTAATTATTTCCCCTCAGAATTCTGTTCCAATTTTAATTTATTTTGCATGCATGTGTGTCATGATGTTATTATGTATATATTTTTATTTTGTATTATTTTACCAATTAACTGACTTTAGCTCATTTGTTTTGCAGATTGATGATTTGGGCAATGTCTACGTACAAGTACTTCAAGAGAACGTGTACCAGAGAAGAAACTGAGGTTACAGAAACCTTGAATTATGATGGGATGCTCACGGAAGATGTCAACCTGGAGGACAATGCAGAGGGTAAGGAAATTATGGGAATGAAACGGAAGCAAACACCACCAATGTCTGGTGTGAAACCAAAGTACCAGAAATGGAAGGAGGAATACTTGAAGTATGGTTTTTTTTTACCCAAAAGTGAAGGTCTGAATTCCTACCCTTCTGGGCAGTGCATGTTTTGCCCTGTGAGATACAGCAATGCCTGTCTTGCTCCTTCAAAGTAGTTGTCTCACTTAAGCACTAAACATCCTCAGCATAAGAACAAATCAGTAAAGTTTTTTGAAGCAACACCAGCTGCCCACTTGAAGCAACAGAACTCACTGGAGAAAGCAGTGCTTTATCTGGAATGGGAAGAGAAGCCTCTATTAATGACTTCCATCAAGATAGCTCATATTCTGTTACAGAAAAAGCAACCATTTGTCGAAGCAGAGAATGTGATTTTGCCATGTCTGGAAGTTGCTGCTGAGTATATTCATGATGGAAAGAAAGCAGTGGAAAAAGTGAAGAAAATTCCCATATCCAATTGTACGATGAAGAGATGTACAATTTAGGGTGGCTCTTATCCATGTGGTGAAATTTCAGAACAGAGCAATGTTACGTCTGACCCCGCCAAATGGTTCCTTTTTATGAAAAAGTATCCTATGTGAAATTTGAATAGAAGATGTCAATATTTAGAGGTGGCTCAAAGCCGTCAAAATTTGTACATTCTAGCACCCCTCCAGACATAGGCCAAGTGTGTTGGCCGTTTAAGTTATTTGTCTAGGAAATTAAGTATACTTGCATCATTATAAAGAAAGATCATTGTACAAAAATGTAATTACATAATTTCAAAACAATGTAGAAGGGACACTTGGTTATAACAGAATCGCACATCACGACTTCATCAGCAGCGGTGATTTCTTCGCGTCAGGAAAGTTTGCCCGGCTCTGCTCAATAACTTGGAGGGCATATTGCAGCTGCTCTTCATTTCGAAATCGCCCTGACCGCCTCGCGTCTTGTATCAGGGCAATGCCTCGCTCTGCATGGTCGTTGGTCGTTGCTAAAGAGCGGACGGTTGCCTGGGCAGCCTTGAAGTCATCCCTGTCATTCCATGTACCAGTAGAGTAGGGTGTGTCAATTTTGGGGGTGAAATGACTAAATTGAAAATCATGTGATTTGGTAGCAATTTAATGTAATCATTTGGCATACAAAATAATATCCTTGCTTCAAAAACAATAAAAAATAACTCCTACCTACATCAATTTTAATTCAAAAATTCCACTTTTCCGTAAATTCGTAACAAAATAACAAATGTGCGCAAACATCCTATCAACATTTAAAGTGGCAATAAGATATCATTCAGAGTCTTTATTTGAAAGTAACCAATGCAGTCATGTCTTTTTTGCTGCGGTTCCTTGACATCAGCATTCGGCTTGCTACTTGCGCTTTGATGTAGCCTTCTCGCCTCTCGTGACTGTAAACTTGACTAGCTGCTTCTGTGACCATTTTCACACATCTCTCCACACTCTGAGTGTGAGAAGGCCACTTTGGCACTTGCATTGGGGCCTCTTTAAGTTGTGTTAAATCTTTGTTTGTTATACGCGTTGTCAGTGGTGGCTCCAAAACTTCCGAACTCAAGTTAACTAATTCTGACAATTTCGTGGCATTGACGTTTATCGAAGGTACCTTCCTTGTCTGAACAGAGCAGTCTCCCAACTGGTCATCATCTAGTGATGTTCCTCTAAGCTTTAGAATGATTTCCACAGCCTCAGTTCGCTCTTTGGTACATTGGCTGCAGAGTATTGCTTGCAAAACTGCCTCTGGCCTAGCATACCAAGCGGACCTTCTCACCACAGGTAACACGATGTCCACCACTACTTTCCTTTGGGTTCTCAGTAGCTGTAATTGAAACAAGATGTGGTTGGGCCCAGGGGCGTCCGCAGGATTTTTCGCAAGGGGGGGCAAAACTAACTTATTAGTTCTTAGTTCTTATTAGTTCTTTATTAGGTAGAAAAAAAAATGCACTGCGACCACTACGAGTAAAAACCGTCATCTCCCCTTATCATAGCCTGCTTTCGGTGCTAAATTTATGTACTTAGTAATCAAAGCTGGGCACAAACCGTTAGTCCGTTAATCGTTAATTAACGAAGTTAACTTTTTCGTTAACGATTTAACTTTTAAGTTAACTTTGAAAATCATTATCGGACTAATTAACTTCCGTTACATTTAACTTCCGTTAACTCAAGTCCGTTAACCCAAAAAATTCATAAATAAACGTTTAAAAGTTTCTATTATTTTCAGTGCTGAGCAGGTGCGCAATTAATCCGCCACTGTTAATAGTGATGAACGAATTTCCATTTCCGCAGTGCAAAATCAGGCGATATATTTGTTTCCGTCGCCACAATTTGTGTCTTACCAAATATGGTAGTTATTTATGGCATTGGTTTGAGCAAAACATGGTCGACTGTAAAATCAGGCGGAAAGATTTGCCATTTGAGTTGAATGTTTCAACTTCTTTCAAGAAATATCACGAGCATTTTAAGGCACTTTCAATAATATATATGTAACAATTACAACAAATAACTACATTCGTTTCATTTGCAGTCTGTCTCTTGCGCAACATGTTTGTGCTAGTGAATATTTAAAAATAATCGTTGTCAAGTAAGTCATGTATATTTATAATATGTCTGTGAGTACCATATTAGTAGTCTCCTTGATACATTTCAAGAACCATAAAACTGATCAGGTAAGATTTCAATTCTCATGTCACTTTGATGACATAAATTAAGTTCAATTGATGTCTTACAATGATGAAAACTTTGATATGCTAATTTTCATGAAGGGCAACATGCATCTCATGGACAAAATGGAGAACGAGAAGAAGAGGGAAAATTAAATTATATATATATATTGTTTTTCATTTTTTTTATAATAAAAGTTAACGTTAACGGTTTATCGGTAACTTCCGTTACATGTTTAACGAATTAACGGATTAACGGTTAACGAAGTTAACTTTTTGGTTAACGGATTAGCGGTTAACGAAGTTAACTTTTTGGTTAACGGTGCCCACCACTGTTAGTAATACTAAGTACATAAATTTAGCACCGAAAGCAGGCTATAATAAGGGGAGATGACGGTTTTTACTCGTAGTGGTCGCAGTGCATTTTTTTTTCTACCAGTCAAGTCCATTTTTTATATGTTATATGATACTATGATTAACTATAATCGTGTAAGTTTCAGTGAAATTGACCAAAAGGTTTTCGAGAGAAAAAAATAAATAAAACACTCAATATAATGATCTTTGCAAATAATTCCATTACTATATCTTTCAGTATAGTTTATTTAACACTTCTAAGTTCAACGACACGGCACTTCGGCAAAGTAAAGGTAAAGTAAACGACATTTCCTTGAATGTGGAAACACTGACTGAGCTGCAGTAGAATTATAGAAGTCGTTGCGTGGGCAAACACAAATTTCCAAGGGAGGGCAACTGCCCCCTCTTGCCCCCCCCTCCGGACGCCCATGGTTGGGCCCCTCCATCCACATTGGATTAAGTTTTACATTGAACCAGTGAGGAAGATAAAACCCAATAATAAATTCAACAATCAACATCAAATTCTGTAGCATTTTGCCCTTCAGTGCATGTTTGGAAACCCAAATCCTGCAGAAACGAATCGCCGTAGTTAACCAACGACTGTGACTTACGGGTCCAATCTCCAAGAGAGCCAGATTTTGAGGCAACTCTCCTGATCTGATTGCTTGAACAATACGATAAACGTAAGATTGATCCGTGCTGAGGTCTTTAATAACTTCTTCAGACAACACTGTGTGAAAAATGCTCTGTCTGAATTGGTCCACAATTAACCCACCCCTTATATCTCCAGTCTAACTATAGAGTAGATTAAGTCTAGCCTGTAGGGGTCAGCCTAGAGATTCCGGAAATGGTCCAGAGCGGGCAGATAAATTGAGGTCCACAGTAGGATTCCTCACCAAATTAGGTTAGGGCAATCTACCTTCACCTTTGTTAAGCTATGAGTTGATGCTAGGTCTTAGGCCACAATGTAGGCCTAATTTGTCTGACCCAGCTTAATTTAATGCGTTTACTTCTAACTGGGTTAAAACACAATTAGTCACTTACTGCTAGTTATTAGAGTCCGTTTTCCCCTTTTGTATAATTGTTGAGAGCGTACTTGCTGGTGGGGATCTTTTTTCCGTTGTTTTCTTCTCCCTTCTCTCGTTCCGTCTTGTCACCCCGTTCCTCGTTTTCGTTCTCCCTTGTTCTTTTCGCGGGGCTTTTTCCACCAGCGTCTCCTTGGTCTTTTTTTTTTGGTTGGTTGATCGGTAATGTATATCTATTACCGAGCACGCTCTTGTCACACAGTATATAAATACTAGTGTGGAGAATAACTCTGGAAGCAACCAATTGGTTTCATCCACCCAGTTATTGACATAAAAGGAATTTAATAATTGTTAGATTAACTACCTACCTACTCAGTGAACCATTTTCGTTACCTCCCAACTACCCACTCATCAGTTTTCCATATACTGGGGGCCCCGGGAGATAAAAATTTTGGTGTCATTGTCACCAATTTTTATGTCTGAGTGTAGACTAGCTAACTATTTGACTGTAAATGCCTGTTAATCTGATTAACAGTGACTATCCTCACCTTCTCATGGAGAAGGTGTAGCATTTAATTAGAAGAGAAAATATACATCTTTACCATAAGAAAAGAAAAAGTGAAAGTTAGAAGATAAAATTACAATTCCCCAGCATCTATTTTTTGTTGTAAAACTAGTCGCGCCTTTAATGCTGTTTGTCGCTGAGGTCTTGTGTCTGTCAATGTTGTAGTAGGATGCGTTACCACTCCTACTGTCAAAGGAATAGTTACTAGAAGTTCAGTGTCTCCAGGTGTTACTGTCAGTGGAGAAGGTTCTCCAAAGTCCATTGTTTTGGGTCCAGACTCTAAAGGGTACAAAAGAGAAATGTCTCTTGTTGTGTCACCCGCTGAAGTCCTTAATTTGACCACTCTTGTTACCCCGTCTGCCCCTGGTCTGAGTTCTAAAATTCTAGCCAGAGGCCATTATTGTCTTGGAGTACTGTCATGTATGAGAACAAGGTCCCCTACCTTAATTGTGTCAGACCAATCCTTCTTAGTCATTTGTTTATGTCTCTCCCTTAGACCCATCAAGTACTCAGTTTTCCACTGTTTAATAAAATGAGCTTTAACTCCAGTTAAGTGTTGTAACTTAGTCTGGAGTTCATCGTGTCGTTGAGTCCAGTTTGGGTCTTCTGAAGAGTCTATATTGTAGTCCGGCAGGAGACTAACTTGTTCTCCCCGAATCAAATGATTTGGAGTTAATGGTTCCGGGTCATTAATGTTGTCACTCACATAAGTGAGTGGTCTATTGTTGATGATGTTCTCAATCTCAGCCAGGAGAGTGAGCAACTCAAATAAGTGTAATCTGTTTTTTACCAATTGCTTTCTTCAAGCAATTCTTTACTGTTTGTATATTCCTCTCCCAGATAGAACCATACCAAGGAGAGGCAACTGGAATATACTTCCACTTTATGTTTGAATTTTGTATATATAATTGTGTGAGTTCGTTGCTTAACAAGTCGTTGATGACTTGTTCACCAGCCTTGAAATATGTAGCATTGTCAGTCCAAACTGTCTTGGGTACTGAATGTCGTGCACAGAATCTCTTAAAGACAGCAACAAAAGATTCTGCTGTAAGGTCCTCCACAACATCCAGATAAACAGCTCGTGAGGCAGCACATGTAAACAGTACAATGTACATTTTTTGTTCAGTGTCAACCACCCCTACAGTCAATGCTCCTGTATAGTCAATGCCTACAGTCTCAAAGGGTCTGTTGAGAGTAACTCTCTCCTCTGGCAAAGCAGGAGGATTTGGTTTCCTATAGGGCCTAGCATGAATACGCCTACATGTGACACACTCACTCAGGACTGTTTTAACAGTGATCCTTCCCTTGGGTATCCAATAAGTTTTTCTTAATGTAGTTAGTGTCTGTGGTACCCCCATATGATATACATCATTGTGTTTTTCTGATGATTAATGTTGTCAAATAGCTAAATCTAGGTAAAAGGATTGGATGTTTGCTTTTGTATGACAGTTTTGATTTGTCTAATCTCCCTTACACCTTAGAAGGCCTTCCTCATCTCTGAACAAGTTTAGATCCACAACTACTGATGGTACAGGTTCTTTTGTTTGTTTCCCATTAGTCAAGAATTCTAACTCTTTATTGTACTCCTTTTGTTGTGCATGCCCTATCCAGTACTTGGTTGCAACTTCTGTATAATTATGATTGTTTTTATTTAGCTGTTTGTTTATTGTAGTTAAACAGTTGTGAGCAAACCTCAAACAGTAGGCTGTGACTCTGACAAGTTTGCTGAAATCAGAATAATGTTTATAATTAGTGATTGGTTCAACCTTTTCATTTGAAAAGATTAAATTTAATGTCAAGTTAACTTGTTCCACAGGCCATTGGTCTGTATTACAGAGCCACTTAGGTCCCATGAACCAAGTTTGTTTGACTTCAACAACTTGTAGGATAAACCTCTGGTCAGAAAGTCTGCTGGATTTTGTTTAGTTGGAACATAGTGAAAGTTTACTTGTAGGCTTTCATTAGCTTCAGCTATTTCTTTTAGCCTATTTCTTACAAAGATATTCTTACTATTAATGCTATCATTCCGTATCCAGGCAAGACAAATCTGACTGTCAAGCCAGATGTGGATATCAGTTATGTTCACATCATGGTAAGCATCCTTAAGCAATGAAATGGTTTTAATGGCTAATGCAGCAGCCAATAGTTCCAATTGAGGTATGGTTCGGGTAGGTTTGAGAAGTGCAACTTTCCCTTTTGCATAAATTAGATGACTTTCTGTAGGACTTACAAGATACGCACAGCACCCATAAGCTTGTGTGCTTGCATCAGCAAACACATGAAGTCTCTGGGGCTTATCCCTAAACCCACAGCACCTTTTAATTTTAATGTTCTGCACTTTTGTTAAATCAGCAGCTAACTTCTTCCAAGATTTTTGATCTTCATTTGTTATTGGATCATCCCACCCAACATTTGTCCTCCAAACTTCTTGGAGGAGAATCTTTGATTTTATTGTTGAAGGCAGGAAGAGACCCATGGGGTCAAAAATTTTTGAAGCCTCTGATAATATTTGTCTTTTAGTGTTTGCTTCCTCATCAAGTTTAAAACCTTTAGTACAGATTGAATCATGACTGTTAGAAGTTGCATCCAAATACCAGTTCATACCTAAAGTTTTAACTTTGTCTGATGGCTCAGTAAGACCATTATCATCCTTTAAAATCTTTTTGTTTAAATCCTCATCATTTGAAATCCACTCTCTAAGTTCAAAGTTACCTTGTTGCATAATGTTTTGAGAGTGTTCATAGACTTCAGATAATTCAGATTTTGTTGTTGTTGAGCCTATTAGATTGTCTACGTAAAAATGTTCCTTAAGGAAGTTCAATGTTAAAGAGTTATTAAACTGGTTCAAATGATGTCTAATTGTCAATGCTAATAGGCTAGGTGAGCAATTAGCTCCAAACAACACAACATTAAATCTATAGGTTATGAACCCTTTATTCAAATCAAATGGATCCTTGAACCATAAGAACCTAAGTTGGTTCTTATCATATTCATTTTTAAGATTTATTCTCAAAAATGCCTTTGAAATGTCACTTTGTACGGCATATTTATCTAACCTGAACCTCAGTAAGATCTTCACAAGGTCAGAAATGAGATTAGGACCCTCAATCAGGCAATCATTCAAACTGTGTTTATCACTGTCTTTGAGGCTACAGTTATATACTACTCTGAGTTTTGTTGTTGGGGCATCTTGTCGATAAACCCCCCTGTGGGTTAAATAATGACAACCATCTTTTTTAAAAGGGTTATTTGTTACTTCTTCAATGAAGCCTTTCTGTAGCTGTTCTTTGAAGACATCACTGTACATTTTAATTTTATTATCTTGTTTGAGTTTTTTCATTACTTTATATAAATGTCCTTTAGCTACTTTGAGATTATCTCTTAAAGTTGGACAATTTATTTTCCAAGGTAACTCAACAAAATAACTATTGTCTTTGCACTGAATGGTGTCTTCAAATCTTTCTACCATTAACTGATCTTCTGAAGTTTGATTTGTGTCATGTATACCCACAGATTCTAGCAACCATAAAGTTTGAATTGCCTCATCCAGAGTTTCATTTGATAGTGATGAATTAATGTTCTCAGTTGATATAATATTATTCAAAGTGTTGCTATTCTTACAGGTTTTATGTAGGACTGAGTTGAGGCCATAGTATTTGTTAGTCATGAACTATTTTGGTTTAGGTCTAGGTTGTATTTGGATAGGTCACCCAAAGGGGCTATCCCTGATGGAGTCTGATAAGCTATACCATCACCTATCTTCACTATGCCCTTATGAATAAGATTAATATAATCTGCCCCCATTAACATTTCAATGTTAGCTACTGTGTTGTTTGTGATATGTCTATCAGCTATTTTATACTGTTTTCCCAAATGATTTATGGTTTGTTCTAGTTTGGGTATAACCAGTTTGTTTTGTCCTACTTTTGAAATAATGACTGCTTCAATTTTTTCTAATTTATTTTCTAAATGTAGTTCTAGGTCAATTGTCTTATAGCTATTTTTGTTAGAGTTATCCTTAACAAAGGATGTGATTATTGAGTTCTTGTTCATTCAAGTTTGGTGTCAAACCCAATTTATTAACTACATTTTGCGAAACAAATGTTTGTTGAGAACAACAGTCTATAAGACATCTCACTGGAGTGGTGCTACTCTCACCATTCACTAAGTCCAAAGTAATAGTTGGTAAAAGAATCTGTGTTTCTTGTTACGTTGTTTGAACAAACAGAATGACCCATGAAAGTGGCATTTTCTTGATTACCTTTGTTTGTTGGAGGTACCTTTTGAGTTTGAGTACTATTGTTTGGACACTTTGGTGAATCACACATTGATGAGACATGTCGTAAACTTTTACAAAACTTACAATTGAATCTTAACCTAGATTTACAGTCTTTCTTATAATGTCCCTGGCCAGTACACTTTTTACATAGGTTCAACTGTTCACATCTTTTAGCTCTTGAGTTAAAGTCTGAATATTTGTCACACCCAGTACTACTGTGTTCATCACTTGCACAAAATTTGCAATGTAGTGTGTAAGTTGAGGCAGCAGTTACATTAAAGTTCTGTAATGTAGGTGTTCGTGTATTACAGTTGGTCACATTGATTCTACAGTATCAAGTTTTGTCTGTTTGGCTGTAGCTAGTTGGTCTCTGGGGACAGTCTTTGGTTTATCCATAGTCTGGGTCTTATTTTGTGTTGCAATATTTCTCAGTTTGTAATTAGTTAGGAGAGTTGGAAAGTGTTTTCTGATATTTTCAAGAGTAGGATAATTTTCTCCCGTCTTTAGAACTAAAACATCTTTAACCCTCAAAGGAAGGCACCTAAGAATTATGCCTTGTATAATCCAAGATGAAGCTTTAACATCTATCTCATTGCTAACCAGTTGTCCTATAATAGCTTCTAATTTTGAATAAAAATTTTCCATATCACTATGGTTATCTTTTATGGTGCAAAATCAATAATTTGTTGAGATAATTCAAATACAATCTCATCTTTATTAATGTAATTACGTTTAAGAGATCAATAGCTACTTCATATGAATTCCCTACGGCTGGAAATAGGCTATCAGGTTATAGGCTGGGCCTTTAAGGAAACTAGTTAAGTAGCTAAACTTATCAACAGTTGAAATATAAGGTTTATTACCTATTAAACTCTCAAATTTTCCAATGAAAGATGGGAATTGTACCGTGTCCCGTTCAAATGTTGGTACTAGCAAAGTGGGTAACGTAGCCCTAAATTCTTGTGACTCAGGATTTGGCATGCCACTTAAATTTGGTTGAAAGTTAGCTCTACTTTGATTAAAATCAGAAGTAGGTTTATTTGGTGTTAAGTCAGTCAAACGAGACTGTAGTCTCCTTATTTGCTGTTCAATTGAGATTACCTGAACATCATTATCAGCGTAAAGGTCTATCAGTTGTTCTTCAGCCATTTCGGATTCAACTAACTCTGAAATACTCTCATCAATGGCTATTATTTCCTTCTTTTTCTTTTCCAATTTAAGAATTACACACACTAAATCTTCCTTACCTGGTTGTGTAATATTGTTAAAAGTGTTCACGGCCTTTGCAACAGCACCCAACTTTCCCCCCCCCTTTTCTTTTTTAACTTTTTCAATTCCTCACTGTCCATGTTTAAGTCAAAATTGTTTAACTGGGGATCGTAATGAAATAGAGGACAAGAAGAAATTACCAGAGAAGAGAGATCACAGACAAAACAGTCAAGTTTTAAATTTGGTTTAATCCCCCCCAAGTACTTATGTGTCACTCAGGTCTAAGCTTATAAGAGAATGAGACTCCTTAAATGTAAGTGTTTCCTAGTTAGGCCCTAGGTTGTAGACCTAATTAGGCAAGTTTGTTACTTTAGGCTTGATTAGGTTAGGCTTAGGCTAGACCATTTAGCCTAATTCTGCAATTTTTGTTAAGTAAGGTTAAGGTTTGTAAATTCCCCACACACGGACCACCAATGTGAAAAATGCTCTGTCTGAATTGGTCCACAATTAACCCACCCCTTATAACTCCAGTCTAACTATAGAGTAGATTAAGTCTAGCCTGTAGGGGTCAGCCTAGAGATTCCGGAAATGGTCCAGAGCGGGCAGATAAATTGAGGTCCACAGTAGGATTCCTCACCAAATTAGGTTAGGGCAATCTACCTTCACCTTTGTTAAGCTATGAGTTGATGCTAGGTCTTAGGCCACAATGTAGGCCTAATTTGTCTGACCCAGCTTAATTTAATGCGTTTACTTCTAACTGGGTTAAAACACAATTAGTCACTTACTGCTAGTTATTAGAGTCCCTTTTCCCCTTTTGTATAATTGTTGAGAGCGTACTTGCTGGTGGGGATCTTTTTTCCGTTGTTTTCTTCTCCCTTCTCTCGTTCCGTCTTGTCACCCCGTTCCTCGTTTTCGTTCTCCCTTGTTCTTTTCGCGGGGCTTTTTCCACCAGCGTCTCCTTGGTTTTTTTTTTTGGTTGGTTGATCGGTAATGTATATCTATTACCGAGCACGCTCTTGTCACACAGTATATAAATACTAGTGTGGAGAATAACTCTGGTGAGCAACCAATTGGTTTCATCCACCCAGTTATTGACATAAAAGGAATTTAATAATTGTTAGATTAACTACCTACCTACTCAGTGAACCATTTTCGTTACCTCCCAACTACCCACTCATCAGTTTTCCATAACTGGAAGGGGAGGGCCTACTTCGACCTTTGGAAATTTTGTATTTATTTCTAATTCCGTTGTTTCATCTAGCATGTTGCCATGGGGGCCTGACCACTTGTTGTTGCTCTTTGTAGGACCATCAAGTTCCTGGATGAGACGACGAAGAGGTAGTTCCCCTGTGTGCAAATCACATACAATCCAAACAAGCCTTCTTCCAAGTTTTCTCTCTAAATGCGTCATAACACCGCCCTGCCATCCAGTGTTCACCGCAGTTGAGTCTCCACCAACAGCCTGCAGTGAACTGTCAAGTCTTCTTTCTTGAAGCCAACATATTATTTGATCAGCAATTGCCTCTGCATGTTTCTTGCCTTCTACTTCTGCTTCAGGAACAAAGTGAAACAAATAGCGGCCACCAGGTTCGGAACACACAGAGTAATGTTCTTCTTTGATGAGACCGGGAAACTTTCTGTCCATTCCCTCTACCTCTAGGAGAACGTTTGTGTCATCTCTTCTTCCATCAAACAAAAGGCAAGAGAGACCTTCCTCCTTCAAATCTTTTTCATGCTGATCAGATATTTCCTTCATTATTTTTTCTTGTGCTCTTCTTATCTTATTATGATCTATCACTAAGGATGTATCCTCTCGGCCAGAGGCGGCCCTAGGATTGCTGGCGCCCCGGGCAAGCTGAACTTCGGCGCCCTTACAAGTATAATTTTAAAATTTGTTCACAATGAGGAAAAACTACAAATGTAGGAATAAAGAGTTTATTACAATTAAACGATATTCACTCAAAGTACAACTAAACATTCTCAAATGGAACCATGTATGAAAATATGAGAGACAGTGTTGCCACTTTTGTCTGAGGTAAATCCACAAAAAAATGTAAACATTCCACAAAGTGGCAACACTGATGAGATATTAAAGGATGGCAGCGCTGCCAGGCGTATGTAATTTGTGCTCAACGCTCACCTACGCGGCCACATCAACCCATGTGACATGTCATCCCATGTCGGGCCAAGCTGACCTTAGCTTTACTGGTAGTCTGGTACTAATGCTATTGGCTAATATAATGTCATAATCCCTGAAAATTTTACTCCACATCAGGAAATTTTCACATTTGACTCTCTTATTTTGTTTTATTTATTTATTTTTCTATTTTTCCCTTTGTATTTGGAAGATCCCAAACATATGACGTGGCGCCCCTTAGCACGTGGCGCCCCAGGCAACTGCCCGAGTTGCCGGTACCTTGAGCCGGCCCTGCTCTCGGCTGATGAGGCCTGCATCTATCCAAGTGGCAGTGGCAATCTCTGCAGTCTCTCGTACCCCTGTATGGTGGCGAATACTGGCAAGGGGAATGTTTGAGATGTCTTTAGTGTTGTATTTCATTCTCTTCGGCGAAGGTTCAGATGGCATTTTGGAGCTATCATCTGATGTTGCTGCTTTCTGTTCATCTGAAGAGCTTTCAAAGAAGTGAGAAACCTCTTGATAGAGCTCTTCATCTCTTTGGGTGGCTTCTTCACTCTTCTTTTTCTTCCTTTCTTCCCTCTCTCGGATTTTCTCTTTTTTCTTAGCAATAACAATCTGTTTTTTGGTTTCCGAATAATCTGCATACTTCCTTGGCCTCCTGCCTTTGTTCTCTGCGCCTTTATGAAAGCCAGCTCCAAAACAGGGATCTTCTTCTCACGAGGATAGCGACAATCAATATGAGGGTGAGGTTTTCTTCTGCATGAGGGAGAACAATTGGCTTCAGAACACAACTCTATGGGACACTGGCAGTTAAAAATGTCAAGAAGAGTATCAAATGTGTGCAGAAATTTATTTTTCTTTGCTAGTTTTCCTTTACCAAGTGATGTCTCAACTGCTTTGTGCCACAGCTTTGTTAATTTTAGCTCAATAGTTCTATACTGATTGAGTACAGGTGGTTTGAATAACAGCTTTTTTCCACTGATGCAGAAGAGGGGGAATCATGTCCCTTATGAGCTCTTTCTCTGTGTAGTTCCTTCTATCCTTTGTATTTTGTTCACGAAGAAGTAACCCTAGTCTCAGCATGTCTCGCAATGTTGGTAGTTCTGATACGGGAAGCTCTTTGCCTGTACCGACTAACAGGCTCAAGTGGCATGACGACTGACCTCTTGTCTTCAATTCTGGCATCTTAGGAATATCTGAAAAGAAAGAAAAACATTTAAGTATTTTATATCAATTACGATGTTTCAAAGTTTAGTCATTCGATGTTCTAAAATTCAATAAAAAAATATTTCATGGGATTACAACATAATTAGACAGAAGAATATGATAATAATAAATAATTGTAATAATCAATAATTATTCCATACTTACAGTTAAACTGTAGTATTCGTCTAGTAGAATAACTATGAAGTAGGTACAAGAGCAATAACAGCAAACCACCGTCTATGACATCTAAGAGGCAACTGAGGACTGAGAGTGAGGGACAGTTCTATTCATGTTGTGACTTGTACATTGTACAACAACTATATGACCTTGAAAACGCTCCATATGCGATCAGTGGGATAATTCTGTGACAGATGAATAGTTAATCAATTTATGTCCTATTATTTAGTAAAATAGTCAATTTCTGAAACTTTAAGGTAAAACTGATGTAGGTAAGGGTTATTTTATTTCATTTTGGTTGGCCAATTTCAAGTTTTGACATGAAAAGACACTATATTTTCACTACCAAAATTGATTTGAAAAAAGCTGACAAGATTGACACACCCTAATGTACCAGGGTCTTCGTTCAGGAATGTATCCGGCATGCCTAGCGTCGCGAACAGTTTTCTGCTTTCCTTTGACACAAAACTGGCGAGCGTTTTTTGTTCCACCGTCGCCAGATCCACGAACGCCCGTTTTGGTGGGTCGTCCTCTCCTTCCTTCTCTGTTGAAATTTTCAGAATGCCCTCCTTTGTGGTTGAATCCCCTCTGGATCAAAGAGGCTTAGAAGAATCAAATCCTCCGACAGGTACCATAGGTGGCCGGTCAACTTGCGTGATGTAGCTGCACTGATGCTTCGTTGAGGGTGTGTGTGAAGCTGCTGAAGTTGGAAATCGTTTCTAGCTGCGGTGGAAGCAAGAGGTGCCAGAAACCAGGCCTTGAGGTAAACCTTTGCAAGAAAGATGTTAAAATCTCTCACTCCCTTAGCTTCCCTCGCTGTCAGATGAAACTGAGACCAGAACATCCAAACTTTGAGGCTGTAAATGACTTTTGCCATCCAGCGAGCAAGATGCATAGGCCCAGGAGCTCGAAACGTCTTCCCACGTGAAGGTGTGCTTCCGAGTAAGATCAGCATAAGGTTGAGTAGCTCGCGATAGTCATCTCGGGGTTGGTGTTCCAACAGCTGCTGCTCACTGAACGCAATGACCTCGTTTCGGACATTGGCGAGATCTAATGCAGCGAAGTCGTCCGAGAAGGCGTCCTCGTACCTTTCTTGGTCAATGGATAGCCATTGTGCTTGGAACCGCTTGAACAAGAGGATTTCCGGTGCACTGTTGGGGCCCAAGGAAGCTTGAAAGGCGGCGGCCAAGACCAACTCTAGGATATGGTGTCGACAGGCAAAATGCAGAAGACGCTGGCCCAGTGGGAGCTCGAGAATTACGCAGGCTCCTGACGATCGACCGGTGTTGGAGTTAGTTGTGTCAAAGCACATAGCACGGATAAAGTTTTCTAGCCCCCACTGGCGAATGGCGTTGTGCACAGCTTGGGCGGTCCCATTGGGTATCTTCGGAATCTCCAGCAGCTTCTTCTCTCCCATTGTCGAGACTAGAATAGCCAGCCTATCCACCTTCATATTCTCTGTGAGATCAGGCATGAGCTTGCTATCCCAGTGGACAAGGGGTGTGTCTGGTTTGAACGCCTCTTTGATGCTGGCAGCGGCTGCTTCTCGGTGTTGTTGACGTTGGATGGTCGACCTGTTCAGAGCAAGCTCTTGTGGGTCTTGTCCAAGGGCTCTGGAAGCTTCGAAGATGATCATCATAGTAGCTCTGTCACTTAAACCATTTCGATCAAGCATAGCGGCCAGTTGGGGTGAAATGACAGGTTTGCGTCCTCGTTTTCGTGGAAGAGAGGCACTACCCGCACTACTTGTGCTGGGACCTGGTTCTTGATACAGATCTTCTGAGTCAGTGCTGCTCCCCAGCTCCGTTTTTCCCAACAAGGCTTCTTTGTCAAGTTGTGATTGATGACGTCTCATCAGTTTTTCTTCCTTCTCCTGCTGTTGTTGGAGCAGCACCTTGTCAACTCCCCCCAGAGAGCCAGGTCGTCCCTTCTTCCGCCGAGATTCAAGGAAAAGCTTGTCTTCTTGATTCTTGATGAGGTCCATGGCATAAGCGTGTGCTACGTCAAAAAGTTCCTCGACTTTGGCTAAGAACATGGTTTCATTAGCTTGTTGGGTGTGGGTTCAACGGCTTTTGTTCTTCAGCCCCTTCCACTCGAAAAAGAGTTGCTCAAGCTTTTTGATCGAATCCTGGCTATGTTTGGTTGGGATTCTGGCGCGAGACCAGACTCTCCCGTCCGCGGGGCTAACCAGAAAATCGTGGGAGCGCGTTGCCATCATGCAGTGGGGGCTCGTGACTAAAAATTCTAGGGGTGCTGTCTCTAAGAATGGGTTGAAATAATTACTGAAATAAAAGGATGAGTATTGAGCAATGAATAAAAGTTTCAAAAGTTATTGAAAAAGTTATTCAGTGAGCTCATCCTTATATTGTTCTTGATTATTTCAATTGTAAATAAAAAATTTAGGGGTGCTGCAGTTCCGCAGCGCCTACCGACGAGCCACCACTGCCATCATGCATAAGACTTGTAAGCAAAGAAAAGGAAACAGGTCATCGAGATCACAAATAGGGGGCAAACTTTGAAGCCCTTGAGCCACTCCTAAATATTATTCAATCTGGCTCATATTTGACTCATCTTAGTTTTTACCAAAATGGAACCACCTGAGAAGGTCAGAGGTAGAACTTTCCAAAATGTCAAAATAAGGGCCACCCTAAATTGTACATCAGTTGCGGAAAACTTGAAAAGTCAGTTACTTGGCAAGCTTAGAGAAGCAGCTTGCTTTGGACTTCAATTTGATGAGACGACTGACACCAGAAATGGGGCTCAACTGATTGCGTACTGCAGATTCCCTGATGTACAAGCAAAGAAAATATCGGAGCACTCTGCTTGCCAGTAGGCATTCACACCACTGGATATGCAATATTTACAAAGCTGGATGAATTCATACAAGAGGCAGACCTGGACTGGACTAAATGTGTTGCTGTGACTACTGATGGAGCTGTCGCAATGCTTGGATCTTTGCAGGGAGCAGTCACTCGAATCAAGAATGTATCACCCAACTGTGTTTCATTCACAGACAAGTATTGGCTTCAAAGAGGCTATCTGTGTCTGTACCGAAAGCAAAACAGGCTGAGAAAAATGATCTGGGAAAAGTTCTTGAGGATGTTGTGAAAATCGTATATGCTGTGCGTGCAAATGCCAAAAAAATCATGCCTGTTTTCTGAACTCTGTAAGGACACGAGTGCAGAATATATGCAATTTATTTTCCATGCTGAAGTCCGATGGCTTTCGAGAGGAAAAGTAAAGAGGACAAGGAGAAGGCATCGAAATTACAGGATCTCTACTGGCTGGCAAGACTGCATTACATGGCTTCGGTTTCTGAGCACCTCAACAAGCTAAATCTGTCCATCCAAGGAAAAGGAGGAGACATATTTGATGTCACCAGTAAAGTCGAGGCTTTCAAATTAAAACTTAATCTTTAGAAAAACCATTCCCAAGAGAAGGACTTTTCTCACTTTGTTCAGCTTGATGACTTCATGAAGCACAGTCAGTGGGAAGATAAAGCTCCTAATTTGGAAGAAAGTTCGAAAGATTTCATTCTCTTTCATCTTGAGCTCTTGAAGGAGAACTTGGAGGAATATTTCTCAGTAGATGAGGCTGCATCACTGAAGTGAAAGATGTGGATATGGTAGTGAATCCATTTGTGTCGGAGCATATGAAAATGGTTCAGCTGGGAAACAACATGGAGTCACTTCTGGACTTGCACACAGATTTTGGACAGAAAGCTTCCTTCTCAACCTTCAAATACTATGGGAACTTCTGGGTATCTCTACTAGATTTTTCTGAATACCGATCCCTCTCAGAGGAAGCCTTGTTCACATGGCCACTACATATCTTTCAGAGCAAGGATTTTCATCACTGGTGATCAAATCTAAGAAGCGGAATGCTCTCCTTGATGTTGATCCTCTGATGCAAGGAGCTCTTGAAACCTCCATCACTCCTGACTATGGTGCAATTGCCAACCAAATTCAAGAGCAGGAAAGTCACTAGCTGTACAGCTGTAATTGGCAAAGAAGAGTGTGCAGTTGTGTCATATATGAATTTAGATTTTAGACATTATTTACTCTAGCTGTAATGATGTAATTGGAATGTGATACTTATAATTCAAGTCATAATAAATAAAGTACACTGTGAATTAGAAACTTTACATTTCCACTACATTCAAAGTCGGGGTGAATGAGTTATGAATAAAAATATTTAGGGTGAATGATACTGGAAAAGGTTGAGAAGCACTGGACTCTAGGAGAACGAGGGGACGTTGGAGTGCGTGTTTCAGGTGTCTGAGGTGGGGAACCCAGTTGAGTCGTCGGGCAGTGGGCACCACTTCGAGGGGCTCACCGTATAGCGTGACCGAGGGAGCAGGAATGGCAGTGGATCTTCTGCTGAAGACCATGCTTTTGGTTTTGGAGGTGGACAGGCGGAAACCAAATGATGTCACCCACCTCTCCACCGGATGGATGGCGAGCTGAATTTGTCGTTGAACGACGGGCAGTTCCCACCCCGCGAACCATATCGCAAGATCATCTGCGTAAGTGGAGGAACAGAGGGTGGGTGGAAGGGATTTTGCTACTGTGTTCATTACGATTGAGATGCATATGACACTGAGGATGCTTACCTGTGGGACCCCGTCATCTTGCTCAAAGGTGTCCGAGAAGACTGAGCCCACCCGTACTTGAAAGGTCCGGTAGGAGAGGAAGCCTTGATGAAGGTTGGCAGGGCTCCGACGAAACCCAAATTTTGAAGCCGACTGAGAATTATACATCGATGGGTGGTGTCGTCGGCCTTCTGAATGTCGAAAAAAGTGGACAGGACAAACTGTCCCCTATTGAAGGCGTTCTGTATATCTCGGCTGAGGAGCAGGTGTAAGGGTCAATTTTTATTTGACCTTACGTAGATCACCGTGTAACAAAAAAAAATTTTTCTTTGTTTCTGGGCAATAACCTTTATTTTCTGATTCATTATGCTTCAAATCACTGGAAAAAAGCTGTCAGTGATTTTAAACTTCGGGTTTGTTGTCAGTACATCGATTTTGTTGAAATAAGAATATTATTATTTCTTAACCCTATATGGACATCTGCGACAAATCTGTAAACGCTTCAAAATTTACTATATATTTACCGAAACAAGTACATTTTAACTTAAATGACGATATCGTCAAATTTGTAACGGTTCAAGGAGTTTATATCACGAATTGGCAACTCCTACTGCAGAAAACCGAGCTTTAATGAAAAAAATTTAGTGCGTCAGTAGAAGTAAAAGTGTATGGTTACGCAGTTCGTTTTTTATTTTTTATCACTTTATTTGATTAAAGGTAAGTTGAATAATTTTTTATTGCTCAATATATGTTGTTAGAGTGGCTGAAGTAATATAAAACAATTCTGATAAACTGAGCACTAGAATATTTTATTGAAACGTAACAATATTGATGGCTCTGACATCCATGCCTTCTTTGCCACGTGGTATAAGGTTGTCCAATTTGTATTATATATATACATTATATATATATTATTATATATATTATATATATTATTATATATATTATTATATATATATATATATATATATATATATATATATATATATATATATATATTACATTAAAAATCACATATTTATGTTCAAAGTACTCTAAATGAATGTTTAATATAGGTAAAAAAAATTTAAGAAAAAATAAGAATTATGTCCATATAGGGTTAAATTAATCCATTATTTTTACTTTTTCAGACGTGTGACGTGTGACGAAGTTACTGTTATGGCTGCTCGTGGTTGCAAATACCCAGCGGATTCCTTCTGCTACGTGTGCGGCGAGTTCTTCGCAAAGACGGCTAAAAAACACTGCTTGGACAGTTGCACCCGTGCAAAGGAAGCCTATCATGCCTACTTCGGAATGCAGTCGGTGACCAAGACAAACGCTGGGCACCACATGTCATCTGTGACTACTGCCGCCGCACTCTTGAAGGTTGGTTTAGAGGAGAGAAGAGGGCAATGCGTTTCGCTATCCCCCGTGTCTGGCGTGAGCCCTCAGACCATCTCACGGACTGCTATTTCTGTATGGTGGACCCAACAAAACGAAGAAAGGGGAAGAATGCGCCTCCCATTGAGTACCCTGACATTCCGTCATCTATTGCACCTGTTCCCCATAACGCGACGGACCTACCTGTGCCACAGCCTCCCTTGAGAGATCAATCTTGTCCAGCAGAAGAAGCAAGCTATGATGATTCCGAGGAGGAGCAAGGTGCGTCATCTGCTGCGCGCCGTCGACGCCGGGTGGCCGGTGAAAGGTGCCCCTACTACCCCAACCAAGAGGACATCAACGACCTCATCAGGGAAATGGCCTTGACAAAGTCCAACGCCGAGCTGCTCATTTCCAGACTGAAGCAGTGGGACTTACTGGACGACAGCGTTCGAATTACTTCCCAGAGGAAGCGGCATCGCGGCTTTTCAGTGTTCTTCACTCTTAGAGATGGGTTGTGCTACTGCCATGACATCAGAGGACTCTTCGACGCTGTGGGCATTCCCTGCAACACCTCTGACTGGCGGCTCTTCATCGACAGTTCATCTAAAAGCCTCAAGGCTGTTTTACTGCACAACACAAATCAGTGGCCCTCGATTCCTCTGGCTCATTCAGTGCACATGAAAGAAGAGTACCAGAACGTCAAAATCCTGCTGAGTGCACTGAAGTACGACCAATTCAGCTGAGGTCATTGGCGATTTCAAGATGGGCCTTCTTGATGGGGCTTCAGGGAGGCTTCACCAAGTTCCCTTGCTATCTGTGCCTCTGGGATAGCCGAAATACAGCCCTTCACTACGAGAAGAGGAACTGGCCCCTCAGGACCGGCTATGAGGTTGGGGCCCATAACGTGAAGCAAGAGCCGCTGGTGGAGCCAACGAAAGTGCTGATGCCACCCCTGCACATCAAATTGGGCATCATTAAGCAGTTTGTTAAACAGCTGGATCCAGAGGGTGAGGCCTTGAAGCACATCCAGGAGCTGTTCCCGAAGTTGTCGGAGGCGAAGATCAAAGCAGGAGTATTTGTGGGCCCTCAGGTGAAGCGACTTATTGACTCCGACAGCTTTCCTGAGAAGCTGTCTGAGGTTGAGCGGGCAGCTTGGACAAGCTTCGTTTCTCTAGTCAAAGGTTTCCTCGGAAACCACAAGGCAGAGAACTACAGGGAAATCGTTGACGAACTTGTGGACACGTACCGGAGCATGGGCTGCCGGATGTCGCTGAAACTGCACGTACTACACGCCCACCTTGATGAGTTCAAAGAAAACATGGGAGACTACTCAGAAGAACAAGGTGAAAGATTTCACCAGGATGTCAGCTCTTTCGAGGAACGCTACAAGGGACAGTACAATGAAAGTATGATGGGGGACTATATCTGGAACCTTTTGCGTGAGAGTGAACTGAAATACAATCGCCAATCTCGTAGACAAACTTCTTTTTGATTAAACTATAACGCTAGAATTTTTGTATCAATTCTGTATCAATACTCTTTATCAACGCTCTGCATCACTGTCTGTGTATTAACATATTATAATACATAATTATTCCCTACTCGTTTCCTTCTTTTTATTTTCATTTCTAAAGACGGGGCCTGGAGAACTTCATTTTTCATCATTGATTTATCATAATAATCGTGTTAACATCAATTAAAATTATACTTAACAGGATTCATTTGATTTAAAAGCAGATAGTGTGAAAAACCCTTAAATTAATAAGCAAAAATGGCAAAAAATCAATAAATCGATCTCATGAACTCAGAACCGAAGTCTGAACTTGGTGACTGCTCATTTTTACTTATTTATGCCCTAAAAAATCAGAAAATAATAGTTTTAACTCATGGACAAATTTTGTGTTACACGGTGAATACACTAGGCAACAAATTTCAACTTTTTTTTTGTTACAGACACGTGAACTACTGATTCCTACTAAAGCGCTGATGCTGATTTCAGATCTGATATCAAAATTTCTCTATCACGTCCAGATTTTGTGTAACCGAAAACCCCTATTTTTCATTTTTTTTCTCACCCGCTTCTATTACGAAAGCCGTCTAAGCTACTTTTCCGTGCCACGTTTTTGTTAAGCATACTTAAATAATTAGTGAACAGGGATGTCTTTCCTCCTTTATTCTGGCTTAAGACAGACAGCGGAATTCCGCTGGCGGGTTTCCACCCTGCGCCCAACCATCCACCCAAAGCGCGTTAGTATTTTGTTGTTACTACTGAAAGGCAAATTCCTGTTCTTAAGTGAAACTTTGGTGTGTCCTCTTCCTTTGTCGCTTGTAGGATGACGAGCTCTCCTTCTGCAGGAACCAACAATAATCTCCCATCATATTTGGGTTGAAATTACCTTGGTATCTGTTTTCCATAACTGAGATCTGTTGGTGGAAGCGCTCACCATGCTCGTCACTTACAGCCCCAAGGTTGGCCGGGAAGAAGTCAAGATGAGAATGTAAAAAATGAATTTTCAAAGACATTCTGCATCCCATTATTTCATAAGATTTAAGCATGTTTTCTACGAGTTTACGGTGGTTTTCAGCTTTGTGGTTTCCAAGAAAATTTTTGACAACTTCAACGAAAGATGTCCATGCTCCTAGTTCATTCTCATTTAGGTTAGATGGAAACGATGAGTCGTGGATGACACTGCGGATCTGTGGTCCAGTGAAAACTCCAGCTTCTAGCTTAGCATCTGTCAATATTCCTTTGAATTTATCCTTTAAATATTGGAAACCACTACCTTGATGATCCATACCCTTCACGAAATTTTTCATAAGGCCAAGTTTAATGTGAAGTGGTGGAAGATGTACTTTCTGAGGGTCAATAAGTGCTGGGTGTTTCACATTGTATTTACCAACAACATGTTCAGTTCTAGATGGCCAATCATGTTTTTTGTAGTGGTTCTTGTCATCTCTGCTGTTCCATAGACACAAAAAGCACATATGCTTTGTGTAGCCCAACTGTAACCCAAGAAGTAATGATACAACTTTAAGGTCGCCACAAATATTCCATGTGTGGTCCTTATATTTGATGAGTCTTAGCAGCAGTTTCATCGATTCATAAGTCTCATTAAGGCCAGTGGCATGTGCTACAGGTATTGAAGGTTTTTCATTGCCGTTGTGCAGTAATACAGCTTTAAGGCTAGCTTTACTAGAGTCAATGAACAGTCTCCATTCTTTTGGATCATAGCGACAGCCAATCCCTTGCATCAGACCACTGATATCGTGGCAGAAACAAACGTTTTCTTCCTGTAAGTAAAATGATGAAAACTGCAAATGGCGATGGCGGAAATGGGAAACTTTGGTGTTTGGTTGGAGAAGATTAAATTCTTGAAGTCTTGAACCAAGCAACTCTGCCTTTTCTTTTGGTAATTCCAAATCGCGCACTAAGTCATTTAACTCCGCTTGACTTAACAAATGTGGGGAAATATTTGCATCTGGAACATATATGCCATCTTTCCCTGTTTCTATATCACTAGCAGAATCTTCAGATGAACTGCTGTCTGTTATCGTTGCTGGTGGAACTGGTGGTGGATTTGTTTCATCATGTGGTACTGGTTTCATTGCTGATTCGCAGTTTGGGTACGTGATCTTTGATTTGTTTTTCTTTGTGAAACCAGCAATCTTTGTCAAACAAAAATAACAATCATTGAAGTGATTTTTCGGCTCACGCCAAACCATGGGGACTGAGAACGGCATAGCTTTTCTTTTACCATTCATCCAAGCTATTAACATTGCATTGCACTGTGCACAGCAAATATGTGGTGCCCAGTCCCTCTGTTGGTCTCCTAACTTACAGTCAAAATAACACTTGTAGGCAAGTTTAATCTTTGTTGTTATGTTTCTACGTTGTGGCTTAGGTGTATATTGTCCACAGACAAAGCAGAAGTTGTCTGGGTGATTTACACAAGCACGTCTATTTGATGCCATTTTGAATTACCATACAATATCTGAAAAAACGTAGAAAGTAATTATTACGATGTGCAAAATAAAAAGAAATACACACCGTAGTACAAAACAAATGCTATAAAAACACACAAGTCACCACAACCTGTCACTTGCTCATCAGCAGAGAGCTTCAACAACCGTTCTGCTTGACTGTCACGTAGCGACTGACCGTTGGGCCGTTGCCCGTTACTATGCTCTTGACTCAGTGTTGCCAACTCGGATAAATATTATTTATCAAAATTGTTCGAATTTGTATATAGTTGGCAAAAAAAATTGCTTTAACCTTGAAAAGCAAGTTTCATATTACTGGCATTAAGCCGATTAAAACCAAAATCTGGACGTGGTAGAAAATTTTACTAAAAGTGATTTGCATTTTACACAAAATCTAGACGTGATAGAAAAAATCTAATTATACATTTGAAATCAGCATACCGAAATTAGCTAGGAGCACCTATTTGGTCTTCTGTAACAAAATCTTTGTTGCCTAGTGTAATTAATTAAATGCCAGGGTCATCAGCGCCCAAATACTGGATTGGCATCCGGCACTGAGGCGCAAAAATAATTTTAATAAAAAAAGGAAGGATGGATTATAAAATTGTCAATATGAATTTTGTATTTTATTAACAACAATTAATAAGCTATGTGCAACAATTATTGGTAAATGCAAAAAGGATTTTTACCCGTAACAACTAGGGTTGAATGTATACAAATGCGAAATTAAATAATGGTACCAGTTAGCAAATACATAACAATCTGTAACTAGTAATCTGCAACAAATACTAATAGCCACAATGACAACCTCGTCTGCAAAGAGAGAGACAAGAATACTGTAAGTGATAGCCTATTCCAGAAAAAAAAGATACATAATAAAAATGACAAAAATTGATAATTAAAATATATATGCTATATAGGCCCAGTAACCTGTGGATGATAAATTACAGTTAATCCTCATTATGGGATTGGGTAATTATTCGTTTTAGTGCTTTTCCTCCTTTCTGAACCAAAACACATTTTTCTGGGGCTTTGTGGTGTGATTTGTTCAAATCTGAACATCGTTTCTTTGGGAAATGAGCCGTTTTTGAGAAATTTTAAAATTGAAAATTTCTCAAAAAACGGCTCATTTCCCAAAGAAACGAAGTTCAGATTTGAGCAAATCACACCAAAAAACACCAGAAAAATGTGTTTTGGTTCAGACCTAACCTAACCTAACCTAACCTAAACTGACCTAACCCAACCTAAACTGACCTAACCCGCGTTTTTTCGCATGTGAACAGTGTCTTCCACGAACCGCTGTGAATGGTTGACTGTCCGGTGAATGTAGCCTAGATTTCCAAGTTGAGAATACGCACGCCACTCGTCGGAATAGATTGTAGTCCCAGGCCTAATATGTTGCTGGATCAGGCGAACAATAACACGACTAGGTAAAACACAGTGACTCGTAAAGAAAGCTTCAGCACCGGCTTCTTTCTTATAAATATCTTGTATTAATTGATAGTAATCCAAATCACAACCTTCACAAATCATAATGAAAACGAGACTGAGAAAATGAGTATCCATTACGAGAGATTCAAAATGTACGTCTCTGATTGGTCGGATAAGGTCACGTGAAACCAAAACCAGATGTAATTGGTTGTTTTGACCTATGTTTCCTAATTTTGCCACGAGATGTCTCCCCATAAAACTGGAGGGGGCGACGTTCGTTAAAATTTTAACACCGTTAAGAGCTAAATACTCGGTCAATGGCCTATAATGGCTGCTTTTTACGTCTAATTTTTTTTTTTTTCCATAAAAAATAATTATTACATTTCCTTGATTTTTATCAGTTTCCCTGAGGTTTCAAGGTGTCCTGAATACGAATGTATATGTTAAATTGTCATAGAATGTCTCCTTCTATCGAAAACGAACAAAGCATTAAAACGAATATTAACCTGGGATTGTGCTAAGTTAAACAGGAAAACTATCTAAGAAAGTATGTAGGCCACAAATGATTAGTAGGCCATCTGCTAAGAAAATAACATGAAACATAATAAGTTTATAAAGTAAAGTATACTAAAAAAATGAATGGGCAGGCCTATGCCTCTTCAATATAGTAGGCTGAGGCAGGGCCGGTTTTAAGCCGATTAGACCGATTTGTTCAAATTGGGCCCCGCGCACGCGCTCGAGTGGGGGACGCTATGATGAATTAATGAGTGTCCAGTGTGCACGAAGTTTCTTGTTACTGTGAAGGCAGTGAAACTATTCAGTCCGTCCTCGTATATCTATGTTTCAATGTTTTATTGCTAATCGTTTGTTTATTTGTTTTGTAATTTCAGTTTATCGTCGCCGTTTAGCTTTTTTTAAAAAAAAGGTAATTTGTGGACGATATTCAAACCCTCAACACAGAAAGAGCGCTGTTAATGAGATTATATAACATAAAGCTTGGAATGTAAAGTTGTGTTGTTTGTTAAATATGTCCAAATTGTTTATATGTCCAAACTGCAAACTTGAAGTGTCTTAAGCCTGCATGCAGTGGTGGGCACGCGCAACGATTTTTGTAGCGCCGCAACCGCAACCGCAACTCTGCTGAAATAGTTGCGCCGCACACGCAAGCGCAACCCTTTTCAAAAAGTTGCGCCGCAAGCGCAAGCGCAACCAAAAATGTTGCGCCGCAACTTTTTGCGGCGCAACTGCCCACCTTTGCATTTAACGTATCAGTGGTGGGCACGCGCAACGATTTTTGTAGCGCCGCAGCCGCAACCGCAACTCTGCTGAAATAGTTGCGCCGCACGCGCAAGCGCAACCCTTTTCAAAAAGTTGCGCCGCAAGCGCAAGCGCAACCAAAAATGTTGCGCCGCAACTGCCCACCTTTGCCTGCATGTAACAGAGAAACGTGGTGGTAAGTAGATCCTACATATTAAATTAACTAGTTTTTGCCTCATTATCATAGAGAGCATTTACATTTCTATTTACTAGAGCTTGTTCTTTTGCCCCCTGCGCTTTTCTTCTTACTCCCAGGCTTTTAAAAATCATGAAATCTTTTGCTTTAATCATTAGATGCATACATGCACATCTTTATTATTTTTCAGTGCCAGGGAGTCTTTATTGTGAATGATTTTGTTTTTTGTTTTGTAATTTCAGTTTATCGTCGCCGTTTAGCTTTTTTAAAAGAAAAGTAATTGAAAAAGCCCTTACATCATCGTCATCATGGCAAGCACAAGCAGAGATAGAGACAAAGGGCGAAAGTATTTGAGCGGCAATCAGAAACGAGCACTGGCCAAGGCTAAGGCAGCTAAAAATGAAAAACAAAGAGGTGCTCTAGCGAAATTTCTTGTCACTCCAACTTTGAAACGACAACGGGTAGAGGGCCCCGCTAGGCGCTAACAATTTTCTAATTGGGCCCCGCACTTCCTAGCGCCGGCCCTGGGCTGAGGTTAATTATCTAAAACAAAGGCTACGGTAGGCCTCAGCTAGGCTAGAGTAATTTACAATTTGGCTTTTGCATAGATAGGCCTAGCTTAGTCTAAGATAATTTACAGTATGAATCTTTGGTTCTTTTGCATTATCCTCCCAACACTAATTTTTTTATATAATGTTGGTTTGGTTTTGGTTATGGTACTTTATTTTCCTTCCATTATAAAAAAATTAGTGTTGGGATTAGGTTAGGTTAGGTTAAAAACAGCCCGCCGCAGGCGTTAGCCGTACTTTATTTTCGTTCCATTATAAAAAAAAATTAGTGTTGGGAGGATAATGCAAAAGTACCGAATCTTTCAGTACTAATCACAAACAGTATAAAGCTTGTTAATTAATGTCCACAGTATGTGGTATTGCATACAGATATGCAATAGTAAAAAAATAAACATTATGAACAAGAAACATACCGCGAAGAAAATTTTGCTTGCTGACGCCGTGCTTTTTTGATTGTATATAAAATGCGGAAAAATTGGCGTCCCTTGTGTTGTCATTGCCAATACAATTTTTTCGCTCAACGATTTTACCAACAAGCCAAAAGAATCCCTAAAAGCAAACTCAAATCTAGTCACACCATGCCTCAAAATTTACATTGTTTAAAAGGCACAAAATATATTTCTGTATTTGCTTTGAACTTCTTTAATAATTGCACTTTAATTTTTATTTAAATTTCTATTCATTGGATGCTTAAGAACTAAAATTAATCACTGGACAATTTTCATTAATAAAAAATATTCCTGTGGTGCAAGGCACTACACAGGAGAGGGTCTGTAGTGGAACGAAAGTGTCTAAAGCCAGACTGGGTAGCCGGGACGGAGTAGTTATTTTCAAGGAGAAAGGAGAGTCGCGCAGCGATCATTTTTTTCAAAGATTTTGCAGACGCACCATGTTAATGCGATTGGTCCCCGGATTTGGGGATCGGTATTACATGGGCCTCCTTCCACCGAGAGGGAAAAGTGCCCTCGATCCATATACGGTTGTAAAGATCTAGTAGCAGGGCCGGCTTAAGGGGCGAGCCAACGTGGCACTGGTTCAGGGCGCCAAAAATCGAAAGAGCAACAGAAAAAAAGGACAAAATATCGCTATCAATCAACAAGAAACAAGTGAACAGTTTAAAAAAAGGAATTCTACATAGAAAATTAGGGCGCGGGAGGTGAGGGAGGAGAGGGGTGTGGCCGTGGGAAGAGGACAATGTAAACAATGGCCAGCTGTTTCTCACGCGGGGCCGACTCTCACCAGACCGCTGCAATTCTTCTTAATTTTGTAACCATATTATAGGTAAGTTATCAGCACTGCTACATCAGAGAATATATAATAAGGGTGTGTTTGTGTTTTAGTGTACATTCCCTTACGCCAAATTTTGCTGATGAATGTTTTTCTACCAGCGAAAATATGTTTAGCTCATATTTTAGCTCTGTTCTTTTGTTGAAATGTAGAATCTTGCATTAGTGGTAGCTATAGGAGGATATCAACATATGAAAAAATGTCGACACCTTGTGTTCTAGAAGGTGGTTGAATGATATGAATGTGTGTGGTTCAAAACTTAAATATAACTACAAAATTATGGAAACAAATATGTGACGTTTGCTCAAGAATTTAGTGATGACCGGGTGCTAGCCTAGTAGCCTACTGCCACTTTCTTGCAATTTTCCCTTTGTTTTTACTATAATAATAGGCCCAATTCATCAAAATACGCAAGTAAAATGTGTTTATATCTGGTGGTTATATCTAACTAAGAAAACCTTTATACAAAAAATAGGATGGGGGCGGGCGCCACAACCCTTTGAGCCGGCCCTGTTTAGTAGAATGGATGTGTTGTATCATACAGTAGGGGATGCCGTCCGGGCAAGGGGAAGGAGACTGTCTAGAGGACAGTGCCGCCTGTAGCTCTTGCATGGTGAACAGCCGATTGTAGTTGTCGAGGGATGGTGAGCAGCTCTTGTTAGGGGCCGGCGCGTGGGAGCTGTCTGTGGAGGAGACGGCAGCGAAGGTAGATGCCAGAAGATTCGCCACCGACCTAGGTTCATAGAGAAGTCCGTCATTAGTTCGGAGGACCGGGGGGTCGGGAGGGAGCATGTCGCCTCTCGACACTCCGTACCTTCTTCCAGATGGTAGCAGGTGGTGTGGAGGAGGTGATATCTAATACAAAGGTACGCCAGGAAGCTCGGCGCGCTTTCTTCATCGCACGGCGAGCAACGGCTCTGGCCCGCTGCATCTCCATGCGATGGGTCGGGGTTCGCGTAAGATAAAATCGTTGGGTAGCCCTCTTCTTGTCTCGAGTGGCCTCAGCGCACTCTGGGTTCCACCAGGATACTCGTCGGGCTCGGAGGTAGGCAGATCGTGGAATGCTGGCGCTTGCTGCTGAGACAACAATCGCCTCAAAGTACGCAATGCATTCATCGGAGGATGGAAAGTGGGCCGTCGTACGTGTGGAAGTGTTATTCCGGGAAAGTGGCCAATTAGTTCTGGCTGTTATCCACTTCTCCGGTACCCGAACGGTCTGGCCGTGCCGATTTAGTGTCAGGCAAACAGGAAAGTGGTCACTGCCACAGTCAGTCCCGAAGCACTTGCCAGGTGAAGCCCAGGAGGCCGTCCGTCGAGATGAATGAAAGATCTATACAGGACGGGGTGCATCTGGTGGCGTGGTAGTGTGTGGGAGAGCCATCGAAGGAGAGTTCGGCCATAAGGATAATCAAGGTCGGAGCCACAAAAATGGAGATCTATCTCCTCACAGGGGGTGGCGACTACTGAAATCGAAGAGTAGGAAGGGCCTGGGGGTTTGTTGAACAACCTCAACCACGTCATCGCAGGAGACTTGGGAGTGAGGGGGAGGTAGATGGAACAGACTATGTATTGTTTGTCCAGGAAAATTCTGGCAGCAACTACCTGTAACCTCATAGTGAGGTTGTGAAAGGAGACCGTGCGGTGGACGAGGATGGCAGCCCCACTTTGTGTGCAGATAGGAGACGGGGAGGTAGTGCTGGAATATCCGGTGGAGCAGGGCATTGGCTGGTCCCCAGAATTAGCTCCTGGAGACAGACACATACCGGGCGAGCAGAGGCAATCAGGGAATTTTAGCTTTCGTAATTCGCGAAGATTCCCCTACAGTTCCATTGTAGGATCGTGGCTTTTCGCCGCTTTTGGAGGGTCCATTGTTTGACGAGAGAAAAGTGGAGGGTGAAGGTGCTAGGGAGTTGGATTGTGGATAGAGATCTAGGTTCATGATGGCGGGGGATAAGTCGGGGGCCTGTCGGGTCATCTGCCGCTCACCAGAGGGAGTCGGCAGACCTGCCAACCCCTTCGGGGACTGACCGGACTGTGGGGCCGAGTCGACCGAACGGGACCGGAAGCGTAGATCGCGGCAGCTCGGAGACCGTCGTGGGCTCAGAAGGTGAGTCTCTAGGCAGGGTTCAGTAGTCATGCAACGGAGGAGGGCTCCGTTGTCCATATTGGCACCTCCCTGTCTGTCTGTGGTTTCCTGGGGAGACTACAGGGGGTACCAGTAAAACCGGGCGGGTGGGGAAAAGGACAAAGTCAGGGTGGCCGATGAGGGAAGAGCGGAGGTATGAGAGGGGCCGGTTCAGTCGGGGTACAGGGGGATGAACCAGGGTGTTCTTGTGGTTGGGTGGAGATGGCACAGGGAGTAAGGGTAGATCTATGAGGATTGGGGGTGCGGCCGAGGTTACCCTGGTCACACCATGTAAGCATGCCAGTGCCGCGTCCACTGGGCCCTCGGATGTGGGGTTATCTGCCCCGTGTGTGTCGCCCTAGGTGGTGGCTCGTGTACGTCAGCTACGACTGTCAACATCTGCAGGGGTGAGTGCGAAGGTGAGAGGGTCATCTTAGGAGAGGTTAAGGGTGTAGGTACTGGAGTTCTTTTTTTAGATTTAGAAGAGGGGGAGGCTTGTTGGATGGTCGGCGAGTCTGGAGACTCACTCCGGCATCTCCGCTTCGTTGATTTACCCCGGGCGCTAGGTTTGGGTGTGTTCTCGGAGTGTGGTGAGAGCGGGGTTCTTGGGGGACGGGAACCGATTCCAGAGTTCTGGGAAGTTTGTAGTTTTGGAGATGCATAGTGGGGAGGTATGGTAGTGGGACAGGCGGCTGCCGGATCGGGAAGGGGGATTAGTAGTCGATGGGGGTTTGAGTGACGGATCTGGACGGCAAGCCGGGTGAACTGAGCTGAGGGCAGCAGCTTAAGATACCCCGGCCTCACCTCCCGACTCCGTACCCTGTCTCGCGCTTCTCGGAGGCTGATGAAGTCCGCCACCAGCAGGACCCTGACCTTCTCCTCAAACTTAAAAAAAGATACATTCGCGAGACGAAGAAGGATGTGCGCCGGCGCAGTTTGAACATTTAGGCGAGTTGGGACATCGTTCTTGGTGGGCGATATCCACGCAACGTACGCACAGTCGTTGTGGCTGTCGGCATACCGAACCGACGTGCCCAAACTTATTGCACTTAAAGCAACGGGTCGGGTCTGGAATGTATGGGCGGGCCGAGAACTCGCATGACGCGCGGTCTCCCATGCCCCACACAATACGACCGGGAGGGACTAGGGTGTTGAACGTGAGGAAGCGCGGGGTGGGAGAGGAGGTACCTCCTTGACGAGACGTGAATCGATGAACCTTAATGATACTCTCGGGTGTGAGGTCTTCTAGTAACTCGTTCTCGGGTATCATCAATAAATGGGTAGCGAAGATAGTGCCCTGACTCTGGTTCAGGCGAGGGGAAACGGTCACCGAGCATCCGATTACTTCTGTGAGGGAGAGTAGGGCATTCGTTTCTGCCGCTGTTTGCGATTTTATAAGTAGGAAACCATCCTTCTGTAGTTGGACGTCGTAACGGCTAGAGTTGCTGCGCGTGCGGATCGCCTAAAATGTTCTTTCAGAGTTGGACGGTAGGGACCCAGAAGCACGGCGAATAACTAAAAATTTGTGAATACTGGGTAGGGATAGGGAAGCTGTTGGTTCGAGGTGGACTGAGACATCTAGTGGTCGATAGGACGGACGTGGGCACCGACTTCCCCGTCCGTCGCAGGTCGATGGCGGGTGAGGGACATACGGAGAGAGCGAGAGGCCTGGTTTTGGGGGCGTCTTTCGTGGACCCTGTTGGCTTGCCGTAGCTGGCTGAGGGGTGCTGGGGTGGGACCCCCGCTCTAGAGGTGTCCAAAGGCATGTTCGAAGTACGGGTTGCGGTCGGTAACGAGGGAGAATGCGAGTGTTCCGCAGCCAGAGAAAGGGCGACCCCCTCACGACGTAGTCTTCCAATGTTAGAGGATTCGGAGACCTAGTCATCCACCACCCAAGTTCGAGGTAGTAGTAGTATCCATACGTTAATAGTTAGAGAAAAACGGAGCCAGGGACCGCGAGAAACTGCCTACTAATGAGAAAGGGAGGCCGAGCGCAAACCGCCGGGGACGGGGTACCTCGTCCCTAGGGGGGACACGTTTAAAAACGGGGCCCCGTGATGCGAAAGTTTGCCCCCAAACAGCGCAAAGATCCCAGTCCCTCAATCCCACCGGCCCGGACACCCAACACAGTGACACCCTAAGGGCGTCACCTCCGGAGGACAGCACTGGAGACCCGTACTGGGAGCCAAAGACTTTATTGGCTCTTAGCCCGGTCTCCCCAGTAGCCTGTTCGGCATGGGTGACCCTTTGCGGAGATAAGCCTCCGCCGACGTAACCCACTGGGTCAACACGGGAGCCCACCCACCACGACAAGGTGACCATAGGCGGGGGCAGTATTTGGCTGTGTTATGTATATAATTGATATATCCTTCTTTGGAAGAAAAAGGCAGGTAAGATAACTAACTTATAGTCATTACGTTTGGTTTTTGTTAGCCTAAGTGAATATTTGTTTCCCGAATAGGTTATGCACTCGATTTAGGTATTTAACAACTGCTTTGATGTTATACTTGGAAACGAATTAATTTATTCGTATGAATGGCATTCACGCTAATAAATGAAGGCAACAAAATCAATATTGTTGTTCAGCTGACGTTCACATATTTTGGCATTAATAGATGATTTCAGAGTCAAACATGAAGAATTACTTGGAGTCAATCCTATTCCTACGCCTAAATGGCTTTTGATCTTTATTACAGGTTAAGTTCAGTAAAAATTTATCTACAAATGGCTTGGCTATCAATAAATTATATGTAAAATGTGGTTAAAAAGAATAAATATAATTATAAAAAAATTAAAAAAAATATAAAAGCCTAGTCTTTCAATTTCCTTGTGGGGCTTACTCTTGCCTAGGAACAGGTTCCGGAACCGATCGGGTTGAGCTGGAATCAAACCCGACCCCACTTAGCTTCGGTTCCGCATCACTGCATATAGGGTTTCTCCTTATATGCAGCTTTCTTCATCCCTGGAATTCCCGGAAAAATGAAGCCAATTCCCGGGATCCCGGGAAATCCAGGAAATGGTTGTATATTTAAGAGAACAGTAATTTTTTTTATTGTTCAGTGATAAAATACCCTTTTAGAATTGGGATAACCAATTACTTATGCCTTGATGACCACTTTTGCATTGTAATACTTGAATCGAGTTTACCAATCAGTGGTAGCTATTTATTAAACATAATATTTATCATGCTATTCATCTGCAGGGGACAAATAAAAGGCTAAAATATTATATTCCTTTAATTATAATTAAATGCATTTGCAAATAAAAAAGAAAAAAAAAGCTTCATTCAAAAACAAATAATTTATACCTTTTATCTCAACATACTTTATCTTAAAATATTTAGCCAATACAAAACAATAAAAATAAAATAAACTTCATTAGAAAAAATAATTTCATCCTTTTATCTTAAAATATTTAGAGTCAATCAACCTTTTTTAAAATAGCTTCTTAAAAAACAAACAATCGATACTTCTATCACTAAGACTAGTTCTCAACTTGGTGATAAATAAACCTGCTGCAGAAAAGGCTCTTTCTGATTCAACAGAGGTTGGCAGAATGGTTTTCAATGCATCAAATAAATTCATGATGTTTGAAGTTCTGTTCCCTATTGTCTCGAATAACTGCAGTTCTTGCTTCAAATGCTTGCTTAAACTCTGAGCCTGACATGAAAAAGTTGAACGATGCATATAGTTTTTGTCTTTGATTGTATTGCTGCTGCTAATTTGTCTGCCAGTGTCATGGATTGTGCAATTTCCTGACTTTCCTCTTCTTCTGAATGTGAAGAGCTAGACATTCCCTCGGCCAGTTTTTGGCATACAGGCCCACTTTTAGATTGCTCTAAGTTGCTAATGCTAGTAGGTGTTCATTTAAGAAAGCAGAAAAGTAGAAAATGTGGTAAATATTATGCAGTTTTCTTTAATTCTACCCAAGAGCCTTCTAATAACAAAAGAAAAAAAAAATCAATAAAAAATAAATTAAGTCATTTTAAAATTCTGGGATTTCCCGGGATATTTATCCAATTCCCGGAATTTTCAAATCCAATAAAAACATCCGGGATACCGGTTTCCCGGGAAACCCTAACTGCATAGAGACACCCCAACAAACTTGATCTCTCCTCCCCTCCCACAGTATTACGCTTCATTATTTTCATATTTGTACCGCTATTAATCTCTATTTCGATAATAATAATAATATTAATTTTGAGTTAATGAGAGAGAAGGTTTCAAAAGATTGGTTGTCACTGTACAGTGAAAAATAGTTTCACATTCCCTAACGAGTCCATCTACACAAATGGGATTATCACGGGGAATAAGCATTACATTTCATTAAAAGAACTACATTTTTATATAAAAATTTCCAATTCTTTCACACACAAACATAAATTAGCGTTTACAATATTGTTTAAAAGAAATAAACAAAGTGTTTCTTCACACTGTTTAGCTAACATTAGAAGTTACTTTTCACGAGGTGATCGTTAGCAAACTTGGTTCCTAAAATATATTACAACATAAGCTGCGTTTGGATAAACATTAGGAGTGAGACATAATAACTAAATAAAATATCCTTAAAAACAAATTCAGAATGGGACAAACATTTGTAGAGCTCGACGTACTGTATGTATCGTCGAACCCCCTTCAAACCGAAACAAATGAGACGACGGAAGTTGTCAGTTAAAACAAAACCACCACTACCACCACCCATCAATGGTGCTATTTTTAATCATAATGTCATTAGCCCATGCAATCCGCAATCCTACACTCGACTCTGACTTACGGAAGCCTGTTTTTTTTTTTTTTTAGAAACCAATGACAAATTTTTTAGATTTGTCCTTCGAGAGACTCCATTATGTAAAAGATTTCATCATCGACTAACTTTCAGATGTTGCTCCAATCCCACAATTTTCTTTGAGGAGAGAACGGGGAAAGGGTTACTCGTTTTGTTCTGGTTGCTACCTTTCGCCCTCACCCTAAGTAAAATAAAATATTTGCCTCACTGAGTTTTAAATTGTATTTATTTATTGGCTTTATAAGAATGGAGGTATTTCGGAGTTTGATCTCCTTCATAACACGCGAGGCCATATTACGATGGGATCCACAGCTTTACGTGGGATTCAAACCACGGATCGCTACATCTAAACACGTAGGATGGTTACCCACTGAATTACTGAACGGACCCAATGTCGCTTAAACTCAGTGATCTAACGAAAAGCGGTGTTGCGATGTGGTCATGACGTACACCAACTCTGTAAAAGGGAATATTAGACTCGACTTCCAGGACTGAATTGGGTATATAGTAATACTCAAAATGAGGCAACTCTCCCCTTTCCGAAGTTTTTGAATCTATCCTTAATAGGAAGATTCTTAAGCACCTTTCTTCTCACAATCTCATTCAGATCGGCAGTATGGATTCCGCAAGGGATGTTCTACTGGTCATCTTCTTGCGTATCTCTCTGACTCTTGGTCATTCTCCTTTCGGGATTTCGGGTAAACCTTTGCTATTGTGCTAGACACATCAAAAGCTTTTGATAGAATCTGGCACAAATCTTTAATTTCCAAACTGCCCTCCTTCGGTTTCTATCCTTCTATCTGTGCCTTCATCTCTAATTTCCTTTCTGGCCGATCTATAGCTGCGTTTGTAGTTGACCACTGTTCTTCTCCTAAAGCTATTAATAGTGGTATTCCTTAGGGTTGTCCTGTCATCCACTCTTTTCCTTGTATTTATTAATGATCTTTTAATTCGCACTTCCTGTCCTATTCACTCCTATGTCGATGATTCCACTCTTCACTTCTCCACCCGCTTCCCAAAGCGTCTCTCACAGCAGTCGCCTCATGATTCGCGTAGGATGGCTATGGGACACCTGACATCTGATTTTTCTGCTATCTTTAATTGGGACAGAGAAAACCTTGTGGCTTTCAATGCCTCAAAAACTCAGTTCCTCCATCTGTCTACTCGTCACACTCTTCCACAAGACTATCTCCTTACCTTCAACAACACACAACTCAATCCTTCCTCTTCTCGTAACATTCTTGGCATTTCCTTTTCTCGTGATCTTTCCTGGAAAGATCATATATACTCTTTCTAAAACAGCTTCTAAGAGGTTAAGTGTGCTGTACCACCTCCGCAGTTTCTTCACCCCCACTCAGTTGCTGTCTCTGTACAGAGTTCTTGTTTGCCCCTATGTGGGGTGGCTCAACCCACACAGCCATACTTGACTGGGTGGAATCAAAGGCTTTCGTCTCATCACTTCCCCGCCTCTTACTGATTGTCTTCAATCTCTCTCTCTCTTTACTATCGCTATCATAACGGACATTGCTCTTCTGAACACTCTAACTGCATGCCTCCTCCTTTAAGGAGAGCACGCAGTACCAGACTTTCTACACTTTCTCATTCTTTTTCTGTCCAACTATCTAATGCAAGGGTAAATCGGTATTTTCATTCTTTCATCTACTCAACCAGTGAACTCTGGAACAATCTTCCTCAATTCATCTTTCCCCCTGTCTGTAACCTCCCATCTTTCAAACACAGTGTGTCTTGGCATCTCAAAAACCCTTGATTTTGGCTCTCTTCTTCTTCTATGGGAGGGGCGCTTTTGCGGGCATTTGCCCTTCCCCGCTCCTTCTTGCATAAAAAAAAAAAAAAATCTATGTGAGGAAGTAGGGGAGTGGAGTGTTGATAGCACCCATATTATTTAGTTTTTATGTTACTTTATTTCATCTTTTTTTTATATAATATACAGTAACTAAAGTCTGAGTGAACAAAATTAAATGAAAAAAAAAAGGTTAAAACTTTAAAAAAATACAGGGTGATCTAAAAAGGTGTCCAGAAATAATGGTAAAATCTAAAAAGGCGTGTCCAGAAATAATGGTAAAATGTTTTGGAACACCGTTTTGCATCAATTTTCTTACTGACATCATAAAAAATACAGATGATTCAACACTAAATTAAGTGGATTTGGCCTTGGTCTAATTTAAAAAAGCTGATGACGAAGATTAAGATGAAGGTGAAAATGCTGAACAAAATCTAAAAAAATTAGTAGATCCAAGTTCATTTCCGAATTTCACATTTAGTAGGTCTATACTTAAAAAAATATATTAATCTGCAATATCAATTTAAACTGTTGAAGCCTAAGTAATATAGATGAATACATGGAACATAAAGTAGCGTATACCTACTGTATGTTTAAATTTCATTTCGGTAAATAAAAAATTTTCTCATCTTTTTCTTGAATTTGAGAGTAATCTTTGCAACTAAAAAAAATGAAGACAAAGAAAGAACATTAATAATGAAACCAATAGAATACAATCTTAATACACTACTTTGATCTGTGTTGTAAAATACCTACGGTATACTATTTAGTTCTATAAACTAAATATTAAGAGGATTAATTTACTTCAAAGCAGCACATTATGTAGTGGTGTTAAAAAAAATGTGGTTTCAACACACAAATCTCTTTCCACCACAAACCTCTATCACCAATTGTCATTCATTCATGATAAAATCTTAACTTTCAACCACTTCCTTGTTTTTAAAATCTTGGCCAACTTTTTTCTAAATAACTCTCATTTATATGCTTCTAACTACAGTTATACCGCAACCCAAAACCTTCTAAGGGCAATTTGATAAATGCACCATCCCAGTACCCAAAAGAGGGTAAAAATAAAACATAGATTCCTACCCGTTGTGAAGGCAAGAGAGAAGGGGTGACACTGGTATTCTGAGAGGAGAAAGAACTGACAAGGGTTTTACCAATGTCAGATGGGATTTTCAATGATGAACAAAATGTGGATGTATTTAATATGGAGTTTGAAATTCCATTCAGGTGATGTCTGAATAAGGAATTGGAGGATCTTTCTGAACAAACCACCACTTCTTCAGGGGCATCTTTTGTCTCCACTGTTTCATTTTCATATAATTCCTAAAAATTATGAGTAAAGAAAATGCTAAATACAAAGAATAAACAAATGTAAAAAAATATAATTTCTAGCAATGTTATACTGCCATACTTTTATACTTTATTTAGGTTCTACTACCCCAATGTTTAACATCAGTAAATTGCGCAAGTAGGGGCCTAACCAAATTTTCAAAACAAACCTAATTTAACTTTAACCACTGCTATAAAACTTCTTACTAATTTTATATGAAATTAGTCCTACACTGCTGAACTTTAGTATACAGTACTACATAAGAAATAAATATATAAATACCTTGCTGAAATTGATTTTTGTTTTTTTAAATCCTGAATATGTGTTGCAAATCATATATGAAACATCATGGCTATCTTCATCGTTCAATATACTTTGATAATCTGCATCAAAATTAATTTTGGTATTTCCTTTAAAAATGCCATAATTAGATTCAAGACTTAATTGCTTGTCTGAGACACATTTAGAAGAAAATAAACTATCATTTTGTACTTTCAAAATCTTTCTTCTTGGTTCATAGAGATTAGGTTCTGTTTGGCTTAACTGAGACTCATTTAGAATTCCCTGAAGAGAACCATTAACACTGGGATAGCACCATGTGCCAGAATTACTAGACAAAGGCTCCTTTAAATGATCAGTGGATGAAGTATTTGGAATTAAAGCCTTCAAACTTGACTGAAGATCTTTATTTTGGCACTTGTCATTCAGTGATTGGGATAATATTGCTTTAAGATTTCGACATTTCTTGATTGTACTTTTATTCATACTGTTTTCAGGTTTATATGATGGGAATAATGTATGTTTCGAGTCAAAAGATGGCTGACTACTCAAAGAACCTGACTGGTAATCCTTTTTAGAAGTTGAATTAATTGCATAAATTTGTGCCATATTTTTCTTTCCAATAGATGTTTTGTAGGAGCTGCATTTACCAGGAGAAAGTTTCTTTAATTTGATGCATAACTCCCTTAACATCGGAGAATTCAAACTATGATTCATTTTATCATCATTCATTTGATTTTTTTTTCCCAAAGGTAGAATTAATGTTTGTTCAAATGAACTTTTGTTCAAAATGCAGTCATGTTTTTGAGAATAATTCATTGTTTTACTAAAAACAGATTTTGTCATTACTGTTGAGTCATTCACAAATTCACTCTTTTGCTCAGTAGTGGAGTGCAATGGCACTAATGACTGAAAAGGTGCTGAAGATATAAGATTTATTCCTGATTTCAATGAAAGTGAAGTATTAGTAGCAGCAGTAGTAGTATTGTGCTCAGATCTGCTATTAATGTTTGTAGTAGTGCGTAAGTTAGAAGCACTCTTATTATCTTTGCCAATAGTTATGGGTTTGATGTAGATAATGTTTGAATGTGCATTCTCCAAATTTGAAATAATGTGAATACTTAAGTCCTCCATTAAGACTAAATTCTTATCTGAGCAAGCTCTATACCTTTCAGGAATACTTTTGATAAAAAAAGAAGAATTATGAACATCTTGTAACTTCTCTTCAGCAATTGTTTTAAATGGTGATTTAACATTTTTTTGCAGAATAGACTTGTTCATTTTTGTATCCCATTTTCTTCTTGATTTATGCTTGTGTGTCTTCAATTCAGCTGTTTTATCAGTTTCTGATTTATCTTTTTCATCTAGCATTGCTTTATGTCTACTCCTTGTCATCACTCCTAATTCACCTCTTTTTCTTACATCAGCTTTATCTTTTCCCACTTTTGAGACACCATCTTTCTGAATCTTTGATTTACCTACTATCTCTATCTTTGCTTCACCATTTTTTTCTATCACTGACTTATCCTTTGTCTCTAACTTTGCTACATTTCTTTTCCTTATTGGGTTATCCTTTTTCTCCAATACTGACTGACACTTTTGTTCTCTCTCTAATTCAGCCTTTGATTCAAATTTGTTTCTCATACATGACTCATTTGTATTTACCCTCATTCGTGACTTGACATTTTTCGGAATCTTTGTTTCATCCTGCTTCTCCATCGCAGACTCACCATTTTCTCGTATATTTGATTTACTCTTTTTCTTTATTTCTGATTCATCATTTTCTTCAATCTTTGTTCCACCTTTTTTATGAATCTTTGCTCCAGTCTTTTTCTTGTTCTTTGAATCATCCTTTTCTTTTATCTTTGATTTAATTATTTTTCTTACATTTGAATTATCATCATTTTCATTTATCACTATCTCTGTAGTCATCTTGTCTTTTGGATTACTATAAAATTCATGTCTCTCTGACATCTTATCAATAACAGATAAGTATTCCTTATTTTCTTTCCAATTTGACTGTAAAAGTTTAATTGTTGATTTAGATTGAAATTTTGAGTACTTGCATGTATTTAATTTTCTTTCCATTTCTAATGTTAATTTATGTTTTTTCCTAGTATTCATTTCACTACTAGAACCCCTCTCGCATGATTTAGGCTTAGAGCAGTGTCTAAGCATTTTGCTCCATGTATCAATTTTGTTTATTGGGATGCAATCTTCTTCTTTCACGTCCTTTAATGGTATAGATATCAGATTCATATCATCATCCTCATTAACAAAACCTGAATCACTGTTTCTGATATTGTTGCAAAAAGAATAAAAGGATTTATTGAAACCACTTTCACTTTCATTTTCTTTAGTGATGGGAATGCAACTGTAAAAATATTCTAACAACTCTTCTTTACGTTTTTTACTCTCAGCTATAATTACATCGTGCTTACTAGTTTTGGTTGGAGATATATCATTAGCAAGGTACATATACTTCTCAACAATGCCTGACAAACTATGAAGCTTAGTCTTTTGTATTTCATTGTAATACTCTTTACAAGCTGAATAATACTCCTTGGATGAAGTCTAAAAAATAAAATAAATAAATGATAATCTTGGATTTTGAATGGAACTATTTTAGTATTTTTAATTACTCATACAAGACACCATATACCAGCGCTTCATCAAAGTAAAATCCTATTGAGTCATAGTCACTAAACCAACAATCTAATAGTAAAAATGTTAGGGCATAAAGTTATATCTATGTATCAAAGATATAGCTAGCACAGTTACAAATCTTGATGCAGTTAAAATTAAATTATTAATAATATTAACCCATTTTTCTTCTAACATCTTGAAGTCAATGACTGCATTTCAGCTTATTTAATGCATGGTTCAGATAAATCAACTAAAGAAAATTGAACTTGACGCCAGTAATGAATGAAGAGAACTTATAATGAAATCATGGAAAAGATATAAAACTAAATATTTTATATAGGCACTATTTAAAATACTGTATAGCAGACTCACTATTTCACAAAATAATTATTGTAATTATGGGTCACCCTCAGAAAATTGAAAAAAAATTATCATTTGTAATTCTATCAAACTTATGCAGAGATCCCAAATTTTAGGTCACTATTACTTATAGTTTTTGAGATGCAGCAATTTGAAATTATGCTATTTTTCTTTATTTTTTGGCATCACTGGCAAAATCACACACATGTCCAACTTTAAGCAACCATATCTTTTTTGTTTATCCTTTCACAAGGCTGATATTTGGTATATATGGCAAACAGCAGTCATAGAATCGATATTTGATGTCAAATCAAACCTATCTCCTATAGTTTGCCATCTACAAGGCATCAAAAATCAAAGAAAGCTTAAAAATTCACTAACAGTTACCCTCTTTTCACTGGTACTGATAAAAACTATTTATACTTAAGAGCTAAAATTAACTTTACAGTTTGTCATAATGTATTTGTAGTCAGAAATGCTTTCAAAAGCTCTTTAATATCCACAGAATTAGAAACAATAACTTAAAAAAATTAAAAATTTTATTTTTCGCAAAAAGAAGCCTATATTCATGCCATTATTACCCCATCAGGAGTTAGCTATCACTTTCATATTTTTACCATATGTTCATATACATTTAGGCAAACTACAGTCAAAATTTGGTTTTGGTGGTCAGCTTCCTTCAATATTTAAGCCGTGTCAGCCAGAGGGTGGCATATGACCCTCACTGCGGTGAGCTCAGTGGGTGTCAAATGACTTTCGATCAGATCCAAGCCAATGGCCTGAAAAATGGATGGAACTTCTTGATCTGACAGTATGTGAGCTGTTGCCATCAGAGTATCCTCCAATTTCTCATATATACAGCTCGGTGAGAGCCCTATATGGGTCATTCTCTGTCAGATCAACCAAAAAAAATTGAAATTAACACCCTCATCTCTCATATTTTGCTGAAATTTGGTTTATAGGGAGTTTGTGAGCCCTGAATCCATTTCTGAAATTATAAGGTCAATCCGACCAACGTTTCAAGAGATATGACCTCGGGCAATTTGAGGTCACTCGCGAGGTTACTAACATTTGGCGAGCCATAACTTGGGTAATAATTGTCATAATTATATAAAAGTATATATATTTAGAATCAGAAAATGACAAGGAATCCAAATATGCAAGTTTTAGAACTCTAGGTTGAAAAATAAAAAGGTTACACTAACCAAAATTTGAGGTCACGATTTGACCTCTGGGGTATCAAATGAGAATTTTTTTTTTAAATGTAAAAAATGAAGGCATAGGCATTGGCTATTAGAATCAGCAAAAAAAAGTTTGTTTATGTTAGTATTTTTCATGTAACTAACATATAAGTGAACACCATATTCATAAGTTGTGCGTCAATTCTACCTATTTTTTCACACTTAAGCTCATAATTTGACCTATAGAAATTAAAATTACATTTTTTATAGATATAAAAAACAGTCAGAGTTCTTGACTAATAGAAACAATCATAAAAAGTTTGTTTATGTTGGTACTTTTCATGTAACTAACTTATAAGTGAACACCATATTTATAAATTGCTTGTCATTTCAAGGAATTTTTATATCTTAGCCATCAATTTGACCTCAAGCTCCAAGAATTTAATAAAAATTGTATTTCACTGCTAATCTACACTGGCAATAATAGTTATAATAGTGAAAGGGGAAGACTAAGCTCACATGTAGCCTAAACAAACCTGTTGAAACATGTTGCTACTTGTCTAAGTGCAGAATCAACACAGATAGTTGCAAAATTCCTTGTCTACAGGTTAGTACAGTTCCAGCCAGCACTGTGGGTGGGCTGGTGGGTAGTGATGTTAAAAAACGGTTTTTTTTATGTCCATGTTGTTTTTTTTGTTTTTTTTGTCTTTTTATTTGTTTTTTATTGTTTTTTATGTTTTTTTTGTTTTTTTTGTTTTTTTTAATAATTAATATAGATATTGCCAATTTAATTATAAGGTATACTTTTGCAATGATATATATTATAAAAATAAATAAATAAATAATAAAATAGGCCATATGGTACCAGTATAGAATGTCCTTTTCAGCCTATTTACAGAAAAAAACTGGCCTCTTTCTTGCACTGAAAGTCTTGTATCTTAGATCCATTAAACTTGCGAGAACACTGGCTGGGAGCTGACTGCCCATTGTCCAACCTTTCCAGGACTCTCCCATCCATGCCTCGGATTTTGAATCTCCCACTTAACTATCCTTTAGACCCGCGATGACATATTTTCCCCCCGAGACCATCCATATATATACATACACATACACCCATATACATATATACCAATATATAAATACTTATATACATATTTATATCTATTATATACCCCATACACACGCATACATCCAGAATTCCAGATACAAGCACGCATACTACATATATACCTACACAAACTCATACACCTCTATTTCGCCCTTTCATTACCTCCGAAATCATTTAGCACATCCAGTAATATCCATACAGCCAAAAGAAACCGATTAAGCACAGACAGAGCAGCAAAGCTAGTATTTATATCCCAAAATGCAAAATTCTAAGAAAGTGAAGTAAAACATGGTGCTACATTGGCTTCGTCAACATCCAAATCTGCAATAAGTACCAGTACCTATGATATTGAAACTATATGCTCTAATCAATCTAGTGATAATGATTCTTCAATGGAAATAGAATCAGATAATGAAAGTTAAACAGCATTAGGTTAACACAAAGGTTAAAGAAAGAGATGAATATTTTATTTTTTCTATTTTTCTATTTGGAATATATATATATATATATATTATATATATATATATATATATATATATATATATATATATATATGAAAATTATTTCACGAAGGTAACACGTGAAAAATATTTATGATGAATAAAACCACGAAGGAAAGGAAACACAAATGGTGTCATTAGACGAAAGCGCTTGAGCCACCATTTTGTGTTTCCTTTTCCTTCGTGGTTTTATTCATCATATATATATATATATATATATATACTGGTATTCTTGCCAATCACAATTATATATATTGTTTTATACCAGTATTATGTATTTTTTATTATGTATATTATACCAGTACCTGTGATATTGAAACTAGCATATATGCTCTACCCAATCTAGTGATGATTCTTCCATGGAAATGAAGGTTAAACAACATTAGGTTAACAAAAAGGTTCAAAAAAGGTGAATATTTTTTTTTCTATCTGGAATATATATACTGGTACTCTTGCCAATCACAATTATGTATATTGTTTGAAACAAGGAAGAATGTTTTATGTTCTAGTTAAAAAATATATATACATAAAAAAATAAGGGTTTGTTTTTCCTTTCTATTATATACTTTTTGCGTGATTCGTTTTTCTAAAAGATGACTATATATGTATACTAGGTATAACTGTATAAGCATGGTAGTATAGTAAATTATAGGTAATACTAATATTAGATTAAAGGAAGAAAAAATATTGAATAAGTTTAAAACAATAAACAAAAAAAAAAAACAAAAAAACAGACTATCTTCGTTTTAAACAAAAAAAATGACAAAAAAAACAAAAAAAACGACACAATAAAAAACGACTTACATCACTACTGGTGGGTATGGTGTTTTAATGAGCCTCAGAGACTATCAAGGCCTAAAATATTAAGTGTGTATAGCTATATATTTTCTAAAAAATATATATTACCTAATTGTAAATCCTATATCTTTACAGATCAAAATACAATGGTTCGGCACTTGAAATACTGCCAGGACCCTATTCAAAAACACAAGAAACGCATAACAATCAAATCTTAGAAAAGTGACTGATGTACTTGTTGAAAAATGTGCTGGAAGAGTGAAAAAAGACTCATTGTTGTGTGTGAACTGCTGGATACTGATAATGAAAAACCCCACTATACTTAGTACCACTGAAAACAACGAGTCTGAGCAGGATTCAAATGAATCATCTACTATCAGTGGCTTGAGTAACATCTCTTCAATTCAAGATCTGGACAATGACAGTGATTGCTTGATAAAGGAAAATCCTTCAACTTCAGTTGAACCAGTTCTAGCATTTCTGGACCAAACACCAGTTAAAAAAAGTAAGTAATAAATTAATATAATAACTTATACTTTACTACAAGGTCTGTTTGATCTACTATATAGCCAATTATATAGCATTTAAGGTACTATAATTAATATTTAATTACTAATATTCAGGTGTGTGAAACCTTTTTTTCTGTTCTTTTCAGAAGGGCTGTCATTAAGCCAGAAAAAGCGCAAGGCTCGTGGTAAGCTATCATCTGCTCAGAAACACCTGAAGGAGAGGCTAGAACTCAGTTATGGTGTTCAAATTACCGAGGAGGTAAGTGATACTTCAAAACCTGAAACTAAATCTGAAAAACATCTAGACAAATTAATGAATGAATTGAAACAGTCATTCCTGGAGAGCAAATGTCACCATCACAAACTACAAATATTGACACTCTCACCATACACAATTGAAAAAACAGCTAGTTTCTTTCAAACTACAACATACATGGTGAAAAGAAGCCATTCACTTAAATCAGAACATGGAATCCTTCCGAAGATTCCACTAATGAGCAAAGGAAAAGTGATATCTGAAGAACACAAAGATATAGTTAGAAGATTCTATGAGTCAGAAGAGGTTAGTCGTATGTGTCCTGGCCAAAAGGATTGCGTGAAAGTTATCAGTGCTGAAGGTGCAATGAAGGTGCAAAAACGATTGGTCCTCAGGAATTTAAGAGAGATGTTTGAACTATATAAAAATGATGAAAAGAATCCCAAAATAGGATTTTCCACATTTGCAAAATTACGGCCATCATATTGTGTGCTTGCCGGTAGTGGTGGGACTCATTCTGTCTGTGTCTGCACATACCATCAAAATCCAAAATTGCAGCTGGCTGCATTGGGAGAAAGAGGTCTTTCATACAAGGATCTTATGGATTACAGTGTCTGCAGTACAGAAAGAGAGACTTGCATGATGCAACTTTGCAATGATTGCCCAAGAGAAGAGGGTGTCCTGGATTTTCTTGAGTTACTTGACAGTGTGAAATCAGCTCCAAATGAAATATCTTACAAGCAATGGGTGACTGTTGACCGTTGTACAATGGTTGATAAGGTGGAGCCACTTCATGAATACTTATCATCCCTAAGCATGAAAATATCCCGCATGGTTCGTCATCACTTTGTTGCTCAGCAACAATCACAGTACTTCAAGCAGTTGAAAGAAACACTACCACCTCAGAGCGAGGTAGTTATAGTAGGTGATTTCTCTGAGAATTATTCTTTCATTGTCCAGGATGCTGCCCAAGGGTTTCACTGGGACAATTCACAGTGTACAGTTCACCCTTTTGTCATCTATTATAGATCATCTGCAGACCAGGAACTTAGCCATTTTAGTGTCTGTTTCTTATCTGCATCACTAAAACACAACACTATAATGGTTTACTCATTCATATTGAAGCTTATGACATGTGTTAAATTCAGATGCCCACAATTGAAGAAGGTGCACTATTTCTCAGATGGATGTGCTGGCCAATATAAGAACAGATACAACTTCACAAATCTCTGTTACCATGAAGAGGATTTTGGTCTGTCTTGTGAATGGCACTTCTTTGCTACATCCCATGGCAAAAATGCATGTGATGGGATTGGAGGAACAGTGAAAAGAGCTACTGCTCGTGCCAGTTTGCAGAGAACTACAGAGAGGCAATTCTTACACCAGAACACATGTTTCTTTTGTGAAGAAAACTTGAGCAAGAAGATAAATTTTTTCTTTGTAACTACAGCTGATTTGAAAGATGCAGAAGAACGGTTGGAACATCGATTCAAGGATAGTAGGGCTATTCCTGGAACTCAGAAATATCATAGATTTGTTCCCCTAAACAAGGAAGAACTGATGGTGTATCCCATTTCAAGTGGCATTGGAGAGAAAAGAAAAGAATAAGGAAAAGTCATTTTACTAATGAACCTGCAATGCTTGGTAACCTAAAATGTGTCAAACCAGGAGAGTATGTTGGCTGCATTTATGACATGCAAGTTTGGTATGGAATTGTGGAGGAATATTGTGAAGAGTTTGATGATTTCACTGTGAACTTTCTACATCCCTCTGAGTCATCAGGATCAAGTGCATATTATTATCCATCAAACAAGGATTCATGTGCAGTGCCAGGACATCATATATTAACTGTAATGAGTTGTCCTACCCTAAGAGGAGGCAGCAGAATTCAATACATTTTTCCACAAAAAGAAATTGATGAGAGCATCGAGCATGCAAAAATTATATTAGGCTAGCACATGAATCCTCTAAGTAGGTCTTCCCCTTTCACTATTATAACTATTATTGCCAGTGTAGATTAGCAGTGAAATACAATTTTACATTTTTGCCTTTGTTTTTATATCTATAAAAAAATGTAATTTTAATTTCTATAGGTCAAATTATGAGCTTAAGTGTGAAAAAATAGGTAGAATTGACGCACAACTTATGAATATGGTGTTCACTTATATGTTAGTTACATGAAAAATACTAACATAAACAAACTTTTTTTTGCTGATTCTAATAGCCAATGCCTATGCCTTCATTTTTTACATTTAAAAAAAAAATTCTCATTTGATACCCCAGAGGTCAAATCGTGACCTCAAATTTTGGTTACAGTGTAACTTTTTTATTTTTCAACCTAGAGTTCTAAAACTTGCATATTTGGATTCCTTGTCATTTTCTGATTCTAAATATATATACTTTTATATAATTGTGACCATTATTACCCAAGTTATGGGTCGCCAAATGTTAGTGACCTCAAATTTCCCGAGGTCATATCTCTTGAACCGTTGGTCGGATTGACCTTATAATTTCAGAAATGGATTCAGGGCCCACAAACTCCCTATAAACCAAATTTCAGCAAAATCTGAGAGATGAGGGTGTTAGGCACTGGTTGATCTGACAGAGAATGACCCATATACAGTGAGGCCTTGCATAACGAATTTAATTCGTTTCAGAAGGTCATTCATTAACTGAAAAATTTGTTATGCAATGCATTAGTTTAATGGGATTTTCAGTAATTCGTTCCAGAGCCCAAATTTTGACCCTTTTTGCGCTTGTTTACCCATTTTTTAAAGGTTTTTTAGTGTAATGTTTTTATTGTTATATTAATGTTATTCTATGTATATATTTTAAATAAACATGCTAAATAAATTAAACAGTTAAAAATAAAAATATTTTTATTTACTGGTCTTGGAGGTGATGAGCTTGAGTGGGCTGGAGATGAGGCTTGGAGGAGGATGGGAATTAATGGTTTCTGGAAGGAGAATCTCCTTCCATTAGGACATCTGGGAGGTCAAATGATTCTCTCCTGGGTGTCCTATTGCCAGTTGGACCTGGTTGAGGGTCATCAGGATCAACCACATCCACAGAAGATGTTGAAGTTGAAGCAGTGGGGGCTGTTGTAGTCTTGAAGTAACTGTCAATTTTTCTCTGTTTCTTTTTGCTTTCTGCAAATTCCCTGAAATATGGCAGGACTTTGTTTTCGAAATGACAGATGCAAGCTCAGTAACTTCAACATTAGGGTGCTTGCTTGCAATGGCCTTCACCTTGCCCCAATGTAACATTAATGCTTTGACTTCAGCAGAAGTTATTTTCTCTTCACCAGCATCTGACCCTGACTCTGATTCCTTGGCCAACTCCAGAAGATCTTGTGTAGTCAAGTCAACTCCTTTCCATGGTCTGCAAGAAGTTCTTCAACGTCCTCTTGATTGACTTCAAGGCCCATGTCTTGACCCAACTGGACAATTTCAGCCTTTACATTTGGTTTATCTGTTTGAAAACCTTCAAAATCACGCACAGCAGATGGCCACAACTTCTTCCAGGCAGAGTTCATGCAAATTGTTGAGACTTCTCTCCATGCTCTCACAACATTCTTGACAGCCTCCAAAATGTTGTAATGCTGCTTCCAGAACTGTGTTAAGGTTACAGAATCCTCACTGGAGGTTGCATTATGGCACTGAGCAAACATGAACTTCGTGTATAGCTTCTTGAAGTTTGAAATAACCTGCTGGTCCATAGGCTGGAGCAGTGATGTTGTGTTTGGAGGCAGATATTTCACAGTAATGAAGCTGAACCTTGTCTTGACAATTTTGTCCAGATCTGGGTCATGAACCTTAGCAATGTGAAGCAGCAATAAGACCTTTAAAGGAAGTTTATTGGTCTCCAGGTATTTTTGCACTGTAGCACTGTAGGGCCAAAAACTTCTACAATCCACTGATTAAATAGGGTTCCTGTCACCCATGCCTTTTTATTGTGTCGCCAAAACACCCCAAAAGTAGATGGGTTCACCTTCTTCTGCTTGAATATCCTGGGATTTTGGGAATGATACACAAGCATAGGCTTAATCTTCAGGTCCCCTGATGCATTCCCAGCCATAAGTAAAGTAAACCAGTCTTTCATTGGTTTATGGCCAGGCAGTTTGGACTCTTCTCTAGTAATGTAGGTCCTGTTCAGTAGCTTTTTCCAAAATAGGCCAGTTTCGTTGGTGTTAAAAACTCCTCAACAAGTTCTGCAAATTCTATTTGAAATTCCTTTGCTCCCTCAGTATCAGCACTTGCAGCCTCACCATGCCTTATAATGTTCTTAATTCCTGACCTTCTCTTGAAATTTTCAAACCACCCACGACTTGCATTGAATGATTCATATCTTTCAACTGATGCTGGAAGGGATTCCTTAATTTGTTCATATATTTACACTGCCTTGTCACTAACGAATGCCTTAGCAATGGATTCCCCCTTCATTTCCTTCTCTCTAATCCATATCAGTAAAACTCTCTCCATTTCAGCAATAGCTTCCCTTCCTTTAATAAGTCTACTTGTAGCATCACTTACTTTAGTTTTCATAATTTCTTCCTTCTTAAAAATCGTTGAAACTGTACTGGCAAACAATCCATATTCATTTTTTTTAATAATGTCCTGCTTCATCTGGAGACTGATAGTTTTCCTGGATTTCTTTGGAGCATTAGCAGATGGTCTTTTAGGGGCCATGACTACACGTTTTACACACTTATAAAGCTAATAAATTAAAATTTAATAGTGAGCAATTGTGTTGTATTATTGTAACAACACATGTTATCGTAAGCCCACTTGGTTCACTGTAATTCACTTTTTATCTTTATTATATGCACTGTAATTAACTTTATTTAGCACTAATAATGCTTAAAAGCATTAATTATTATTTATTCACTATATTAATTAATGATATTATAGTAAATAAATCACTGTAAAGCAAAATTTAAAAAAAATTGATAGCAATTGTACACAACTGCTCACGACAGCTACTAACCTCCAACTGAACAGAAAATGTGTTGTTATTACGTTTTTCGTTACCAAATTCGTTCTGCAAGGTAAAATCGTTATTTAAATCAATGGAGCCTTATGGAGGTAATTCGTTAAGCAAAAATTCGCTATTTAAGGCCTCACTGTATATGATAACCCCATTACCCCACCCCTATTCCCCATCTATGGTGCATGGTAGGTTAACATGATCATTGTTTAACAAACAGTAAACTTGTTCGAGTTCATTTGAGAAATATTAGTACTGCACAATATTACATACAGGGAATATGACCTAATCTTGTCTGAACTTGTACATACCTTGTGCAATCCCTGCTGATCTATTATAAACTGCCTCAATCTCATGAATTCTCATACTTACAGAAATGGAGTTGGGGGCTACACAAAGCTGTTCTATTGGACAGAAATTACATGATGTATGTCATAAAAGGACTTACTCAGAAAAATTTGGTATACTCATGCTGGATCAGTTAACCAGTGAGGATAAAGCACCACTGCAACAGAGAAGCGATATATTGTTGGAAAACAGTGATACTGAGAGTTTTCATCATGAGAAAATGTTTTTGTTTCTTTATGAAAGTCTTTAATGCTATTGTACAGACCCAAGAAAAGTTCACAAAGAAAATCACAAGTTTCCTATATATTACATTATTATTGAATGTTGTATCATGCATTTACATTGTTCTAACATTCCTATCTAATACCAGTAAGTTTATATTCATTATAACATTTGTAGTTTTGTATCTTATGGCGAGTGAGTTTTGAGAAAATTTTTATTTAGAATTGTATTTTAGGATTATCAGAATCCCTACACCCTGTAGACAGTGAAACTGCCAGGATGATGAATATAAAACCAGGACAAAAGCTGTGCCCAGAGTGCCGCAAGTGTCCCACACAATATGAAGAACAATGCCTACAGCCTCTACCAGATGATGGAGCAGGTACCAGTAGGTTTTGCAAATTAGATGAAGATTTTCAGCCAGAAGTTCTTCTTCAGGAACTGAACACAAGTGCTAATGTCCTGGACTGTTCTCCTCTAAAATTTGTGAGTGACAAGGACAAAGTGAGTTATGTTAAATGGAAAGTTAAAACAATGGAAGGGGCTACCAAAATGAAATTTTGTAAATTGATGAGTGTTTCTAAGGATGATGAGGAATCTGTCAATGTAAATGAGTGCACACAGTGTAAAGATTTTGATAGGCTAGTAGAGCTACTTGTTGCAAAGTGCAGAATATAAAGGGTGTCAGGAAATGATTGCCCCCCCTGTACAGAAGAAACTGAAAGGAATAGAAAAAAACAGACAAAACCACGCGAAAGAGCGTTTAATTTTGAATAAAAAAAACTTTTTTTAATATCGGGTGTTGCCCCCATTTGCAGCTCTGACAGCCATTAATCGACGGGGGTATGATCCCAGAAGTGTCTCAAAGAGATCAGTATCATGACTCATTTCTTCAAGGACTTTGTTGATCTTTGCAGTCATAATTTCTGTTGAATACCGATTCTGAATGGGTTGTTCCAGCATTAAGGACTTCACCCGATCCTTCATGATGGATCCGACTTGTTCACAGACATTAAGATCGGGAGAATTGCCAGGCCATTCATTATTTCCGAAAAAATCAATGTTATTGTCCTTAAGCAGTTGTTGAGTCACAAGTGCTTTCATACAGGGGGCTTTGTTGTGAAGAAAGGTTGCCTGTTCAACATCCAAAACACACTCGGGGTCTTTCAAAAATGGAATTACATGTTGGGCTAAAATTACATTTCGAAAATAAGGCCCATCCCAACTGGTTCCTCTTGGTTTGATAACCCAGATGAGCTTCCGAATAGAGAACATAATGAAAACACCCACGCATGCTGGATTTTTTACTATTTCTCGATACTTCTGGTCGTCTGGGACTTCATCAGGAGTTGTTGCCCAAACCCGATCATTCTGAAAATTTGGTTTTCTGGAGACATAAACGAAGAATTCATCGCTGACAACCAAGTGAAGGAAATCGTCTTCCGTCCATTCCTCAAGATAATCACAAAACCATAGCCAATCTTCAATATTAAGATCACTCTTCCATGGCTTAGCTATTTCATGCCAAGCACTCAAGCCTTGGCGAACTCGAAATTGATGCACAAGTTGCCGATTGACTATCTTACCATGACGGATAAGTATCTCTTTCGCTACCTCAGAGCAGCTCTTCCTTCGGCGCCGTGATGCAGCAAGCACAATGTCTTTCGATTCTTGAGATAATTTCTCCGGTCTTCCTCCTCAAAATTCTGTTTCACAATCTTCAGGATTCTTATTCCAATTCCTTTTGACAAAGTCTTCTGATCTTTTTAATCTCTCAGCCACCCAGTGTCGAGTTATGAAAGTTGCACCAGCTTCCTTTGCTTCACGAAATGTGACAGCTCGAATGCGGTCAAGAACTTGCTTTTTCTCTGAATTGTTCAAAATAGATGATGCCATGATGATGCCATGGTTTCTGTGGGGAAAAAAATGGTAAGAATTAAAATCACAGGAATAGAATATAATGGTTTTTATTCAGATTTTAACGCTCTTTCAAGTGGTCTCACCAGTTTTTATCTATCTCTTCTAGTTTTTGCTCTACAGGGGGGGGGGGGGGGGGCAATCATTTCCTGACACCCCGTATATCTTCCAGAAAGGACAAGATAAAGATATTGACTCTTGTTGGACTATCAAAGAAATGAGATAGATTTAAAGTCAGTGACCATTTGGTAAAGCAAGCAGGCAGCTGAAAAAGCAGAAAGGAATATTAGCAGAATCTGAGAGAAAAGTAGGAAATCCTTTGAGTCCCAATGTCATAGACAAAGTTGTAAATTTCTATGAGTCTGATAAATTCTCTAGAGTATGTTCTGGGAAAAAAGACTGTCACAGTTTGTGCTAATGGGGAGAAAATTAAAAAACAGAACCAACATTTCTGCCTTTTCTTTCCCTAACCTATTTCGCATTTTACTCCATACCAAGCCAAACATTGAAAAAAATCTTTCCAATGATCCGGAACTGGCCGGACAACTATGAATAGATCTCATAAATTTAGCAAAACCTAATGGTAACCTGGTCTCTTTTTTTTCTTTCATTTCAACAATTTTCCACCAATTACTAACTGATGTAGAGCTCACTATACTATCTTTGAATAAATAAGGAGGAAAAATTAGTCTCTCTTTTAAGCAGAATGCATAATATCCTGCCATGTATTCTGAATTTATTTCAATCAGCCATTCTTCAGCCTCTTCCTCTTGAACTCTATTCAGTTTTTGTCCTGAAAAATAATAGAACTGTGTGGAAACAAAAATAAAGCTAATAATATAGATTATATAATTTATGTTATGGTATCTAATTTATGCTAATTGTTATCTAATATGGCAATGCCAGATGATTTGATTCAGATTAGAGACAACTCTTCTGCCCATACAGTTGAGTTACCTATGTTTTATATATTGAATAGTAGTTAAGCATTTAGGTCCTATTTACCTTCATACTTTGGGTGAGTTATATTTGCCAAAAGATGACATGGCTCCATAGCTTTTTTAAATCTTGGATTAAATTGAGCCAGCATCAGATAATGCTGTATTATCAGCCTGCAACTGTAAAAAAAAAAAAAAAAAAAAAAAAAAAATTTAGAATTATGCAGAAAAAAAAAAAAAAATATAACATTTAGAATTATGCAGTTAGAATTTATTTTTCGGTGTTACAAGTTACAACACATAAAATGAAGTGTATTTTAATTATTTATTACTAGTGCTTTAGTACAGGATTCTATAAATAAAATGTGCACTATAAGTCTATAAAATATCTTGAAATTAATATTGGTATTTAAAGTTAAGTAATTTTAACTGCATAATATAAACACACCTTATCTAGAGCATTTCCAACAAGTAAGAGTTGTGACTGTAAATTGAGTGCCTCTCTCTGTATAGATAAGTTATCTATCAATTTTCCGATGTTGTGATCAATGTCTTCAATATGCTCTCCTCTTATTATTTCTATATATAGAGTAATTTGACAAATAGGTTTTTATGCATTCTAACTGAGAATTCCATCTGGTTTCATTTGGTAGTTGCAGCATCATACCTCCTTTCTCCATTAACTAACCCTAAAATATAAATTTTTATTACAAATATTGCTGGATTTGACAGCATAAATAAATGGTGATGGTTTAGGAAATATTTGTTAATTTCTACAACATGCTTGAGAACTGATTTTGGGGAGACATCTTTTTCTACCAAGTTTAGATGGTGTGCTGAACAGCCATAAGTAATAAGACTGTAGTTGTCCTCCTTTAGTATTTCTTTCATTCTTATAATTTTGTTTTCATTATCAGTGCATATAGCAAATACCTGAAAATAAAATGTCATAACTGAGCATTTGAGTATACCAAGGCAGAGAATTACATTCAGTTTATAACTAAAATAAAATGTACCTACAAAATAGTTATACTCACATCAATGCCATATATTTCTTTAGTTTTTGTTATTGCTTCTCTAGCTAACTGTGCACAATATTCTGGTATTTTTTGTACTTCCAGCATCTACTGCTGAAATCAGATATGGCTTTTTCCATTATGAATACTGTGCGCAATAATAGAATCATTACCTACTGAACTCCAGCCATCTTGTATAAGGGTAATGGTACAATCATCAAGATTAAGGTCATTCTTCATTTCATGGATTACTTCATCATTAACTTTTATTAACAGATCAGATGCCAACCTTTTCCTGTTTGGTGGTTCATATCCTGATCTGAGACCTTTGATTAATTTTATAAATTCTTTATTTTCTAAAATGTTGAAGGGTATGTAGCTGAAAAAAAGAACTTTGCAACTTGTAAATTTAATTCTTCCTTTTGGTCCACAGTCATTCCGACCACAAATGGTGTAATTGATCTTTGCCTTTTATGCTTTACTGGTGTTGAATGACAGAATGTGGATGATGAAGAACCTGCACTGGTGTCACTCATTTCAGGCACATTTTCACTTATAATCTTTGGATCATCTTTGCCAGAAGCCAAAGTTGGAGGAAGTGAATCAGTTTCAACTGATGCTCCAAATTTGAGTCTCGGCATACCTCTTGCCTCATTTTCAAAACATTCCACTTATCTTTTACTGCATTTCTCTAGATGATGTTACACACACTCAATTTTTCGAGTGATACTTTCTTTGCAATAATTGCATAGTACTCTAGTAGGCTGATCACTTAATAAAGTCACCTCATCCCATTCACTAGCTTTAGACCTTCCACCTCTATAACTCTTTGAGTTTGGCATCTTAAAAATTTAAATTTGAGTTAGGTCTAAATAAAGCTGAAATCTGCTGTTAAGAAATAAAGGAAAGATCTAAAATTAAAATGGAGAACATTCTAATGTCATTATTATCTCTCATATCTGAACTTTCTGTGAAGTAAAGATGTCTTTTTAATATATATTGTAGATTAGATAAATAAATTAATAAAATAATAGATATATTAGGCACTACATAATTATCAAACCTTTCGAAAAAAAATTTCAACCCATCAAAAAAACTAAAAACCCAGTTGGGTTGTTTTTTTTGTGAAAAACCCAGGTTTTTGCCAACCCTGCTGAAAACCCCCATGGTTGGTAAAACTAAAGGCTTATGGGAAATAGGGGGTTAGGTTCCACGGCAATGGTTGACACCAGTGATGTAGTCGAGACCACCAAGTCCGAGACTGAGATCAAAGGTTCGAGATCGAGATCTACCTTCCGAGATCGAGACCGAGACCAAGCTCATGCCCTTTCAACTGGTTTTACATTACTATGGAAATTAGACTATGTTAAGTATATTAATAAACTAATAACTACTTTCTCAGATGTAGTGTGTTGAATGCAAAAAGTGTAGCCTATAAATTAACAAATGAATATATATATAGACGTACTTTTTATTTATTTACTTCTTTTATATCTGTTACAGAAAGTTTAATGAACTACCCAGTTTGACTTGTGCATTTATTTAAAGCATGATAGGTGCTCACTTATGGAACATCAGCATGCTCAGAAGATCTGCTGAAGTTTGACTTCTGTGGGGCCTCATTATTATTCCTCTATGGCTAAATACACACTCAATTGGAGCACTGAGGCAGGCACTGTTAAAACAGTCATGGCAATATTGGCAAGTGATGGGGATTTATCCCTTTTCTGGTGCAAAAACTTTATTGGAGAGCAGTTGTGTAAAATATGAATGAATACCTAGAGTCCCTTACTTTTACAAACTTTCATAAACATTCTGAATTGTGTCTGTTCAACCAAGCCACCATCATGAGTATGCCAATAACATGTATTTTTCATTACAGTCTCGAAAGGTCTCTGGGAGAAAAACTGAGACCGCGTCTGTCGAGACCGAGATCTAAATAGCAGAGACCGAGATTGAGATTGAGACCGATCTCGAGACCTACATCACTGGTTGACACTCACTTTTTTCCTTAATTACGCATCCTATTCACTCAGTAAACATGAGAAATATGTACCTGTACGAACAAAACAACATTAATATATATATTAACATTAATGAAGAAAACATTAAATATTAATAGTAAATAAGAATAATTTTATTTACCCTTATAATAATGATGGGATGACCTTCACCTCACGATCAACATCAACTCGATGCTTAGAGGCCATAATTACAGTTAAAAATGCAAATATAAATGAAATAATAAATGATTGCTATGGTGCGGAACACAAAAAACTGTCGTTAAGCAAAACTGTAGGCTGTGGTAGCCAAAATGGTATACAGAAAATTCTGTGCAGATACTTGAAACCGCAGTTGCAAAACCCATAGTTGGCAAGGGATTGCTGTACATATAAATTTAACAAACTGAATATTTAAGTTTGAATTTTGATTTCAGAAATATTTTTCAGTTTCAGGTCCCTTATTAAATGACAGAAGGATGTAAAGTTGTATCTGTAATTCTCACGTTTCAGATAATTTTTCATGATATATGTATGTGTAATGCTGAAATATATTCATGTTTGATATTTTTACTTTATATTTTCGTGTAAATTATGGTAATTTTGTAAAAAAAAAATTAAATTGAAGGAAGCTGACCACCAAAACCAAACTGTGACTAGTTTGCCTAAATGTATATGAAAATATGGTAAAAATATGAAAGTGATGGCTAACTGTCCTGATGGGGTAATAATGGCATGAATATAGGCTTCTTTTTGCAAAAATAATTTTTTTAATTTTTTTATTATTTATTGTTTCCAATTCTATAGGTAACAAAGAGCTCTTGAAAGCATTTATGACTACAAATACATTATAACAAACTGTAAAATTAATTTCAGCTCTCAAGTATGGATAGTTTTTTATCAGTACCAGTGAAAAGGAGGTAACTGTTAGTGAATTTTTAAGCTTTCTTTGATTTTTGAAGCTTTGTAGATGGCAAACTATAAGAGATAGGTTTGATTTGACATCAAATATCGATTCTATGACTACTGTTTACCATATACACTGCGTTCGCACTTATTAAGCAGATTACATTTTCTCCAATGTTTCCAAAGTTTTTCCCTAATTTCAATGAAATTTGTAGCAAATAATCATATATATAGCAACATTAATGGTATTCATTTCAATAAAATATTTTGATAATTAAAATAATTATCTCATTTTATTGAAAAATATGTAAAATATTGTGTTCCACATTATTAAGCAAGTATTCTATTTACAGATCTAAATGGTGAAAATGGGTAAGAAGGATTTAACACTAACTGAGAAAAGAAAAATAGTAAAGTTACTCACTGAAAATATAAAATCTATTGAAATTGCAAAGCAGTTTGGCAGAGCTTATCAAACTGTAAACAAGTTTGTAGCGGAGGGTACCAAACTGAGGCAGTGAAGTGATAAAGGAGCTATAAGAAAAGTGACAAGGCGGCAGATATCTGTAATCAAGCGCAAACTGCAAAGCATCCATTGTCCTCAAGTAAAAAGGTTTTTGAGCAGGCTGGCATACATAATGTACCAAAAACATCTTGATGTGGAATCCTCCAAACAATTGGCAAGATGTGTAAACCTATGATTCAGTCACCATTAACACCCAGGTACAAGAAGCAGCGTGTTGAATGGGCAAGTCAGTACGTGAAAACAGATTTTAATACTGTATTGTTAACTGATGAATGAAGAGCAACCCTTGAGGGATCTGATGGTTGGTCAAGAAGATGGATTGCTAAGGGTCAATCTCTACCATGGAATGAGGTTTTCTTTTAGAAAGTTTGTGTAAGACTAGGCATTCATTTTTACACCATCAGGCACTCTGTATGGGACAGCTACTTCATTGCCTGTCAATCCCGCTCAAAACATGACACTACCTCCACCTTGTTGGTGTCTTAATCTCGATGGTAGAAATTGGCTCTCAGCAATCCATCTTCTTGACCAAACATCAAGTCACTCAAGGGTTGCTTTTCATTCATCAGTGAACAATACAGTATTAAAATCTGTTTTCACACGCTGACACACCCATTCAACACGCTGCTTCTTGTACCTGGGTGTTAATGGTGACTGAATCGTAGGTTTACACATCTTGCCAATTGTTTGGAGGATTCCACATCGAGATGTTCTTGGTACATTATGTATGCCAGCCTGCTCAAAAACCTTTTTATTTGAGGACAATGGATGCTTTGTAATTTGCGCTTGATTACAAATATCTGCCACCTTGTCACTTTTCTTATAGCTCCTTTATCACTTCGCTGCCTCAGTTTGGTACCCTCCGCTACAAACTTGTTTACAGTTCAATAAGCTCTGCCAAACTGCTTCGCAATTTCAATAGATTTTATATTTTCAGCAAGTAACTTTACTATTTTTCTTTTCTCAGTTAATGTTAAATCCTTCTTCTTACCCATTTTCACCATTTAGATCCGTAAATAGAATACTTGCTTGATAATTTGGAACACAATATTTTACATATTTTTCAATAAAATGAGATAATTATTTTAATTATCAAAATATTTTATAGAAATGAATACCATCAATGCTGCTATATATAGTGATTATTTGCTACAAATTTCATTGAAATCAGGGAAAAACTTTTGAAAATATTGGAGAAAATGTAATCTGCTTAATAAGTACGAACGCAGTGTACACCAAATATCAGCCTTGTAAAGGGATAAACAAAAAAGATATGGTTGCCTAAAGTTGGATTTTCATGTGATTTTGCCAATGATGCCAAAAAATAAGAAAAAAAAAAGAAAAGCATAATTTCAAATTGCTATATCTCAAAAACTATAAGTAATATTGACCAAAAACTTGGGATTTGTGCATAAGTTAGATAGAATTACAAATGATAATTTTGTCAAAATTTTCTGAGAGGGTGACCTGGGAAGTTGATCAAAATTTGGGTGATTTCATATGGAATGACCCTTATCTTCATATCAGTATGAAAATGTGTGCATTTCATTTATGCTGTCAAGTTGTAAAAAGAAGGAAATAGATAATGATTTGATGGGCTCACTTTTATAAACCAATACATGAGATAACTCAGTAAAGCAAGGGTGACTTTTAACCTTATCCTGAATTCTTGTCTTTTAAAGGTAATTTAATAACTTTAATAATAAATTTAATAACTATTCTCATATTCCCCAAATTGAATCTTCCAAATTCTACATCCTCTGGCTATGGCTTGCATGCCAATCTCAAACTAAATACATTTGCACTGTCTACCTTTCTTCTAAATTTACTCAAATGACTACACAAAACTCTCTGACTACCTCATTTTCAAAGTGAAATAAATTCTATCCCACTCTCTTTTCACTAAAATCTCCATTTTAGATGATTTCAATGTTCACCACCACTTTTGGCTTTCCTCCCATTTCACTGACATCCCTGGTGAACTAGCTTACAATTTCTCTATCCTGAATGACCTAGAGCAGATTGTACAGCACCCTACTCATATCTCCAATCACCTTGAAGATAGGCCCAACATTATGGATGTATTTCTCAGTGAAGAGAAAGTCAGGCAACAAAGCAGCGAAAAGAAAGGGATTAAATACAGTCTGAAAGAGGCAGGGAATTGATGAGACAAAAAGCCTATGATTCAATCTGGGCAAGTAGAGCTGTGTTGGTTGAACCACCCCACACAGGAGAAGCATACTCCATACAGGGGCAGACAAAATCCCTGTATAGAGACAGCAACTGAGTGGGAGTGAAGAAACTGTGGAGCCAGAACAGAACACCTAACCTCTTCAAAGCTGTTTTAAAATGAGTATATATATAACCTTTCCAGGAAAGATCATGAGAAAAGGAAACACCAAGAATGTTAAGAGAATAGGAAAGATTGAGTTGTGTATTGCTAAAGATAAGAGGATAGTCATGTGGAAGACTGTGCCAAGTAGACAGATGAAGGAACTGAGTTTTTGAGGCATTGAAAACCACAAAGTTTCCTTTGCCCTAATCAGAGATAGTAAAGATCAGATGTCAGGTGCACCATAGTCATCCTATGCAAATCATGGAGTGACTGTTGAGAGGGATGCTTTGTGAAATGGGTGAAGTCTAGGGTAGAAATATTGGCATAAGAATTGATAGGACAGGAAGTGCAACCTAATAGATTATTGATAAATAAAGGGAAAAGAGTTGGTGACATAACAGAACCCTGAGGACCACTATTAATAGCTTTAGGAGAACAATGGCCATCTACAACTGCAGCTATAAATTGGCCAGAAAGGAAATCAGAGCTGAATGAACAGATAGAATAGAAACTGAAGGAGGGCAGTGTGGATGATTCTTAAACATCTTTCTACTCACAATCTTCTTTAAGAGCAACAGTATGGGTTCCATAAAGGGACACTCAACTGACGATCTTCTTGCATATTTCTGACTCTTGGTCATCCTCCTTTCAGGATTTTGGTGAAGCCTTTTCTCCTGTGCTAGACATATCAAAAGCTTTTGAAAGAGTCTGGCACAAATCCTTAATTTCCAAACTGCCCTCCTTCAGTTTCTCTCCTATCTGTGCCTTCATCTCTAATTTTCTTTCTACCAATCTATAGCTGTGGTTGTCTAAAACAGCTTCTAAGAGGGTAGGTGTGCTGTACTGGCTCCACAGTTTCTCCACCCCCATTCAGTTGTTCTCTCTATACAGGGGTCTTGTCCACCCATGTATAGAGTACAGTATGCTTCTCATGTGCAGGGTGGCTCAACCTATACAACTCCTCTTGATGGGGTAGAATCAAAAGTTTTCCATCTTATCAATTCCCTGCCTCTTACCAACTGTCTTCAATCCCTCCCTCTTCACCAAAATGTTGCTTTTCTCTCTCTCTACTATTCTTATTACAATGGACACTGTTCTTCTGAACTCTTTACTGCATACCTCCTCCTTTAAAAAAAAGGTTAATTGGCATTCTCAATCTTTCATCTAGATACTCAACCAATCAACACACTAGAACAATCTTCCTTAATCCATCTTCCCCCCTGTCTATGACCTCCAATCTTTCAAACACAGAGTGTCCAGACATCTTGAAAACTTTAGATCTTGATTTTGACACTACTTCTTCTATGGGGGGCATTTTTGTGGTCATTCGCTCTTGGCCCCTCCTTCCTGCAAGGAAAAAAAAAAAGAGTACGGTACCTATAATAATTAAATAAACAGGGATTCATAAATAAAAAAATGCTATACATACAGTATATACTTGAGAAATTTTCTTCTATGAATGTGAGCAAAATGCTGGCCAGTTTTATTTCATATGAAGGTATATAATAGTTTGAAAGCTAGACTTTAATGATGATATGAGCTTGCAAGATATCTCACCTCATTTGTAATATTATGGACTGATTATAAGTATTTGGTTCATATGTAAAGTACTTTGTTGATAACTTTGTGTTGTGAACATTTTTGTATGTCTCAATCAATATATAAAAAGAATTTGTTCACTCGCTAACTAGTTTAGAAACAAATCTATAAATCAAATTAGGTAAGGTAGAGTCTACAGTACAATACCTTACTACTCATCTTACTTATTCTAAATAGGCCCTATTTGTTGTTTCTTTGCAGTAAATATGCCAGTAGTTCATATTCATTTTCCAAAAGTTTAAACAAATCACTTAATATCTTAATAGTGACAAACATCTTTACATTTCCACTTTAAATCTATCTGACTAAAAATTATCAGACATATTGTGTAACTATTAGAATGCTTTGTGTAGCTTGTGAGTGCAAGTACAGGTGGGGCTTTCACACCATCTCCAAACATGTCTGAATTATTGAAATTTGTGCATTTCATATTTAAAAAAAAAAAATTATAGAATACAAAATGGCTCTATTCAAGAGTTTCAGAATGATACCATAAGCATTTTATTTGGTTAGCTAATTAGCAAGAAAGTTGGCCTATGACCTTGAACAAAGGGTTTGGTGGTCTAAGTCAGATCAATATCTTGGGTAAGTGAAAGTCATAGGGAGGTTAAAATTTGGTGCGCACTTGTATTTCAGATATATTAAGTCACGCGCCATGTTTCAATAAAAATTAAGGTTATGTAAATTTTCTCCAAATTTGCCAATATAATTAAGTAGCTAGTTAAAATTAACTAAAACAAACTTACCTTCAAGTTTTGGGAAATGTTCATATTTTAGTGATATAAAATTAATTTACAACAGAATCAAACTAGCCTAGGTCTACCAAGCTTCTCTGGAAATAAAAATAAAAAGTAAAAAAATAAAAAATTACAATTAAAATATAATATAAATATGAAGTAAAATTAAAAATTAATTCCTCACAAAACCATTTTTATAAATATTCTGGGGATTCTGAGTGATGTAAGGTTCTAAAGTCCAGGGTCTCTTGGCAAAACATTAATGTGCATTTTGAAATAATAGTGAGCCTATATATTGCATAGTATACAAAAGAGAAATACGGTAAACTTCCCAAATAACGGCACCCTCTGGGATTTGAGGGTGCCATTATTGCGAATTTGCCATTGTCTCAGAAGGTTTTTTTTAAATGTACTTAATGCGTAAATAAAGGGGGATAAATAAGAAATAGAGATAATGAATACTACTTTATTAACTGGTAAATGCACAGTACGTAAATAAAGCAAAAAGAACATTTTAAAATTGAAAAAAAACTATTCTAAATTCTCCACCACGAGTGCTTCATCTGTAGAGGGTGCATTTTCTTCAATTGATTTCTTCATTTAACATTATAAATGTAGCACTGAGCGTTCCACATGTTGTCGGTACAGAGTTCACTTTCAAAATGACGCCGGATGTAAACAAAGTCAAGCGTGCTGCCATTTTCTTTACTGTACAACAATTTTTAAAAGTGCTGTTATCTTGAGTATGCCATTATTTTGAGTGCCGTTATTTCGGAAGTTTACTGTACATGAGGTTGAGATGATTGTGTAACATACTCAAAAACAGATTGCAAAGAATTGAGCTGAAAATATGCCTAAACTATCATCCTCAATGGACCAGGAGTCAAAAATTATTTCCAAAAGGATTGGGAGATCTTCCCTACCTAACAAAATTGCCCCCAAATCCCCTTTTTTACAAATAATGAAAAAGGCAAAAAGAACAACGGAAAAAGTGAAATATTCACATCCATATCATAGACTTGCATACCGTATTTTTCAGTGTATAAGATGCACTTTTTTTCCAAAAAAAGGGCTCTCAAAATCACCCTGCGTCCTATACACTGAAGGTCATAATATTACCTTTATATGGGCTAGAAGAACTGATGGATTTTTACAAAAATTCATCATCTCTTAGTCCCTCCTGATTGTGTATTGGTTTGGCCAATTTTACACTAAGTTTCTACTCTTCCCAACCCACTGATAACAAGAAAAACAGTACATATTGCATAATGATTTACTTTTATGTTTCATAACATGTAGTATAGTCTCCCATATACTTAATACTATTTTCGGAGCTATTGAAGAATAGGGACCCCAGCCTTCTTTAGTTAGCTTTATAAGGCTAATGAAAATATCATGACCTGACCTAACCTAACCAATCTTCAAGGGTGTACAGTAGGGTGACACTTATTTTCGAAAGTTTGAATTTTTATCGGGACGGGCGCGTTTCTGGTTCCATTTTGTCAAAAAATATCGTGTGTAAAATATTTTTGAAATAAAACAATATTTAGAACTGCCTCAATACGGTCAAAGTTTGTATATTTTCTCGAAAAGTAGAAATTTTAGATCATGATGTTCTATGCCTCTAGCAAATAAAATATCACTTCTAGTTTGTTCAAGCTACTAATCTTGACCTAAAACATATAACTGGACTTCATACTTTCAACTCTAGGTCCCCCTCAACTCGAGTATTAGCCCCTCAAGGGGGGGGGGGGGGGGGGTATCATGGGCGCCCATCTCCCTCTCATTGTTGCCTACTTTGCAGAGGTCACGGTGGACTTGCGGGCGGTTGGGAAGTCACAGCGGTGCTTCTCGACCACTTGTAAGAGGAACTGCCTTTGGTCTTCACTCTTGGTAAGGGCCAGGTTGAAAGACTGCATCAACGCCACCCCGCGCTCCGTGAAGTCATTGACAACTTGAAGGGCCTGGACTCGGCAGGATGCGGCGATGAAGGCTGGGTCCGTCCGCCACTTCTCCGGATCCTTGAGCAGGAAGGCGGTGCTGATGTCCAGAACCTTGAAGAACTCCTTTGATGTAGTCGTTGTGAACTTGGCCAATGTATTGTTGGCGATTGAGGCGGTGGACAGATCCACATTGATACGCCGGGATCCTCCGATCCTTCCTCTTCTTCCATCGCTTTAATCATCTCCCGCTTTGTCGCCAAGTCGATACCCTCGTCGAAGATGGCCAGGGTGACGAGGCGCTCGCTCAAGTACCATAGGTGCCTGGCGAAGACTGTCGCCGTCGCCTTCGCCACCGCTGAGTCCGGATAATAGACGAGGGCCTTGAGCAGCGCGAGGTCCGCGGCTGGGGCCGTTGCCGGGAGCGGCGCTTTGTACCAGGCCGTCACGTAGATAGACACGGCGAAGATGGTGAATCGCCGGATTCCAGCCGCTTCGCCTGACGACATCTGAAACTGTTCCCGGAACAGGAACAGTTTGATGGCATAGATGACTTTTGCCATCCAGCGCGCGCGCTGGAAGGCGCCGGGACGAGCGAACCGGGCACCCCGCTTGTTCGGACCGCCCAGCACAATTACAGAGAGCTCCAGAAGTTCCCTGTAGTCATCACGTGGATGTTGACCGTCGAGGAGGCGGTTGAATTCGATCAGCAGGTCGTCGCGGGCGTCCTTCAGGTGCTGCGGCATGGTTCCATCCTCGAAGGGCTTCGCTTTGGTTTGATCGATGAAGTCCCACTGGGCGGCGAATCGTTTGAACAGGAGGATGTCAGGACCAGTAGAGGGACCGAGGCACGCCGTGAATGCCTTCTCGCACACCAGTTCGTGGATGTGGTGGCGGCAAGCCAAATGAAGCACTGTCTTCTCGAGTTTCTGCTCAATGATATAGCAAGCTCCTCCTGAGAGTCCTGTGTTTGAGGCGGTGGTGTCAAAAGAGAGGGCACAGATCCGTCCCTTGATGTCCCAATCCTCGAGGGCAGAGAGGACGGCTTCCGCCATGGCGCGGCCGGTGCCGTCGGGGAGGCTGGGCACAGCCAGAAGCTTGTCGACGTTCTCCCCAGACACCAGAACTGGAAGGCGATCTTCAGCAGGGCCTCCGTCAGCCGCTGGTACGATTTTCCCGTCCCAGTGAACGGTCAGCGGCACAGTAGGATGGAAGGCTGCCTTCATTTCCGCTGCTGCCATAGCACGGAACTTTGCTCGGTCGCGGCGGGAGGATTCGCGGTTCAAGACCAGCTCCTCAGGGTCGTGGCCCAAGCTCCTCGCAGCCGCGCCGACAGCAAAAAAAAACACCTTCTCGGTCGGTAAGTTTCGTCCGATCCATCGCTGCGGAGAGATCAGGGGTGATCATCTTTTTCGACGCGCGGAATCGCTTGGGTGGTAAAGGGGTCGTAGATGCTTCTGCATTCGACGTGGACGGGCCCGGGAGAGAGAGCTCTTCCTCTTCTTCTCGGCGACGACGCCGTGTCGGTGACCGAGTCGGGCTGCTTGCACCTGAGCTGGAGCTCGATGCCAGTTCGACGAGTTCTTCTCGGCTCTCTCTGTTCGCCCTTTCATCATCTTGCCGGCGGCTCCTTTCCGCTTCCTGTCTCCTCGCACGCTCCTCCTCAGTGTGCAGCGTCATGTCACGTGTGGAGGAGATGCGGCCGCGCCGCACCTCGGCCCTTTGTCCCGTCAGGAACTCCCTGTCCTCTTCGATTGTGATCATCGACATCGCCTGTTCGTGTGCGATGTCGAAGAGGCGGTCAAGGGATGAGAGGAACTCGGCCTCGTTCCTGATTTGGGTCACAGTGCGCCGTTTCGAGTTCTTGTTCAGAGCCCGCCACTTCTCGTACATTCGGAGAACCTTGTCCCTTGCGCGTTGGTCTTTCTGCGTAGGAATACGGGACCGCTCCCAGAATTCCTTGACTGCGGTCACTGTCTCAGCGGCTGCTTCCTTGATCGGCTTCTTGACGTCAAGGTGAAGGTGGAAAAAGTACTGAAGCGCCTGCTTTCCCGTAGGCAGCATGCTTCCTGTGATGCTGTGGTCCACGGTCCCCAGGAGATAGACTGCTGTTTTAGATCTTGTTGCCGAAGCCATCACGTCGTTTCAGAACTCACTGAAAAAGAGAATGAAACACTGTTAGTGTTGGCAAAACTCGTCCCAACCCATTTTCTACTTAGAATAACATGTTCTTTCGCCTGTATCAATATTTGGATAAACTCGTGTTACACCCTGTATAATACCTCATTTTAGTCTTCTGTACACCAGTGCGGAAGACTAAACCAATGACTCTGACCGTCCGTCTGTCTGTCTGTTATCATTTTTCAACTCAGAAACTACAGCAGCTATCGAAACGAAAACTGACATGATAACAGAACGCCATGAGTACTTTTCGACAAAAAGTATAAACTTTGACCTCGTTGAGGCAGTTCTAATTATTATTTTATTTCAAAAATATTTTACACACAATGTTTTTAGACGGAATGACACCAGAAATGCGCCCGTCCTGATAGAAATTCCCAAAAAATGAAAAACACCCCAAATAAGTGGCACCCTAGTGTACAGTTAACCTAATGACTGGTTAGGTTAGGTCTTGATATTTTCGTTAGTTAGCCTTATAAGCCTAACTAAAGAAGGCTGGGGTCCCTATTCTTCAATAGCTCCCTATTTTCTTATAATGAGTATGGGTTAAAATAAACGTATCACCATACTTTTGATGGAGGGCTTTAACAAAAGTCAGCCTCACTGGTAGAAAATTATGGACATTTTCTGACAACTAGGCAGTTGGTCATAATTTTTTTCCTGTAAAAAGGCCTTGAAAATAGGAGTGCATCTTATACACCAAAAAATATGGTACACTGAGCTACTGTTATATTCATGCATTTTTATTTTTGTAGGGTTTTTATGTAATTTTTTTTTCCAAGATTAAATATTAAGGTTCTCTTCCTTCATCATATAAAAATATATTAAATATTTTGTTTAATTAAATTAAATTATTAAATAATTATTTTAATAATTTAAAGTTATTATATAAATTTAATATTAATATAATAATAATGTTTTATATTATCTTTTATATTGTTTTAATATACAGTGTATATTATATATATATATATATATATAATTAAATACTATTTTTTTGATGTGTGTACTAGGGATGTACTGATATATCAGTAGATTTTTAATTGTATTGGTATCGGCTGCAAAAGTATGATTTTTCCAAAATTATGAATAAAAGACTATTTAGAAGATGAAATTTCCAATATTTGATTGTTTTATCACTTCACATAACTCGTTATTTTTTCATCATAGCCTAGGTCCTAAGAAATGTAGCACATACTTTTACCCAGTTTTCTTTTCAAACAGCCAATCAAACAAGTGTAAATCCTTTGAGAAATAAATATAAAGCCTACAAAACCAAAAACTATCTTCTAGTCATAGCTCACAATATTAACCCAGCTAGCTGGTTAAAAACACATTTACTAAGCCCAACATAGGCCCACAGTCCAATTGTATAACAAACAAAACTATGACATCTAATGCAGTGTTGCCATCTTTTATGAAAAGGATTATCGCTTCGTTACCAAATTTTCAACACACAAAATAAATTATGAATGTTACAAAAATGTGACAAACTAATAAACTCTAGCTGGATATTGGTATTGGTTATTAGCTGATACTATTTTTAATTATCAGTTATCAGCTAAAAAGCGATATCGGTATTGGTTATTGGCCGATACTATTTTTAATTATCGGTTATCAGCTAAAAAGCAATATCGGTACATCCCTAGTGTGTACCATTATCAGCAGACCCCCTGGCCAACATATCTTACTCCAAGTGCAATTGCTGAAAAAAAAAAAGTCCTGTATTTGAAATGAAGTTGGGTACAGTACTATTTTATTTGGGAGCAAATCATCTTGGTAGACTATTACATAGTTGAGGCATTCCATGTCAAGTGTACACACCTTATATCAGGTCATCTCACTGATTTTAATGATTTTTGGTGTGGTAGTTGGGTATGATGAGTAATGAAGCATGACCAAATTTTTGCCACTTTAGTCAAATAGTTTGGGAGTAATGACCCCCCCCCCCAATTTGGGGTTAGCGGCGTAACCTCGTGATTTTGAAAGGTCATAACTCAGAATCTAATGGATGGATTTTAATGATTTTGGTGTCAAAATGCTCAGAAAAGACAGCAGAATAACTTTAATTTTATGCACATTGCACAGTGTGTGTGTGTGTGTGTACATTCCATTAAAAAAAAAGTTGCACTTATATTTCACCTTTGACCTTGACCTCAGGTCACAGTTCAAAATTCAAGGTTATAAAAATTGGCATAAGTAAAGACCTTTAGATGAAAATGAAAATGTTTATTGGCAGAATATAGTCCATATGACAAATATTATTAATACAATGACAGGTCATATACTGTACTAAGGATAGAAATATCTACAATTGATTAGAAATAATAATGTAATGTCGAAGTTAAGTGGAGCTACAGACATGTTTTCATACCAAGAAGTCCATAGCTTAGAGGATAAATGGCAGGACTTATGGATAGCTTGGATGATCGGGTTGGTTGATTTTTTAATTTTTTGCATTAGACTGTGTTGAGCACGTCTTGTTACCTCCAGGAAGCTCGGGACATTGCGGGTAGCAAACATTTGCGAAGCTGAGCATCTTGGGGGTAATTTATTAGTCAGGGGACTTAATCATATAATTGTTCAAATCATTCCAAAAGTGCCATTTTTGGACCACAGGTAGCTATGACCATACTAATTTGAATGTTTGCAGGAGCCAAGCTGGGCTCCCACTGTGGTGGCCATATTGGCCAAATCAAAATGGCCACTGTCCAAAATGACATCCACTTGAGTACCAATACTAGTACAGGTTACATAGTTAACTTGATAAAAAATAAGTCAGCATCAACATCTTTTGCTATTAAACTTTAGTATATACGCAAGTACAATCTTCTTTATTCCTTTTACTCACAGTACTGCACCTCGTAGCACCTTGCCCATCATCAGCTGACACTTATCCTCGATATGTAAAGCTCCCAACTGCATCACAAACTTATCCTCACCCAGTGTGTCAGGAAACTCCCACTGTAACTGTTTGCATATGGCAGAGAGAGGCTGATCAGCCCCAAGGACAGGAGTTTGACCAGGGTTTATGAACTCAGTCGTAGTTTTCACAATCTCCATCGTGTGCTTCATCATTGATGCAGAAGCTGCCTTATCAGGAAATAAGGGGAGTATACCAGTCTCTGCCTTTGGCTTTATTGATGCATCATCCATGAGCTGAGAGTTGAAGCCTGACCACGTAACCACATCACGTTTTTCAAGCTCACCCTTTTCCAGCACTCTTCCAACATGTGATCCATGCATCATCTTTTACTTTGGCACCGTTGACCAGGCTGTGGTTCGGCCGAACTTGACCTTCGTTGATTCTGGGCACAAGAATGTCACGGGTGTTGAGTTCGATGGGAGGAACAATTACATAACTATCCGGCAACTTGGGTTTTGATGTATCAGATGGATCAAGTGTGATTGCTGGTCGACGAATTCCCAAGTTCTCTTTGGATAGGTGATTGGTCACAGTAATGCATGTTTCATGAAAATCACCACGTGACAAATTTCCCGTTTTGTTGCTGTCCAGATTGTCTACATCATGTGTAGTGAAAACTGAGTCTTGTATTTGTGGGTAGAACAATACCATCTTCAGTGTGTCTCTTGCAAACAGCATGAGCTACCTGTGTTTTGACTTCCATCACACGGTCATATGAGACAGAGAGCCCAAGGTGATGGGCATTCTCTATCTGGTGCTTGAATCTGGCATCTCCATGCAGTTTAATACCATGGTAAAGTGGGAATGGCGTTTCACGATCCCTATTGTGACGGATTTGGGTGCTGTCTGATGAAGATGCATATTTTACTGTGTTGAATATCAGCAGTTGGCACAGTGTGCACGCAATCTTCGCCCTTGTGCCCAGTTCAGCATCACTGTTGGATTGCTCTCTACTATGTTTATCGATATTACCTTTAGGACCCTGGAGGACAACATTGATGAAACCTAACAGTGTTTCTTCTATGGGGGACGTCAGGCATTGTGGAGAGAATGAACCATTAAATGGCTCTTGTTTCTGAAGGATTTGCTTTCGTAGTGCCATAGCAGCACGTATCAATAACACAGCTTCATCTTGATTGATTTGTGAGGAATGATAGCTTTGTTCTAGCACAGCACCCACTTTTGCCTTGTGGCTAATGAATACATCTCTCCCCTGTGCATAGGAAGCCCACTCAGGAAGATGCTCAAGCAGATGGTCTTTGAATCTTGTTGCATGAGGTTCTCTACCAGAACAGGGATGTCTCCTAGATCTGACATCATTATCTTGTACATTTCCCGTAAGTCAGACAACTTGTGGACCTCAGACTGAGAGTCATCCACAAATGCCACTAACTGTGCTATGACCACGGGATCAAATGGAGGAGGCTTGGGTTCACTTGAAGATCAACATTCAACTGCACGAGCTCCATCACAAAGCCACCAATAGCATTGTACATGATAACATGCATCCATTGCATGTGCATCAGAACCTGCAGTCAAGCGCCCATATAAATGCCAGTTGTTAGTTGTTTTTGCCCAATTCTTCAGATTTTGATCAATGTTGTCACTTAAGGCTCTATGAAGATCATGCTGATCCTCACCCAGACATTAGCCCTGTTCAAAAATCAACTTTTTCTTATTTTCATAGGTTTCTGTACTTTTTCCCAAGCTTTTTGACCTGAAAAGGCCAAAAATCACAACCATTTTGACCTAGGTTGTTGGGAAGCATTGCCGCATGGAGCTTTAAGTTTTCTGCCTTGAAATCGGCCAAAAGCACCAGTTCCGGGGTCCCTTGAATCATGTTTTGCACTATAACTTTTTATCTAAACAAGATAGAGCAACAAAATAGGCACCAAATTAAAGTGTTTTTAATCCTCTTTCTAACTTATACAATTATGATAGTCTTGGAACAAGAAATGGCACATTGGTACCAGTGATGTAGTCGAGACCACCAAGTCCGAGACTGAGACCTGATCCTGTGAGACCAAGATCGAGACCGAGATCAAAGGTTCGAGATCGAGACCCTTAAAATTTGAGACCGAGATCGAGACCAAGCTCATGCCCTTTCAATTTGTTTTACACTACTATGGAAATTAGACTATGTTAAGTATATTAATAAACTAATAACTACTTTCTGAGATGTAGTGTGCTGAATGCAAAAAGTGTAGCCTATAAATTAACAAATAAATATATATATACGTACTATTATTCATTTACTTCTTTTATATCTGTTACAGAAGGTTTAATGAAAGTACCAACTACCCAGTTTCTCTTGTGCCTTCATTTAAAGCATGATAGGTGCTCATTACACTTAACCTAAAAAATCCAGACCCACACTTCCCCCGCAAGACAAACGTGGCAACTCAAAACAGGGTGACTGATTAGTGAATACCTAGAGTCCCTTACTTTTACAAACTTTCATAAACATTCTGAATTGTGTCTGTTCAACCAAGCCACCATCATGAGTATGCCAATAACATGTATTTTTCATTACGGTCTCGAAAGGTCTCGGGGAGAAAAACCGAGACCACGTCTGTCGAGACCGAGATCGAGACCAAGATCTAAATAGCGGAGACCGAGATCGAGATCGAGATCTGCAAATTGGGTCTCGAGACCGAGACCGATCTCGAGACCTACATCACTGATTGGTACATACAAAGATTTCAGAAATATCACAAAATTCGTTTTCTCACACTCAAGGCAGACAAGGCGCCTTATTCATGACACAAATTTGAGATTAACATTTTGTCACAAGTCTAATCGATCAAGAAGTGAAAGCATTACATGATGATTAATTTCATAATGACATTTACACAGTCAGTTGTTGAGAGTTTGTTTCTTGAAGCTGTCAAAGCGGCGTCTGTTGAACTCCACAGCTTGAAGGAGATAGTCCCTTTGCTTGGCATCTGTTGTTATGACATTTGCAAAGTCGCTCATCATCTTGACACCACGTTCAGCAATGTCATTCACCGCTTTCAGATTCTTAACATAGTCCAACGCTTTTCTGTAGTCCTCATTCTGTGGCCAAGACGTGACAGGTTCCAGAAGCCACTCGGATCCAATGTTCAGTGTGTCCAGCAGGAAATGTGATTCTGGGCGAATGAGATCAACCAGGGTGGTCTTAGCTGTGACTCTCTGGAATAGAGGCTTTCCTGTTCTGAAGCTGTCTGGCTTCTCAGTGGCATGTAACTGGGCAGCAATGTCGTGCTTCAATGTGTCACTCAATCTACTGCTGAACAGGGCAAATGGCAAGACTTCCTGCGTCAGGTACCATTTGTGGTTTTCCATCTTAAGTACTGCATCAGCAAGCTCTGGGTCAGTTTTCTTGTACTTCAACATGTCCTGGATTAGACTTAGATCATTCACGGGAGCATCTGCAGCAGACATTGACATCATCCATACAGGAGTGTAGAACAGCGCAAGGAAGGTGTTGAGTCTTTCCAGCTTTGATACAGTGTCTTCGTCGTACTCAAGTTGATCTGCAAACATCAGCATTTTCATGGAGTACAGGTTTCTGGCCATCCATCTGGCCTGATGAATGGCGCCTGGTCGACTCCAGTGAATACCTCGAGGAGGCGTTCCTCCAAGAACAATGACTGTCAGTTCAGCCATTTCCCTGTAGTCGGCTCCTGGAAGCCTTTCTGCTGTTAGAATGTCTTGGAGTATTTCTTCACTGTTCTTCTTCTTTTCCTTCAGCCATTTGCTGTTGATAGCCAGCATCTTTGGGTTTTCCTTGGACAAGTCCGTCCAAACATCCTTCAGATGCTCAAATCAGGGATTATCTGGCCCCTTCACCTTCCCAAATAGCTTCTCCCAAACTGCTCCTACTAGGATTTCCAGGATGTGATGTCGACAGGCCAGATAAAACACCTTTTTGTTCAGCATTTTCTCTAGCAGTTTGGCAGCTCCTCTGTGAACTCCACTGTTACTGGATGTAGTGTCAAAAACAAGGGCAGTAACATTATCCGTAAGTTCCCATGTCTCCAGTAAATCCATTGAAGCCTCAGCCTGAGCTGTGCCAGAAGAATTGTCGATGACAGGTACTCCCAATAACTTTCCTTCAGTGTATGAAGGTGGACCAGACACTAGCACAGCTAAAGTCTCTGAGGTACTCCCAGGTTCACTGCCCAAGACATCTTTGAGCAACTTTCCATCCCAGTGTAAGGCAGCGTACTGTGGGGGGTTTTCACAAAACTTGGACATGTGACTCTGGCTGATATTATACCTGGACAGCATTCTGTTGCGACGTGTTGTTGAGGTTGAGATGACGAAGTTATCCATCAGCCCCTCCAGCTTTCAAGGTGGCAGAAACCATGGCAGTAACTTGATTGTCTGATAAACCAAGACGATCAGCTGTATTGCAGATGACATCACATTCCATGACCTTCCTTGGAAACGTCAAAGTCACACTAGTCACAGTGTCTTGATGGTGAGAAAATCCAGGACGAGGCTGATGGTAATCCATGTCCTCTGTGTTAGCGTCGTTGTCAGTTGAGTCACCCCAGGTAATGTCATCCACATGAACAACTGCCTCTTGTTCTGCTGCAGCTGTAAAATAGTACAACATGTTAAGACAGTAATTGTTAAGTACATGCTAAATATAGCAATGGAGTAAAACTTAAACTTTTTGTGACGTTCAAAGTAATTAGTTTTACCTTGTTCTTGTCTATGCTGCAGTCTTTCATTCCTCGCTGCTTGCTGCAGGGATCTTGTCTCAAAAATCTTGTCATGACCAGACATATGACCTTTCCTCTCAGTCTTTTGGTCTTCGTAGAACCTGATATCCTCATCTTTCTTCTCTGGATAACAGTCTGTTGTTCTGTATTTCCTGGATTGCATCTGGAGCTCCTATATCGAACAGGCTGTCTAATTCCAGCACAAATGCTCCTCTTTTTCCTCCAGGGTTACTTGCTCTTCCTTTGCTTTTCACCAGAGCACGATGTTTCTCATGTAGTTTCATGAAGAGCTTCATTGCGTTGTACTTGGTCATTGTCTTGATCCTAGCCATCTGCCAGAATGGGATGATAGATTCAACTGTTTCATATGCAAGGTCTTGAACCATGGGCCTCCCTGCATTTTCAGGTAAATTCTGAAGATTAAGGAAATACTGGAACGCCTGTCTGTTGGTGGGAAGCTGGAACCACTGATAAAAGCTGAAGGGTATCCAATCAGGAAAGTTTCAGTGAGAGATCTGGTAGATGGCCCAGTTGACACCTGCCTGTGGACAGTACGTGGAGGTTCTGAGATATCAACTGTGCGCCCACGGAGCTCCCTCAGCTCCTTGCTTAATGCCATTGTGAAGTTGTAACTTGTAGATGGTTTTCTAGATTCTGATTGAGTTTCTGTTGTTTCCTGAAAAATGATAGATAATTATTATTATTATTATTATTATTATATTATTATTATTATTATTTATTAATTTTATGCTCTTTCATTTGATACCTAATTTGTTGCTCTATCTTGTTTAGATCAAAAGTTAAAGTGCAAAACATAATTCAAGGGACCCCGGAATTGGCGCTTTGGCCGATTTCAAGGCAGAAAATTTAAAGCTCCATGCGGCAATGCTTCCCAACATCCTAGGTCAAAATAGTTGTGATTTTCGGCTTTTTCAGGTCAAAAAGCATGGGAAAATGTACAGAAACCTATGAAAATAAGAAAAAGTTGATTTTTTGAACAGGCATACCCAGAATATGATGCAGAATAATGTTTCTGGAGGTGATCCGTAACTTGATCTGAGTTTCTTCGGACTTATCCCAGCTGCACATTCATCTTGCGTGGCCACTTTTCCCTGTAACTGTTGCATGCACTCCTACAACTTTTATGATACACTGCAGCATGTGACTGGAGGGTTGCTGCAATTCCTGAGCCATCATTGAGCTCACTAACCTTGATACCAGATGGAACAGCATTGAGCTGCACAAAATCATTCAGATCTCTTTCAAGAGATGAATATCCCTGTTCTTTTGGCTGTTGTAATGCCTCGTCTTTGCTGGACTGACATAAGCAACACAGTGTCCAATTAATTCCAGTTATGTTAGTAGACATGTTGAGGTATTAATGTTCTACTACACACTAACGAGATCTTCATATCTGCAGGCCTGAAGAGACTAGAATGTGAAGAAGACCACCACCGCATAGACTTGCTTCAGAGGAATACAGGTATGCCAACACCTGCAAAAATAATAAAAAATAGATTAATAGTGGACAAAATGTCAGTAGAAATCCAATGTAAAAGTTAATATAGCTGTTACAACCACAAATCTAAGTGCAATAATTATGTATCATGATTCAATTGACATAAAATGTATATTTCTTATAAAATAATATCAAATGTGGATATATACGACCTGATGTACAGGGTGTCCGAGAATTATCTGTACAATTTTTGGCTGTTATTAAAAGTCAACCATGAAGTGTAGAAATTCCAGTATTATCCCATTTTACAGAGAATCTCATTTAGTTTTTTCTGATACCAAGTTTTGACAAGTTTTTTAGAAATTCCAGTGTGTCCGAACATTATCTGTACAATTTCATCTTTTAATAAAATTCTTGATAACACGCGTAAAATTCTTAAACAAGATTATTTAGAATCTGTATTTTCAAAAGTTTCTTTTATTAAAGTAACGTTGTTACAAACATTCGATATGTGCACCATTAGTGATTCGCAAAACATCCAATCGATACTCCAAATGTTGCCATGTACGCTGCAGCATATCCACATCAATTCGCTCAATAGCAGCTGTGATTCTTGCTTTTAAATCATCAATGTCTGTCACCCACGTACATTTCTAAAAAACTTGTCAAAACGGGGTATCAGAAAAAACTTAATGAGATTCTCTGTAAAATGGGACAACACTGGAATTTCTACACTTCATGGTTGACTTTTAATAACAGCCAAAAATTGTACAGATAATTCTTGGACACCCTGTATATCTTGAATTAAAAAACAAATCAGAACTGGATTCTCTATACTCAAAAACATACAAAAAGTGTCATTATTTGCTGTTCTACTATGATTGGTTGTTATTTTATCGCCCACTGTCAGACCAGATGGTGGCCATCTTGGATTCGTCCATAATGGCCGCCACAGGGAGAGCCCATGTTGGCTCCCGCAAAAAAATGAATGCTTATGGTCATATCTACTACTGGTAAAAAAAAATGGTACTTTTGGAACAAAGGGAACAATCGGGGTGATTTTTTGGATTAAGCCCCCTGACTATATGTAAGAGTCTAAAAGACCTGTTGTACAGCAAATTTAGAGTTCTGCCAGAACCTTTTTTATAATTCACCCACAGTTGCTGTCCGTATATATTACTGCAGAAAGTACGAAAGTGTCTTTAGCTTCACTTGTACAGAATCGAAAGTTCCTTATGGTCATATTCGCTTTAGCATACAGGCTTCAAGATTGTTTTCTTATATCTGAGTCATCACTCAAGGAGCTGGTAATAGTTTGACCCAAATACACTTCGCAGACATTTAGTAGCCAATCCAGACCTTTAACAGAGGGACTTATTAACACCATATCATCAGCATAAACTAAGTTATTTATCCTTGTGTTATCTATACAACATCCTACTGTTGCCTCATTAAGTGAAGCAATTAATCCGTCAATATACACATTAAACAGCATAGGGGAGAGCAAGGAGCCTTGTCTCACCCAGCAAGAGAAGCCAAAACACTCAGATAATAAATGAAAAATAATAATAGAAACATTTATACCTACAGACACCCCGATTTATGAAAAAAATTTTGGATCACTAACATATTGCTTCCCAATATTTAGGATAAGGAGTATGATAAAAAATGTTGGATCACCTGAAGATCCGTCACCCTAGCCTTTTTGAGTTAGCTTTATAAGGCTAACTAACGAAAATATCATGACTTAACCTAACCAGGGATGGGGTCAAATACAATTGCCCAAATACAAATTAGATACAAATACACTATTTTTTTCACAGCCAAATTCAAATAGATACAAATATTCGAATTTATAAATCCCCAAATACAAATATAAATACAAATATGAAGCTTCAAATACAAATAAAATGCAAATACAATTTTTACTGTATTTGCAAATTTCGTACCAATTTCATCCTAAATATAAACGGATAATATTTACTTGACTTCGGCTACCCCTCAAGTAAGACAATACTGGTATAGTACTTATTGTATAAAACTTAACATTGCAATACTTTGGCTCTTATCAAAGTAGACTTCATTTTCACACCAAGGCAAGAAAAGTAACAAATTCCTCTTGTTTATTATTTTTATTAGAGAAAATTATTTCACACTTCTTGATATTTCTGCACTTTTGCATAATTAAAGAAAATAAATTCATATTTCTCAGTGTTTGATTTTTACTGTTCATATCAATTTGTAGTTATATGCACAGTTATATTACATTAGTGTATTTGACTGTATTTGAAGCAAATACGGCAAATAAAAGGCTCAAATACAAATATGCAGCTTTTTAAATTCTCAAATACAAATGCAAATATCCATTTTTGTGTATTTGTAAATACAAATACAAATACGTATTTGACCCCATCCCTGAACCTAACCAATCATTAGGTCAACTGTATGCCCTTGATGATTGGTTAGGTTAGGTCATGGTATTTTCATTAGTTAGCCTTATAAAGCTAACATTATAAAGCTAACATATAAAGCTAACATTATAAAGCTAACATATTGTTTCCCAGGAGGGATCACTAACATATTGCTTCCTGAATGCCTTGGGAAGCAATATGTTAAAGTGATCCAAAATTTCTGTACCAAACCTTGTTTTACAGAGCTTTCCCCATAGCCATGAAAATTTTTTTTTTAATTTTGAAAGTGAGTAGATGTTTGCTGAAGTTGATATAACACTCACTAATCACTTTTCATGTGAAAATATAAGTACAGTGGACCCCCGATTTGAGTATGCATCAATTTGAGTACGCTCATCCATAGGCTCCTATTGACTCGACTTGAGTACGCCAGCCGGCTTGTTTGAGGACAAGGTCATGAGCTACTTTAAGTCATTCATAGCAAACAGGCAGAAGCAACAGAAAATTGATGCTTATTTCAAGCCCTCAAGTCCCCAACCCTCTACCATGTCATTGGCTGTGGGCCTAAGAACACCTAGCCCTGATGAGTTACCAGACATCATCATGGAAGGACTCTCTCCCTCCAAGCAATAATTCCTCCCCTCCATTCCTCATCTGGAACTTCCAGCACATCAAGCAAGACTCCTACAGGATTATTCTATTTTGTCTATATTGTACAGTATGTATTTTGTATTCTATTCTGTCTATTTTTAATACAATTACTAAATTTTGTAGGCCAATTTCTATAGAAAAAGTAGGTGTGGGGTGAAATTTTTGGGTTTTGGAACGAATTAATTAATTCCCAAAGGTTATTAAGTTCGATCTGAGTACATTTCAAATTGAGTACGCCATGCTGGAACGGATTACGTACTCAAATCAGGGGTCTACTGTATATTACACATCTTGCAAAATTTGTCCATTTATATGTATTGTGTGTACTATGTGGAGATTTTGCTGATATTTATTTCGTCTTTCTGTTTAAATATTTACATTTTTTACAATTTATACACATGTTCTACTTAAAATATATAATTTTATGTAACTATTGTTATTTTATTACGTTATGGGTGGGATTTTTGGGGGGTCTGGAATGTATCTCGGCTTTTATAATGGGAGTCAATGGGAAAATAAACTTATAGGTTCTATCCTAGTGGCAGATGGCCGTTGTAAGCGCCTCTATTGACACCACTCAATTTTTTTCATCACTGAAAATAATTAGATTTTGCCCAGATATTCTCATCATGGCACATATGAAGAACCCCTTCAGCCCAAGAATTCTCATCATGGCATATATGAAGAACCCCTTCAGCCCGAGAATTCTCATCATGGCAGTGAATGTGTTAAGTAGAACATATGCATAAATTGTAAAAAATGTAAATATTTAAACAGAAACCATGTAATAGTATTACTGAAAGAAAATTGAGTATTGTAGATACTGCACTTACGACTTCCCACCTTTAAGCACATGTTTGCCAGTCATCTTACTGTTTTTCAGGTTCTATGGCAAAGAAACACAAGGGAGCAAGGTATCCACACATTTGAAATATGAGGTGCAAACAGGTGAGATGCTACAAAAAGATGCTGTATGAGATAAACATCAGTAAAATCTCCATGCAGTAGCTACACACAATATGTATAAACAGAAATTTTGTGAGAAATTAAATTGTGATTAAACATGTAATATACTATTACTTATATTTTTACATGAAAAGTGATTAGCGAGTGTTAATATCAACTTCAACAAACATCTACTCACTTTCAAAAAATTTTCGTAACTGCAGGGAAAGCTCTATAAAATGATGTTTGGTACAGTACAGAAATTTTTATTTTTGTAACTGCGAATTTTCATAAACTGGGCCTTCATAAATCAGGGTATAGGGTCATTCCATGTCAATTCAGCCACCTGAGAACATGACCATCTCAGATTTTCATGATATTTGGTACATTAGTCAGTGTGTGAGAAACTGAAATTCCCCAAATTTTAGAGCTGGCTGACCTTTGGTTGCTGAGATACAGGGTCACAAAATTTGGACCTTTGACCTGATTTTTTACTTACTGTCAAATTTCAAATTGCTGTAGCCACATAACTAATAAAGCTAGAGTTCTGATTCTAGTGTCATTTTGAAGCTCTTAAACAGCTTGTCATAAGCCTTTAAAATGAAAATTTAAAAAAATATCCTTGACCTTTGACCTTAAATAAAAGAAATATACCATCCCCAATTTTTTCAATTTCTTTTACAAATGTTCACTTACCAAATGTGAAACATGTTCCTAAAAGGTTAGAAGTGGCCAGTGAAAAGTATGAGCAGGAAGTACTTTTAATTAAAACTAACCTTTTAATAAATCCAGATCTTTGAGTTTTTTCATTGATACAAATCTTCTCTTGAGCAGATTATCCATTAGTTTTGTGCCTGAAAATATATGGTTCCATTATTATATATTTTATATATATATATTAGGGTGGTCCAAAAAGTTAAAGCATCGACTAAGTTCTCTCCACAAGGTTGGTTTTATGCCTCTTGGTGTGGACAGTATTTGTGCAAAGTTTCACGTTATTCGGTTAATATTTAGGGGTCGCCCCACTTGCCCCCTTTTTGAAAATTTGGGAAAATATATAGACAACTGAATAACTAAATTTTTTTTTGGTTCTCAAAGAATATGAAAGAAAACAGTAAGACAATAGGATATGATAATGGGTGTATCTTCATTATTTCTTCTGCATCAGAGTCGCCTTGGATGGTATTGGTATCTGTTTTCGGTGGGCGGCTACGAGTTGTAGGAGGTACTGCTTCTGGTCCTCGTTTCGTGTCAAAGTGTCATTGTAGCGTTGTGCGAGAGCAATACCTCGCTCGGCAGCATCATTGACGACTTTCATCTTTAAGGCGCGATCTCGAAGTTCCCTGTAGTTCTTGTCATTTAGCCATTCCCGTGGATCTTTTTGAAGTAACTGGCGCGCTTCCTCCTTACCTCCAACTTTCAAGGCATCAAAGAGGGTCAATGTCCTTTTCGTGACGAAGGATGCCACATCATTTTCAACACCAGCTTCCGCCATGTCGATTCGTCGGGGGCAGCCATTCTTTTGGGGATGTTGGAGGTGTTGAACCATTCTCCTTTTGGTATCAGGATCGATCCTATTATCGAAGAAGGCCAGTCCAATCAGATGCTCCGACAAGTACCACAGGTGGCGTCTTAGAGCTGTCTTCGCCGCTTGTGCAGCTCCTCCGTGTGGATATTTTTCCAGAAGATGCAGCATTTTGAGATCATTGAGAGAGCTTGTGTCCCCATTGGCGCTTCATGCCAGTACTTGACGTAAATCAGACTGACAAATAAAGCCAGCTGAGTCACGTTTCGTTCTTCGCGTGCTGTGAGCTTGAATTGATAGTGAAAGAGGTAGATTTTGAGCGCATAAATCGCCTTCGCCATCCATCTCGCGTGGTGCATGGGACCCGGAGCTCGGATAAAGAGTTGACCACCAGTCTTTCCCCCCAGGAAGAGCAAAGATAGTTCAAGGAACTCCTTGTAGTCGTCACGAGGTTGGCTTGCCTGAAGAGCATTAGGTAAGTAAGTGAGCATCTCTTTTCTCATCTCTTGGAGTTGAGGGTTCTCGAACAAGCTGTCCGATGCTGAGACAAATGCTTCGTGGGAGAGAGATGGCCATTCCTTTTGAAATCGCTTAAAAAGGCCTGTTTCAGGACTTCCTGTTGAGCCAAATATTGAGGCAAAGACATCAGCAAGTACGACTTCAAGTATATGATGTCGACAACCGATCCAAACTAGCTCGTGACCCAATGCTTCTTCAATCCTGACACAGGCTCCGCGATGTAAACCCGTGTTCCGTGTTTGACGCAGTGGTATCGAAGACGAGACCTCTCACATGCTGTTCCACGTTCCATAATTTCATAGTTTGAAGGCATGCCTGGGCCTGTGCTTCTCCAGTTCCTTGTTTCATCTTTGGGACACCAAGCAGCTTCTCCTGTCCATTGAATGTTATAAGGATTGCTATCTGATGCACATTCGTCTTCTTCCCTTCAATGCCGGGGAGAAGCTTTCCGTCCCAATGGAGAAGGACAGGGTCTTCTAGAGAGAATGATTCTAGGTCTTCTCGAGCTGCCTGTTCTCGCCCACTTTCTCTGTAGCGATGAATAGAGCTCCGAGAGCACGTCATCCCAGACAGATCATGCCCCGCGGCCTGTAATACAGCTCCAGTTACGAAAACAGCATTCCGGTCAGAAAGATTGGTGCGATCCATTGCTCCAATGACTTCTGGAGATTGGAAAATGTTCGTAACCTTGTTCTTGGGACGCTTTGGTGCCGGAGCTTCAGACGAAGAAGGAATCGGAACCGATGGTCTATAGTCGTCGTCGTCTTGCGAAAAAAGGGAAGAAGAAGAAGAGGAAAGATCAATTGATGACACTCCTGCTTCTTCCAAATCTTTCTGTGTTGCTTCATGCCTTGCCTTCCTCTTGGCTTCCTTCTCCATTCTGGATTGCTTTCTGTCCTCTTGTGTAGTCGTTTCCTTATCAATGCCAGCCATGCTGCAAGAATTGACGTCCTTGCGCTGCATGGACAGGAAATTTCGGTCCTCAATGTTGACGATTGTGCTCATGGCATCACTGGTTGCGATGTCAAACAGTTCCTGGATGTCCGCTTTGAAGATGTCTTCATTCATTCTATCGCTGGCACGTTGCCTGGTCCTGTGCTTCTTGAGTGTTTTGTAGCGGTCTAAAAGCTTTGAAAGCTTACGGACACAGGAGTCGATCCGTTGAGTTGGGTGGGATCCGCGCTCGGGTCCAGACTTCAATCACCCTCTGGCATGCCTGGTTCAGACTGTCGGAGGTGGTTTGCTTTTGATTGATGTGGTGGTATTGCCCCAAGAGGAGGGCGTCAAGGCATGTAGGGAGCCTTGACGTGGATAAAGTTCCAGTTGCCATCCCTAGAAGCCAAACTTTTGGAATTGATCGAGTTTGAGCCATCGGACCTACGGAAGAAAAAGTACATTATATAATATATATATTCAGAGTGGGGCGACCTCTAAATATTCACCAATCACGCTGCAATTTTGCACAGACCATGTGGACACTAAATGGACAAAAACCACACTTGTGGAGACTATCTAAGACAATTTTGAAATTTCCCCCTATGGATTTGGACCACCCTAATATATATATATTATATATATATATATATATATATATACCTGCACACATTTCATTCAACCCTGCCTTTCGGATAAACACACCACTTCCACATACATGGAAGTTCAACGGAATTTTGGGTCGAAAAAACGAGACTATCACCGATGTTTTTTAAAATTGGCACACTTATAGATCTCTGTGAGAAAAACAGAATGGCACTTGTTTCAACACTCTAGGTCATATGGTTCCAGAGATATGGCCATTCTAATTTTGTAAAAAAAGGTCAATTTCCAAGGTCATACCATATTTCAACATGAAATATCTCGGCTCCTATTGCACTTACAGAGACCATTTAAACACTATTTTCAAGCTTTTAAGCAGATCTACAACTTTGTTTCTATTCATATTTTACCTCAGTGGTAAAAAAAAAGTTGATCTTATTTTTGACCTTTGACCTTGTGTAGGTCATTTGATGTCACAACTGATTTTTTTCTCCTTTCACCCAATTTTGGGTACACATGTCTACCTTAACCTAGAATAAGATTTTTCGTGTTGATTAAGTTAGTATACAGGGTGTCCCATAAGTCTGGCATCATAGGAAAAATAATAAAAAAAGGCAAAACAAAAGCTTTTATTTACAGAATGTGCTCAATATGTCCACCATTGTTTTCAATACACAAATTCAGACGTGATACCCAGTCAGCAAGCACATGGTGAATGATGTTAGGAGTAATGGTGTTACATGCCCCAATAATGCGCTTCCGCAAATGTTCAACACTCCTAATTTTCTCTGCGCTTTCAAGTGGCCCCAGAGATAAAAATCTATGAGTAGAATTATCTGGATTTGTTCTTCCTTGCTCACAGACATTATGGCCTATAGAAAGAGAAAAATATGAATTATGGTTTGTAGAAATAGAAAAATATGAATTTCTCCTATGATGCTGGACTTATGGGACACCCTGTAGACATTACAGCCATTTCAGTGGACCATACCTACCTCCATTTTGACCAAGTACCTTTTTCCACCAAACTTTGGAGCGCTGTTTCTTTGGAACTGTTTGAGTTAGTGTTGAGAAAAGTATGGTACCATTAGATTTGTCTCACTGAGATCTATAATGTCTTCTATTTTTAAGACAATTTGCCTTTTAATATGTATATACTAAAATAACCTATTCCTTTATTTTTACCAATTGAGTTATAAGAACCAATTCTTGTCTAGCTGGGTGAAACCATGAAAAAAGAGGCATCAACATAACTTTATATTTAAAAAAGTCAGTTATTAGGTATTTACAATAAATTTTATTTTTGTTTTCTTTCCCGCCTACCATCAGCAACTTTTACAGAAACATAGTCTTTCAACCCTGGCATTTGTCTACTCACATCTGGCAAATGATAGAAGTCAATTACTTTGGCAGCAGTTTCACTATTCAGGCATTTCCCCAAATGCGGATTAGGAGTTGAAAGCACTCCCTTCTCCCTCATCACACTCTTTGCTTGCCTAGCCATGTAATCTGAGCCCTTAAATTCTTCTCTGATCTTTACTTGTGTCCATCTTTTTGGTAGGATAGTAAGAATTGTCAGTTTTTCACTTCGACTTGTCACTTGATTAAATTTCTCTTTTAGTTGTTGAAGAATCTCCAGTTCTGTATCATCTGAGTCACTGCATGAAATTGGTTGTTTAGTTGCAAGTTCAAGCTCAAGCTTTCTTTTCACAACTCCTACTTTCCTCAACTTTCTCTTTGTGTAACCAGCGCTGTCAGAGAGTTTACATGGTTTTATTGGGGTCTCATCAAGTGTGGCCAATGAAGCATTGAATTCACTAAGCTCATACTGCATTTCAACTACATCTCCAATGGTTTCTAGCTCAGATGGGGCACTTGATGAGGTAGATGGTGATTTTTCAAGTGGTTCATATTCAGGCATTGGGGATGGACAATTTGCACATGCTTTATGATTATTTGTTAGTTTCAATTCAGGATTTTGATCAATCAAATTTTCAGTCAATGCATGAATGCCTTTTTTTCACTTTTCCTTTATGTTTTTTAAATGGGTCACAACAGAACCTGCCCATATTCAAACTGCTGAAATCCGTTTATCTAAAAAGAAAAAAAAAACATGTAGCTCAAAAGCCAGGGTTGGGTTCAATTACACAAAATGGAAACAATTACAATTTTTTTTATTTTTCTTAAAATTAATTACAATTAGTATTGTACTTCACAATTTCAAGATCAATTGCAATTACAATTAATTTTGTCTGAATCAATTACAATTACAATTACACAAATATAACTATCTATTCTATATATCTAAGTATAACTAAATAAACTATCAAAGGTTTATTTTCATTGGATGATGTATGACTGCCAGATCTAGGGGTATAATTTTTAACAATTGACATTAATTGATCAATTACATCAGTTATAGCTCAAAAATCAATTATAATTACCCTTATTTTTATTTTATTTTGAATCAATTACAATTACAATTAATGGAAATTAGGATCAATTAATTAAAAATACAATTATAATTATTCATTGTATCCAACCCTGTTAAAAGCTATTTTTGCTTAGATGGCACAAATAAAATTTGGGACCTACTGATCTTGTTTCAGAGGTCTACAAGAAAAAATGTGCAGTTTGATTTACAGATTGGAATAAATACAGATGCCAAAAAAATCCTTGCTCCAAGGTTTAAATAAGCTTATTTTCACATGGATACATACTGTTGTACACAATGAATAAATACACAAAGTTAAGCAATTCTATTAAAACTCATCTAACTCTTAAAACTGAACTTGTTCTATAGGGTAGTACCTATAGCCTAGTATAAGGTACTTATAATTCAGGGTTGGCAAGAAACCCACTTTTTTTGAAAAAGCCCACCCCAGGTGGGTTTTTTCAGGTTTTTTCCAGCTAAAACCCAAAAAAAACCAGGTAAAATTGGGTTTTTTCATATGTCCATATGGTAGTTCATATTAGACCTACCTATTCTTATTTTTATAATAATACTGTACTGTACCGTACACTATTAATATAACATTTGTCTTGTTTTTAGCAAAAAGGTTGCCTTCCAGGCAATTAAGCATAAAAAGTTATTATTTTCTCAGATTGAGCTTCACAACAAAATTTGGAAAACATGGACCAATTTGAACTAAATTTGGTGTGGTAAATTATCCTATTTGTTAGGCTATACTTCCTATGGAAGACAGGCCCCTGTGTCTTCTGCTGGAAGTAGATGAATTACAGCTCCCAAAGGGAACTTAATTCAGCTAGTTATATCTATTTAATTCATATTACTGAATATTTTTTCTTTTATTTCACAGTTAAATAAAACAAACTGGCAACAGCATATTTATCTTTACTGCTAGCCTACAGAATTAGTCTGTTTGAAGTTATAACTGCATTAAATAATGCCAAAGACCTTTGGATCAGGAAGAAAATCAGGGCATGAATGGAGTGAAGTCAATATTATTGATGGGACTAGTAAAGTTAGATGCAAACATTGCAGTAATGAAATAAGTAATAAAATAGAGCGAATAAAAATGCATTTAATGAAATGTTTGAAACACACGGAATCAAGACTGACAATACTGCCAGTACATCATCTTCATACTGCCATGACATAGACCTCTCAGATGATCCAGACTCATCCTCACCACCACTGACACAATTACAGATGAAAAAAAGAAAAATTCAAAAGAAAGTAAGCGATTTTGGCATGACAACAACAACTTTGCAGAAAAATGTCATTGATAACAAAATAGCCAAATTCTTTTATGCAAATAATATTCCATTTCTATGTGCAGAGTCTAAGTATTTTATTGAAATGATAGAGACTCTAAGACCAGGCTACACTCCACCTTCCCGTCGAAATTTGTCTGGTCCACTTTTAAATACAATCCATGAAGAAGTAGAAAATTCCTTGAAGATGCAGTTGACTGAAGAATCAGGATGTATAACACCCTGATTGGCTGATGTCTACACTCTATAACCTGCTACCTCACCCAAAGAGTTATACCTGTAGGTCTATTTGTTGACTCATGTTTGCTTGCTTTGCATGTAAAATCATTATAGGCGCCTATATGACAATTTTTAAAAATAATTGCATATGCACTTCTTAAGTTTCATGAAAAAACCCACAAGTGGGTAAAATAGTGGGTTTTTTCAAGTGGGTTTTTTTGGGCTGGGCCCACTAGTGCCAACCCTGAGTCTTATATACATACATAGCTTTACCTTTAAACAGGATAGCAGGTTCGAAGTTCTTCACACTTTTTAATGTCCATATAAATTAATTAATTATGTAACTTAAATTACCTATATTATACAGGATGTCCGAGAATTATCTGTACAATTTTTGGCTGTTATTAAAAGTCAACCATGAAGTGTAGAAATTCCAGTGTTGTCCCATTTTACAGAGAATCTCTAAGTTTTTTTCTGATACCATGTTTTGATATTTTTTAGAAATGTAAACGTTTAAAAGCAAGAATCACAGCTGCTATTGAGTGAATTGATGTGGATATGCTGCAGCGTACATGGCAACATTTGGAGTATCGATTGGATGTTTTGCGAATCACTAATGGTGCACATATCGAATGTTTGTAACAACGTTACTTTAATAAAAGAAACTTGAAAATACAGATTCTAAATAATCTTCTTTAAGAATTTTACGTGTGTTATCAAGAATTTTATTAAAAGATGAAATTGTACAAATAATGTTCGGACACACTGGCATTTCTAAAAAGCTTGTCAAAACTTGGTATCAGAAAAAACTTAATGAGATTCTCTGTAAAATGGGACAACACTGGAATTTCTACACTTCATGGTTGACTTTTAATAACAGCCAAAAATTGTACAGATAATTCTCGGACACCCTGTATAATTCTCTGAAATATACAAAAAAATTAAATTTTATAATAGGGCCAGATACTTATTCAACCAAATAACTGGGTTACATTAGGTTAGATAATTACCAATTTTTTTGAAAATTAGCAGACATTATACAGGGGTTAGACAAAATAATATGAACACCCGCCGATTTCAGCGGTTATCTTTATGGACTGCTCAGACAAAGTAAATGGTCAAATGACTGGCAAACCTATTTAAATGTGTAACAGAGTGTGTATACATCATGTTATAACCCTCACGTTGTTTTTACAGATCTGCGTGAATTATGAATTAGCAGTTATGAAAGACCTGTCAGACTTCTAAAGAGGGCAAATTGTCGGAGTGCAGATGGCTGGTGCATCGGTGACGAAAACTGCTCAGATGTTCAATGTATCCAGAGGAACTGTCTCTATGGTCATGTCTGCATACCAAAACCATGGAAAGACAAGCACCGACAAATGCAATAGTGGACGCAAGAAGAAGCTGTGTGATCGAGACCGCCGGGTGCTAAAGCGCATTGTGACAAAGAACCATAAGACCACAACTCCAAAAGTGACTGCAGAGCTTAACCACCATCTTGCAAGCCCAGTATCGACCAGAACTGTACGTCGCAAGCTCCATGGAGCTGGATACCATGGGAGGGCTGCAATTGCCAAACCATTCCTTTCGCACATCAACATTGAGTGGCGCAGAAAATGGTGTAATGACCATAAGAATTGGTCAATGGACCGGTGGAAGAATGTAGTCTACTCCGACAAATCCTCCTTTACGCTATTTCCATGTTCCGGTCGAGTTTACGTCTGGAGACAGCCTAAAGATGCTTATGACCCCGACTGCCTGACCCCAACCGTTAAGCATGGAGGCGGATCTGTGATGGTTTGGGCAGCAATATCATGGAATACTCTTGGCCCAGCTGTAGTACTGCATGGTAGGGTTAACGCCCAGGTCTATCTGTCAATATTGGCTGACCAGGTCCATCCCATGGTCCAAACGCTTTTTCCCAATGGCGGCACCATCTTCCAGGATGATAATGCACCAATCCACACCGCTGGGGTCATTAAAAACTGGTTTGAAGAGCATGTTAGTGAAGTAGAACGCTTGGATTGGCCTCCACAATCCCCGGATCTTAACATTATCGAGCATCTGTGGTGTCAGTTGGAGCAGCAGGTCAGAAGCCGATTCCCACCACCGGTGTCTTTGGAGGAACTGAAGCAGGGTTTGCTTGAAGAATGGCTCAGGATTCCTCTAGCCACTGTCCAAAAGCTGTATGAATCAATTCCCTGACGCATTGCAGCTGTTATTGCCGCTAAAGGAGGACCAACTCCATATTAAGAATAAAAACTGCCATTTATCAAGGTGTTCATATTATTTTGTCTAACCCCTGTATATCTCAATAAGAAAAATCTAATGGTATTCTCCTCAAAACACTAGCTCAAACAGTTCCAAAAATACAGTGCTTCAAAGTTTGGTGGAAAAAGGTACTTGGTCAAAATGGAGGTGGGCATGGTCCACTGAAATGGCTGTAGCATCTATACTAACTTAACACTAAAAATCTTATTCTAGGTTAAGGTAGACATGTGTACCCAAAATTGGGTGAAAGAAGAAAAAAATCAGTTGTGACATCAAATGACCTACACAAGGTCAAAGGTCAAAAATAAGATCAACTTTTTTTTTTACCACTGAGGTAAAATACGAATAGAAACAAAGTTGTAGATCTGCTTAAAAGCTTTAAAATAGCGTTTAAATGGTCTCTGTAAGTGCAATAAGAGCTGAGATATTTCATGTTGAAATATGGTATGACCTTGGAAATTAACCTTTTTTTTTTTACAAAATTCAAAGGGCCATATCTCCAGAACCATATGATCTAATGTTGAAACAAGCGTCATTCTGTTTTCCTCACAGAGATCTATAAATGTGCCAATTTTCAAAAAAATTGGTGATGGTCAAATTTTTTCTGCCATTGAACTGACATGGAATGACCCACATAGACAAACACTTTACACTGGGATTAGGGAACCTCTGGGCGAGGCTTGAGCAGCTGTCAGTTTTTCGGTGCTGAGGGTTTCGACCCTGGAGGTTACTAACAACAACAACATGACCCATCTTTCCTTGGGTTGATACAGGCATGCCCAGTGAAAAAAAATAAATAAATACAAAAAATATATATATATGCCTACTATATAAGCACACCGGACAAAAAATTAGTCACCCCTAATAGCACCGATAGTAGGAAGTTCAAGGTCACACAGAGGGCGCTGATGTAGCATTGGTAAGTGACAAGTAGCGGGCGGTGACGTAGCACACAGGATCAGATCTGTTTCGTGAGGTGGTGAAGAACAAAGTGTGTGTTGGATATAGTCTGCAAAATGGGTCGTGAGGCAGACGTTACTCAGTGGCAAAAAGGAGCCATCGTGTTTGGCAGAGCCCACGGACACAAAATGTCTGAAGTAGCCCAATTTGTTGGTGTGTCAACGTGTACTGTCCAGCAAGTTTACAATGAGTGGTGTAGTTCGCAATCAACTGACAATCGACGGCGTAACTGCAGCCGGAAAACAATTCTCGACAATAGGGGCCGCCGCCATGTTTCTCGTCTAGTAACTGCAAATCATTTTCAAACCAGAGAACAATTGCTCCAAGAAACCAATGAGGTTCTCCAGCGACCAATTTCCGAATGGACATTGCGACGAGAACTGCATGCGATGGACATCTGGAGCAGGGTACCACGGAAGAGGCCGCTGTTAACAGCAAGTCACAAATTGGCATGTTATAAATGGGCTCAGAGGCACAAAAACTGGACTGCGGCAGATTGGAAACGTGTAATTTGGTCCGATGAGTCCCATTTTTGTTTGTTCTCCAATGATGGGAGGCGACGAGTACATTGCAGGTCCAATGAAGCCTTTAATCCTGAATGTGTCGAAGGTGTTGTTCAGGCTGGAAACAGAAAGTGAAGCGCAGGAATAGACACCCATGGACTCTGGCGGAACTTCGGGACCGGCTGATGAATGAGTGGCAGCAAATCTATGTTCAGTACATGCACAACCTCGTAGAGTCTCTGCCTCGCCGGATTCGTGCGGTTATCAAGGCCAGAGGCGCCATCACACGTTATTAGGTACATTCTGAGAGGGGTGACTAATTTTTTGTCCAGTGTGCTTATATCTACCATATATAACTTGAATGTGTAACTTACTTTTCTCTGTTATAATTCTATGAGGGCCTTGGAGGCCTTAGCAGTTTCCTCCTTGGTGAGGTAGTATAGTCTTCCAATTGCAGTAGATGCCTCTACCTTTGTCAGAGTATGTACGGTAATTGTAAGAATATCTGTTTGATGAGGAAAAAAGAATGATGGGTTGGGACCATGAGGATGAAGAAAAGATATTTTTACTTCCCTCTTCTCAGTTGTTTTGTCCAAAATGCATGCTAACCACCAAAGGTTATCATATACAGCAAAACCCCGATTAGCATGGTTAATTCATTCTGTGAAAATGCCGTGCTATTCGAACATAGTAATACATAGGAAATGCAGTAATTGGTTCCAGGACTTTCAAAATTTTTGCTGACTTTTTAAAAAGCATTTTTTTTACTGTATTTCAACCTAATATAATAGTAAAGGATAGTCAAAATGTCTTCACTAATCAACAGTTTATTAGAAATGAAACATTATAGTAGGTACTGTACATAAAAAAGAGTGAAAAATATTCTATACAGTACAAATCTACTTCCTTGAAAAATATTTATCTAGGGTCATTTGAACCGCCTTCTCTTCTTTTTCTTTCTTCTCTGCATGCCTGTAACAGCGAAGACTGTTTTCCAAGTTTCGGCGAACTTGCGTGCTTCGCTCTATATTAGGGTCGATATCCATTATCAGTTGCTTGAACTTTTCGAATTCACGAAACATTGTATCAAATTCTTTTAGTCATTTCCTTCATCTGTTGTTCACTACACACAAACAGAAGGCCTACATGATACCACATTTAGCATGACACAATATAGTACGTAATTTGACATTTAAAAACGTTTAAAAACGTTTGAGAACACAGCAGAAGACAGTGACTTTACGTGCGACATTTGAAAATATTACCGTGCTAATCGAAGTTTAACCCTGTGTTATTCAGGATTTGGTGTCAATTTATAAACAGTGTTAATTCGGAAACCATGCTAATCGAAACCGTGCTAATCAGGGTTTTACTGTAGTTTCTCTTCAGGTGTAAGTTCTTCTTCACTGACTTTCTCAATATGTGAATATCCTGATGCTGAGAAATGCTTAACCTCTAGTGAAGTTAATGAAACTGGTTTTAAATGGTGTATTTTCTGAGTACCAGCAATTGTTCTTGCTTTTGAATGTCTAGTTTGGAGGAGAAATTCTTCATTTTCATAATCTTTATTGGTTGAAAAATGTGGTGTAATATTATCATCATCTTTGGTAAATACCGTATTTTTTGGTGTATAAGACGCACCCCTATTTTCAAGGCCTTTTTTCAGGAAAAAAATTATGACCAACTGCCTAGTTGTCAGAAAATGTCCGTAATTTTCTACCAGCGAGGCTGACTTTTGTTAAAGCCCTCCATCAAAAGTATGGTGATACAGTTTCTTTCACCCATACTCATTATAAGAAAATAGTATTAAGTATACGGGAGACTATACTATATGATGAAACATAAAAGTAAATCATTATGCAATACGTACTGTTTTTCTTGTTATCAGTGGGTTGGGAAGAGTAGAAACTTAGTGTAAAATTGGCCAAACCAATACACAGTCAGGAGGGACTAAGAGATGATGAATTTTTGTAAAAATCTATCAGTTCTTCCAGCCCATATAAAGGTAATATTATGAACTTCGGTGTATAGGACGCAGGATGATTTTGAGACCCCTTTTTTTTTTGTGGAAAAAAGTGCGTCTTATACACCAAAAAATACGGTGTGTGTATACAGCTGTTGTGCAGTAAGGATTTGTTTATCATAAGGCCATTGCAGACTAGCTTTAGCAGCTAACCTCTTAACAGTGCCTCCTACACCATCACATGGTCCCTTCCCATGGCTTGTTGTAAAAAAAATGCCACTCTGCATCAATTCCAGTCATCTTTGTGGTGGCAAAGATTCAGAAAGTCTTTGATGTATTTTCTTTCCAAGATAGAAGGCACCATAGCTGATGACATTAAAAGTTCCATGGAAAGGAGAGAAAATATTTTACTTGATAATGAAGTATTGCTTGCTGCTGTTTATATAGATCCTAGATATAGATGCTTATTAACATCTGAACAGGTAGTTAAAGCCAAGGATGCCCTATGCAATATAGCAATCAGAATGAAAAGTAACCTAGACCTTTCAAATAAAGTCTCTCTATTAAGAGAGGAATGTGGAACTGAGATTATTGCATCATCATCAAATTCATCATCTCCTTCCACCACTTCTGATGTCAGCGAGTTTGATTTTGAAAAAATTATTGATATTCAACATGGTAAGAAATCAAAACATCCTCGTTTAGAAAGTGAACTAATACCACCTCTCAGTCCAATGTGTACCCTCAAATTGCAAGTTGAGGAATCTTTTCCTGAGATTGAAAAATTTGACCGTTCGTCAAAACTGTCTTTTGAACAAGTAATAGAAAGGTATCCTAAAGTTATAAGAGATGTTGCAAATCTTCTAGTAGCTATGCCTTCAACACAAGTCAGTGTTGAACGGTTATTTTCAGCACTGAAAATTTTAAAATCTGATTTAAGGGCACGTATGAAAGAAGATATTGTTGAGGCTATGTTATTTTTAAGAACAAATGTTTATAAGTAAACTTAGATAAATAATTTTAATTCATAATTTTTTTTATGGAAACAGATTTACAAGGAGAATATCTTGATTTTATGTTTAAAAATTAGTTTCCTACCTTAGCTACATTAGTAAAAATTTCTGCAAAAGTTATTATTTTGCTTTCATTTTTTAATACAAGGAATATTATGATTCATGATACTGTAAATGTATCATTGAATTTGCAAACTTTTTAATTTTTTAATATGTAGTTTGAACTTTAAAGATAAAGTCTGATTTAAGGTTACACTTAAAAAAATATAATTGAGGCCATCTTGTTTTAAAAAAAAAAATTATAAATAAACTTAGTAATTTTCATTTTCAATTATTTTAAGGAAACAGATTTACAAGAAGAATATCTTGATTTTATGTTTAAAATTAGTTTGATTATACCTTAGCTAGAATAAAAAAAATTTGCATTAGTTTTCATTTGTTAATCCAAGGAGTAGTATTGATTTTATAAGCGTAGGGTAAATGATTTTGTAAATTTTCTTTTATAATATGTATTAGTAGTTTGAACTTTTGACTTTTAGTTGAATTGCTTTTTGTTGATTAAATTACAAAACTTTTTGACTAAAAGAAAATCTCTCTTTAAGTAAATAATATAACCTATTAAAAATTTAAAAACTGAATTTTTTGAAATATTCAGCTCTTTTTCAAGCCAAGTTGGCTTTCATGAAGCTTTCAAGTTTCAACACTTAAAAAAAGATGCATATATTATCTCAGAAAGTTTGATTGTTACTATTTTCCATACGAGAATTCTTAAGTTTGAACTTTGAACTAATTAGGAGGCAAGTTTCTCTAATTTATATAAGCTACCATTGTTAATAAATACTTAATATCATTTAGTTTTCATCATTTTCCTTTAGTTATTTAAATAACTTCATTCTATCATTATATTTGCCTAATTTAAAATCATAAGAAATTTAAATTTTGAGTATTAAAGTGATTTAATAATAAAATATTTTTGTGCAATATTTTAAATTGGACAATTAGTTATATAAATCTAGATATTTATTTTATAATTAACAGAATTTACTATAAAAGAGCCGGAGCCAGAGCCGGAGCCAGACTGTAAAAAATTTCTGCTCCGGAGCCGGAGTCGGAGCCAGAAGTTTTTTTACCGGCTCCGAAACCCTGGTTATAATACAAAACAAATTGATGTAGAGTTGCCATCTGATTGTTCCAGTGAAAACTCTGCACCTCATCTTGGAGAACAAGAGTAATTTTTGGCAAAATCGCACACTACTAGGAGTCCAGGGTTGGCAAGAAACCCACTTTTTTTTTTAAAAGCCCACCCCAGGTGGGTTTTTTCAGGTTTTTTCACCTAAAACCCAAAAAAAAACAGGTAAAATTGGGTTTTTTCATATGTCCATATGGTAGTTCATATTAGACCTACCTATTCTTATTTTTATAATAATACTGTACTGTACCATACACTATTAATATAACATTTGTCTTGTTTTTAGCAAAAAGGTTGCCTTCCAGGCAATTAAGCATAAAAAGTTATTATTTTCTCAGATTGAGCTTCACAACAAAATTTGGAAAACATGGACCAATTTGAACTAAATTTGGTGATAAATTATCCTATTTGTTAGGCTATACTTCCTATGGAAGACAGGCCCCTGTGTCTTCTGCTGGAAGTAGATGAATTACAGCTCCCAAAGGGAACTTAATTCAGCTAGTTATATCTATTTAATTCATATTACTGAATATTTTTTCTTTTATTTCACAGTTAAATAAAACAAACTGGCAACAGCATATTTATCTTTACTGCTAGCCTACAGAATTAGTCTGTTTGAAGTTATAACTACATTAAATAATGCCAAAGACCTTTGGATCAGGAAGAAAATCAGGGCATGAATGGAGTGAAGTCAATATTATTGATGGGACTAGTAAAGTTAGATGCAAACATTGCAGTAATGAAATAAGTAATAAAATAGAGCGAATAAAAATGCATTTAATGAAATGTTTGAAACACACGGAATCAAGACTGACAATACTGCCAGTACATCATCTTCATACTGCCATGACATAGACCTCTCAGATGATCCAGACTCATCCTCACCACCACTGACACAATTACAGATGAAAAAAAGAAAAATTCAAAAGTAAGCAAGCAATTTTGGCATGACAACAACAACTTTGCAGAAAAATGTCATTGATAACAAAATAGGCAAATTCTTTTATGCAAATAATATTCCATTTCTATGTGCAGAGTCTAAGTATTTTATTGAAATGATAGAGACTCTAAGACCAGGCTACACTCCACCTTCCTGTCGAAATTTGTCTGGTCCACTTTTAAATACAATCCATGAAGAAGTAGAAAATTCCTTGAAGATGCAGTTGACTGAAGAATCAGGATGTATAACACCCTGATTGGCTGATGTCTACACTATAACCTGCTACCTCACCCAAAGAGTTATACCTGTAGGTCTATTTGTTGACTCATGTTTGCTTGCTTTGCATGTAAAATCATTATAGGCGCCTATATGACAATTTTTAAAAATAATTGCATATACACTTCTTAAGTTTCATGAAAAAACCCACAAGTGGGTAAAATAGTGGGTTTTTCAAGTGTTTTTTTTAAAAAAAAACCCGGGTGGGTTTTTTCGGGCTGGGCCCACTAGTGCCAACCCTGACTAGGACTTCACTTGGTTTCAGCAACATTTTAGTTTCGTTGTAATAACACTGGTCAACAAAGATTTTTCATCAGAGTAAAATTTGTGGTGGCTGGATAGCATTTTTCACGCTGATTCCAAAACTGCATTCAGATTTTTTATAGCACGTATAGTTTTCAAGATGAAGGCATATATATAACTACACAGATTTAACCATTTTAAGTAGGCAAAATACTAATATTTCAACATTTGATTGTGTTTATTTTATTGTGTTTTTTTAGTTTATTCATCTTATTTATTTCAATTATCTTAATTATACATCTTATGTATTTCAGGTGTGAGCTTTTACGTCTAGCAGCATTGTGATTCAGGCAACAACGCCGTGCTTTGTGTGTCAAAAGATCAGTCCAGTCCAAGAACTTGTTGTGTCAAGTTGGTGTACATTTTTTTTGAATTTATAGTTTGCTCAGGTCAGTCAACATGCCTCGACAATGTAAGAATGACCCTGACAAGTTCTGTTTCGTATGTGGCCAGTTGACAACTAAAACACAGCGACGAAGTATTACAACCGACATTAAGAAAATATACAAGCTATACTTTGGTTGCCATCTAGGTGACCAAGATAAACCATGGGCGCCACATCAAATCTGTTCTGGCTGTTCAAATGGATTACGTGATTGGCTTAACAAAAAGAAAGCTTCAATGCCATTTGCCATACCCATGATATGGAGGGAGCCGAGAGATCATCATGAAGACTGTTATTTTTGTAGTGTGAACTTAATGGGGTTTTCTGCCAAGAACAAACACCAGATTGTATATCCAAACTTGGATTCAGCACGTAGACCAGTAAAACATGATGAAACATTGCCCATTCCAATTCCCCCAAGTGATAGGCTAGATTCTATCATAGATGACATGGAAAGTGATGAGGGTGCAACTGGCGTTTCCGGACCATCTACAGAACCAGAGTACACTTTTGAAGGTAGACATTTAGAGCCTAAAAAGTTAACCCAAGGACAGTTGAATGATCTTGTTAGAGACTTATCGCTGTCTAAAGAGAAATCAGAGCTTCTCGCCTCAAGACTAAAGGAGAACAATTTACTTGAGAACAATGTTCGTATTAGTTACTACCGAAAGCGGAATTTTGAATTAACAGCATTCTTTTCAGTAGACGGTCCTCTCTGTTTTGCCATGACATCAATGGACTATTTACAGCCATATCTCAGACGTATGTGGCATCTGAGTGGCGCCTCTTTATTGATTCGTCGCAGAGAAGCCTGAAAGCAGTTCTTTTGCATAATGGTAATATAATGCCATCCATCCCCATTGCCCATTCCATCCATCTAAAAGAGACATATGACAATATGGATATACTACTTAAGGCAATCAAATACGACAGTCATCAATGGAATGTTTGTGGAGATCTAAAAGTTATAGGAATGCTTATGGGTATGCAGTCAGGATTCACAAAATTTTGTTGTTTCCTTTGCCTGTGGGACAGTCACACCACTATAGAACATTACACCAAAAGTGACTGGCCACTTAGGTATACATATGTCCCAGGGATAAGCAATGTCCAGTCTGTCCCTTTAGTGGATCCCCAAAAGATCTATCTGCCACCTCTTCACATTAAACTTGGTTTAATGAAGTTTTGTTAAAGCAATGGGTAAAGTCAATTCTGAAGGGTTCCAATACCTTTCAAGGAAATTTCCGAAGGTTACTGCAGCAAAATTGAAGGAAGGAATTTTTGTTGGGCCACAAATAAGGGAGGTTTTGAATGACACTGAATTTGAAAAAGTCCTAAGTCCGCTGGAATTGAAGGCTTGGCTGGCGTTCAAATGGATATGTGAAAACGTTTTTTAAGCAACAAGTCACCTGAGTATAAGGATGGAGTCAAGAACCTCCTTGATGCCTTCAAAGAAATGGAGTGTCGAATGTTGTTAAAAATTCACTTCCTGCATTCCCACTTAGATTTCTTTCCTGAAAACCTTGGTGCAGTGAGTGACGAGCAAGGAGAGCGCTTCCATCAAGATATTCAGATGATGGAGAAGCGCTACCAAGGATATCAGAATGAAGCATGATGGTGGACCATTGTTGGATGCTGTATCGTGACAATCCAGGCCAAATTTACAAAAGGAAATCACACTCACAGCGCTTTTAATAAAATAATGTATATATTCTTTATTTATAAGTACATTGAATAAGGTATATGATGTATTTGTTGTTTAACATTCCTAAGTGTGATCTATACATCCATAAATTTTCTTATAACAATATCAAAAACTTAAAAATATCAAAACCAGTGTATCTATATAACTATACGTGCTAGAAAAAACATAAAACCAGATTCGGAATCAGCGCGAAAAATGCATTAAGAAAAGTGTGATCATGTTTGTGATGAGAAAAAAAAGTTTCATTTTGTTGGCCAGTGTAATTAGCTTGCATCTTGGTCAGGAAATCATGGATTTGGTATTCTTGAAGTTTGCTACAGAAATGTTCAATATATTCATCTGAACTCATGTGAATTGATTCAAGATTGGACCTGTCTGCATTGGTCCACTTCTTAAACTGTACTGAATCAATGCAGTTATCATCAAAAATATTTTGGAGTTTCTCTTTCAATGCTTTTGTGTCTCCACACTGTTTACATTCCCTAAGACAGCATTGCAATGAGGGTGGATTGCACTCAATCAAAGTAAGACAATGTCGTATATGGTTGATAGGATTTTCATTATCTTCAGTTAACTTATCAAATTTAGTTCCTACAAACATAAGTTTAACATTCTGATGAATGGTACATACACATACTGAGTGAGTTCCTGATGCTATGGCAATAATACATTGCTTTGGACGCACCTCTGCAAATTTGCTGAAGCCCACTTTTACCAAAGGATTTCTTTCTTTAAAAAGCTGATAAGCTTCTTTTAAATTGCATAGCAGTAGATGCTTCTGAAAATGTTTCCTCTCCCCTGAGCTGTCCATAAATGCTGACATAATCCTTTTTACCAGGCATTATTCTACTATCTTCTGAAAGATAAAATGCTTTGATTTTTTCTATAATGTTTTATTAAATTTTCTTTCCAGGCTGAGGATTTGGAATTGAAAGGATACCCATTTCATTAGTAAGCTTTTTGGCAACTGATGCTTTGTGCCTTGTTGTGTTGAATTCTGTAGCTATTTTTCTCTCACTCCAACTTTTTGGTAAAACAGTCAAGATTTGCATTCTTTCACTCCTCTTGGTTTGCAAGTTGTTGAATTTCTCCTTCAGTTGATTTAATATTTCATCATAATCTTTTTCTATCTTAGTTTTTCTTTTTCCTGTATTAATATATCTCTTCCAGCAATTTCTTCTAATTTTCTCTTGACTGTTCCTGTAACTTTTGTTATTTTGTGAGATGCAGGCGCGGATTGGCCCTGGCAGCCCACCAGCCCATGGCCAGTGGGCCCTTTCTGTTGGGGGCCCTAAATTTGTTCGACATATTACTATATAAGACCTCATGGGTGTTCACAGGGGTAAAAAAAAAGTACCAACATGGCATTAAAAATTTTCCACTTTTTTAATATGTACTAGTAAAATAATTGATAATTTAATTGTTTAGGATTATTAACTTTAGAATCCATTGATAAATTAGGTCTGTTTAAATAAATTTATCATATATTTATTTCATTTGTTGAAAATTAGTTGAATAAATATGTTAAAAATTGCTATTACCAAATGCATTTCTGAGATTTCTAGTATAACCAATCAGCACTCTAGGATCCTATTTTTGGCGCGAAAAATAAAATTAAGTAAATAAAGTAAATATTTTTTAAACAGTGTTGCATTTGTGCTGGCGTGCCAAATTTTTGCGCTTGGTCTTTATAACATGGGTAATTTACTGAATTTTTATTTAAGTAATTGTTAATTTTTTATATTTTTAAGCTTTAAACACATAAATATCTTAGGAGCTGAATAAAGGCCAGCAGGGCCCAGCCAGTTCAGCCTAGATCCCAAGAACCTGCATACCCAAACCTACAATCCACACCCACAATAATTTCCTCATATAACTTTTTTCTACACGCCTTTGAAAATGTTAGTCATTGATATTGTGCGCTATATAAATATATATGTTATTATTATCAGAGGTGTAACTAAAAGAAGAAAGGCCTGTGGCCTACTGTTGATAATGGGCCCCTCTGTAATAGTTTAAGTGACAGTTTAGTTTGGGAGTGAAAAAAAGTCTCTTTCTACTTCAATGTTTTCCATGATTTTCATGAGTAACTTTCATATTGTAATGAAAAAAAAAATATATATATATATATATATATATATATAAAAAATGCAAACCCATAACCCATAAGGAAAAAGAAAAATGATTCCAAGGCCTTTCATGTATTCAGAAGTACACCTCGTCATTCCGACTGCGTATTAATTAGATTTGATTTTATCAGGTCACCCCATAAGTAATGTCATTTTTTACGATAGATTAAGTTTAAACTAGTCCTACTCAGTTTAAGCATAAATTTTCCAAAGGTTATATCTAAGAGGAGATCTATCGTGTTTCGCTACATACTTTACAGACCTTGACCAGTGAAGACATGTGTTTTGCTTTATGTGAACCCCTCATAAACATGGCAGTATCAGAAGAGTATATCAGGCATATAATGCTTTACGAGTTCAAAAAAGGGAATAGTGCTACTGAAGCAACACGAAACATTCAGGATGTTTATGGCAATGATATTCTACACGTGAGGAAATGTCAAAGATGGTTTCAAAAGTTTAGGAATGGTGATTGCTATTTGACAGATGCAGCATGCTCTGGACACCCTGCTGAGTTTGATGATGACCTGCAGTTAGCCACACTTGAAGAAGACTTCAACAACTGTTGAAGAATTGGCCCAGAAACTCAATTCATCCCTGTCCACCATCCATTGACATTTGCAACAACTCGGGAAAGTGCCTAAGTTAGGAAAATGGGTGCCACATGAATTGTCGGTCAACAATCTGAGGGTGCGGGTAAACATTAGCACAGCTCTTCATTCCTGTGAACTCCAAGATCCATTTTTGCACTGTTTAGTGAATAGTGATGAAAAGTGGATACTGTACCAGAATGTTAAGCGCCGTTGACAGTGGGTTTGTGCTGGAGAACCAGCAACACCACAGCCAAAACCAAATCTTCACCCTCGGAAGGTGTTGCTTAGTGGTAGGATAAAGTTTGGTAGGATAAAGGTGGTGTAATACACTTTGAAACCTTACCACACAACCAAACAATCACCGCTCAAGTCTACTGTCAACAACTGGATCAATTGAACACTGCACTAAAAGAAGAGAGACCTTCTTTGGTTAACCCTTTAACAATGGATGGTACCTTAAGGTCCACCAAAAATAATAATATAAATTGTAATACAATGCCTCGTTTCTGTAAAGGTTTCTACATGTTTATATATAGATGTCATTTAGTTGTCGTGAAAGGAACCCAAAATGTGTATCATTTCAGTGACTAGTTATTAAAATATTTAGTTTTGAATAACAATAAAACCTATACATTCTGGTAAAAAGAGTGACCACATATGCTGCAGACTCATCCTTAAAGGGTTAATCAGAAAGGAATTGTGTTCCACCATGACAACGCAGGTCCTCATACCACTCGGATCACTTCTGCAAAAATTGAGGAGCTTGGGTGGGAAAAACTTCCACATCCTCCAGACCTTGTGCCTTCAGATTATCATCTCTTCAGGAATCTGCAAAACTATCTTCACGAGAAACAGTATACTTCTTTAGATGACCTGCACACCAGTCTTTGTACGTTTTTTGCCTCAAAACCACCTGAATTTTATAAACATGGCATTGAAAAGCTTGTAGGACATTGGCAGTGTGTCATTGATTCCGATGGAAAATATATACTGTACTAGATTAAAAAGTTTCAGTTGAGTTTTTTTATGTCCTTCAAATTCCAATCTGAAAAAATGACATTACTTATAGGATGACCTGATAGTTGAGTTCAAAATTATATTCAAAACTCGCTGGGATTTACAGGTCATGACAAAATTACTAAATTTTTAAAACATCCATAAACACTTTTTTGGGGGCAGAATTTACTGAAGCTTTTTGGGGCCCCTCTCAGTGACAACTGGCCAGTGGAAATTTTTGAGCCAGTCCACGCCTGGTGAGATACATAAGCCTATCTCTCTTAGCTTTCTTGTCTTTATGGGAGTTTCTCCTAATGATTTTAATGAAGTATTTAAAGTTGATAATTGAAATTCAAGTGCTGTGCTTGTTGATGCCTCATTGATTTCAAGTTCATTTTCAGATGAAGATATTTCAGGAATATTACTAGTTTCTTCATAGCAAGAGCTTTTTTCATCATCTAAAGTTTTTTTTCAGGCAATGATTCCAGCATTTCCCTACACTGCTTACAAAGCCTGTGATCAACTGTTAATTTGATTTCAGGCCTTTTATCAATTAAATATTGAGGTACAATTTGTAGACTTTTGGTTCGACACTGTCCTTTGTGTGATTGAAAGGGATCAGCACATTTCTGTTTAAGTTTAAGTTTGGTATTATTCTACTATTACACCCGTCTAATGTCCAGCAATTATTATATGTTCATTAAGTAGATTTTTTAATTCTAAGACACTTTCCTTCTATAGTGTTTCCGTTGCAAATGCTTCATTTTCGAGATATAAACATTTTTTTGGTGTGTATCTAGTGTGTGTTTGTACGGTCGTTTGTGTGTTCATACCTTCGTTTGTGTGTTCGTTTGTGTTGCCGTCACATGTCTGCCCAATCAGAGCGCTCCATCCATTTCGAATTAGTTTGCTACCGGAATGGCTTCGTGTGACATGTGTTCATTCGATTATTACCGCTGTATTGTTGCTTTCTATGAAAATTTAGAAAAAAGTGTTGAGTTTCTGCGTGCTCACAGTGTTCTACCGACAGTAGTGAAGTGTCCACATTGTAAAATGGAGTGCACATATCGTCAAGACCAGAAACTGTGGCGTTGTAGAAAAAGTTACGTTGTGCTTAAAACAAAGAAAAGACGGTACTGTGATTATTCTGTCTTAGATTTTAAAGGTAATTCCTATTTTTCTTTTAGGTTAGGATAGGTTAGGTTTAGTTAAGTTAGGATAGGTTACGTTTAGTTAGGTTAGGTTGTTACGTTTAGTTAGGTTAGGTTAGGTTGTTAGGATAGGTTAGGTTAGGTTGTTAGCAGGGTCGTGGAGTCGGAGTCGTGGAGTCGCACGTTTCAGGGCGGAGTCGGAGTCGGAGTCGGAGTCGGTAAAAAACTTCCGACTCCGACTCCAATTTCTGTCCTGTGTCACCCTTAATTTCTAAATCCTAAATACTAACATTTAGGTTATTTAGTTTTTTTGGTCAATAAACCTTATTCATTGATAGCCCCTAGATTAAGTTTTTTTAATATTTTTTTTTTACATTTTCAGAATATACAATTAATATTTATTTAAATATAAAATATAAAATATAAAATTTCACACTTAGTGTGGTGGTGATGAAATGTCTTATTATTATGATAATTATAGAGTGAAACACTAGAGGAGTCGGAGTCATATATTTAAAATGTGAGGAGTCGGAGTCGGATTTTTAGATTTTTTACAATGTGTGGAGTCGGAGTCGGAGTCGGAGTCGAATTTTTGACAATGTGTGGAGTCGGAGTCGGAGTCGGAGTCGGAAAATTTTGGACCGACTCCACAACCCTGGTTGTTAGGATAGGATAGGTTAGGTTAGGTTAGGTTATTAGGATAGGTTAGGTTAGGTTGTTAGGATAGGTTAGGTCAATTTTGAAGGTGAAATTTGTTTTTCCTATGGTTTTTGATGTTTTGAACGAATCTGACCTTCAAAACCATCAGAAATGACTCATTTTCTGTGATTTCCCCCACATTGCCAGCTGTGGGGGTATCTCAAAAACGAGTCATTTCTGACGGTTTTGAAGGTCAGATTCGTTCAAAACACATCAAAAACCATAGGAAAAACATAAATTTCACCTCGAAAGGGAGACGGGTGTAATACTGTACATTTACCTTAAGTTTATCCATTTTTTAAAAATTAGTATATTAAAACTATTGTTATATTTAAATGGCATTCCTTAATAGAAATTAATTTAGAATATTAAAACTAGTAAGTTATATTTAAATGGCATTCTATAATTTAGAAATTCACTTTGAATATTAAACAAATATTTTCTGAAAAGATTAAAAAAACATGAATTACCGTATTTTTCGGTGTATAAGATGCACTTTTTTTCCAAAAAAAGGGGTCTCAAAATCACCCTGCATCCTTTATATGGGCTAGAAGAACTGATGGATTTTTAAAAAAATTCATCATCTCTTAGTCCCTCCTGACTGTGTATTGGTTTGGCCAATTTTACACTAAGTTTCTACTCTTCCAAACACACTGATAACAAGAAAAACAGTATGTATTGCATAATGATTTACGTTTATGTTTTATAACATATAGTATAGTCTCCTGTATACTTAATACTATTTTCTTATAATGAGTATGGGTGAAAGAAAATGTATCACCATACTTTTGATGAAGGGCTTTAACAAATGTCAGCCTCGCTGGTAGAAAATTATGGACATTTTCTGACAACTAGGCAGTTGGTCATAATTTTTTTCCTGAAAAAAGGCCTTGAAAATAGGGGTGCATCTTATACACTGAAACATACGGTATTTAAAGGTTAATTTTAATTAAAAATACTTCCTGATCATACTTATCACTGGCCACTTATAACCTTTTAGGAACATGTTCCACATTAGTAAGTGAGCATTTGTAAAAAAAAATTGAAAAAAATTGGGGATGGTATATTTTTTTATTTAAGGTCAAAGGTCAAGGTCAAGGATATTTTTTTTAAATTTTCATTTCAGAGGTTTATGATGAGAGATAATATGACAAGCTGTTTAAGAGCTTCAAAATGACACTAGAATCAGAACTCTAGCTTTATTAGTTATATGGCTACAGCAATTTGAAATTTGACAGTAAGTAAAAAATGAGGTCAAAGGTCCAAATTGTGACCTCGTATCTCAGCAACCAAAGGTCAGCCAGCTCTAAAATTTAAGGAATTTCAGTTTCTCACACATACCTACTAATGTACTAAATATCATGAAAATCTGAGATAGTCATGTTCAAATTCACCTTTTTTTGGCTGAATTGACAGGAATAGAATATAATGGTTTTTATTCAGATTTTAACGCTCTTTCAAGTGGTCTCGCCAGTTTTTATTTATCTCTTCTAGTTTTTGCTCTACAGGGGGGGCAATCATTTCCTGACACCCTGTATATATTGGTTAGGTTGTCATAATATTTTTGTTAGTTTTAATGAAAATATCATGACTAAACCTAACCAATCATCAAGGGAGATTGTATCCATTAGGGAATGTATCAATATATCAGTCTCTATCAGTGATATCAGTAGATTTTTAAAAATATCTGTATTGGCTGATATTTCAAAAGTATGATTTTTCCAAAATTATGAATGAGAGACTATTTAGAGGATGAAATTTCCAATATTTTATTGTTTTATCACTTCACATAACTCTATTTTTTCACAAGGGTTAAGTTCTCATGTAAAAATAGCAGCTGCTTTGTATGTTCAGGAGAGAGCCAATTTCTCGCAGCACTGGCAATGTTTCCTCCAATACCGAACATGTGTTCGCTTGCAACTGTTGTTGATGGTGCTCTCAAATATCTCTGAGCTAAGTTCCCCAAAAAACACATTTACTTAGCCCAACGTAGGCCCACAGTCCAATTGTATAATAAACAAAACTATGATAGCTAATGCAGTATTACCATCTTTAATGAAAAGGATTATTGCTTTGTTGCCAAATTTTCAACACAGAAAATAAATTATGAATATGTTACAAAAATATGACAAACTAATAAACTCTAGCTGGATATCGGTATTGGTTATCAGCTGATACTGTTTTTAATTATCTGTATCAGTTATCGGCTAAAAAGCAATATTGGTACATCCCTAGTATCCATAATAAATGTCTAAAAATATATAAGCATTTTATTAATATAGTAAATGTCCACAATAAATTTCTAAACATAATTAATAAGCACTGTATTCATACAGTAAAAACTTACCATTTACGGGGTATAACAGAAAAGAACCCCTTGCTCTTCTTATCTAAATCTGTTCTGAATGAATTCAAAATAACAGGATAGAGCAAAAAAAAGGCCCTGGCTAAGGTTAAAATTGTTTGTAAATTGAATAACAGCAGACTCAAGAATGTTTATTAACAATGTTGCTTGAGTGAAATAAAATTAAAGAATTATTCCAATCAATACAATAGGACAACTCTGGCAAATGGACAAAAAGAGCATTAGATGACTGTTCCAGTCTAATGGAATACAGTAATGCCTCAGTATACGAGTTAATTCATTCCTGGAGATTGCTCGTAAAGCGAGAACTCGTAAAGTGACGCACTATTTCCCATAGATGTAATGTTATAATCAGTGGTTTCGTCTTCAGAATAAAATTTTGCGGATGAAATATATAATAATCATAAATAAAAGGCAATAAAATAATAGTTTAACATGAACAATGAATGATTTATTTATAAAAACATATCATTTAAAATCAAAAAGAATGCAAAGAAATATTATTAAAGATCATTATCTTCTTCATCAGACTGTAAATTCACACTTGTAGACGCACTCATAGACACACTTGTAGATTTTTTCTTGAAAAATGAGTCGAGAGTTGTTTGTTTGAAGGAAAACTTTTTTTCTCTGTAAATTTCTCAGTAACATGCATAATCATTTGTAATGTTTGCAGCAACTTTTGCACTTCGCTCAAAATTTGGATCTTATGACTGAAAAATTTCTATGGCTTTATCTAAATGTTGAAATGCTTCAGCGAGTCCTTTGAGAGTGAATGAATAAACTGGGCTTTTAGTCACAGTGTCCTCTTCCTCTTCTAGTGTTGCCTGCTCTTGCATTACAATAAGGTCTTCATTTGTGAGCTCGTCACTATGTGATCCAAGCAGTTCATCTACATCAGTTGCAAAAACATCGAGATTCAATTGATTTGCAATGTTTACAATTTCTTTTGTCTCATTTTGTAGTCTCTGTGCGTGTCTCAAAACCATCAAAATCATTAACAAATTGAGGGCAGAGTTTCTTCCAAACACCCTTCATATTCTTTTCAGTGATGTTATTCCATGCTTTTTTTATTAATTTTATTGCATCTAAAATGTTAAAGCTTCTCCAAAACTCCTTCATTGTCGGTCCCCATTCTTTGTCTGTTGCTTCAATCAACATTTCAAATGTGTAGTGTAGATAATGGGCTTTAAATGTTGCAATAATGCCCTGGTCCATCAGTTGTAAAAGTGATGTCGTATTTGGTGGCAAAAAAATTACTTTGACATTAGGATGATGTTGCAGAATTGGGGGGTGACCAGATGCATTGTCCAGAACCAAAAGTGCATGAAATGGAAGTTCTTTCTCATCACAATATTTTTTAACTTCTGGTACAAAGTGATAAGAAACCCATTCTTCAAATAATGTTGCAGTTACCCAAGCTTTTTTATTAGATCTCCATATGACTGGAAGGGTACCTTTTAAGATGCCCTTAAGTGCCCTGGGATTTTTGGCTCAATAAACAAGCACTGGTTTTAATTTTAAATCACCCGATGCATTTCCTCCAAATAATAATGTTAAATGATCTTTCGCGACTTTAAAGCCAGCATTATGGATTCCTCTTTAGCAATGAAGCTCCTTGATGGCATGCGTTTCCAGAAAAGTCCTGTTTCATCCACATTAAAAATAAGTGATGGCATGTAGCCCCCTTCTTCAATTATTTCTGCCAATGTTTCAGGAAGTATTTTTGCTGCTTCAACATCAGCGCTCGCCACTTCTTGCACTTTGATGGAATGCCACCCATGTCATTTTTTAAAGCGTTCAAACCATCCTCTGCTCGCAACAAAAGTTTCGTCCTTTGCTGAGTCACCTTTCTTTTCTTTAAGCATGTTGAAAAGAGACAAAGCTTTGGTACAAATCGCCACTTGGCTAACATTCATATGCATTCGTTGTGTTTTGTCACTTATCCATGCACTCAAAAGTTTCTCCATGTCAGGAATAATGTTATCAGCATCTTTTTTACGAGCCCATGTGGATTGCATAGGCTGCGCATTTTTAACAAGAGATAAATATTTTTCTTTGTCCTTGAGAATTATGCAGACAGTTGATGTGGTCATTGAAAATTTATCGCAAATGTTTTTCACTGTCATACCGGAGTTGTGCATTTTTACAATTTCATATTTCATTTCCAAAGTGATTGCTTTTCGTTTCTTTTTAGTCATGTCAATGTCTGTAGTACACTTTCATTTAGACATAATGGAGGAGGGTAAAAAATGTATGGTAATAACAATTGTAAACAATATAAAACACACGTGGCACAGAAGAACGAGTTCAGCACAACCTCTCTCAACAATGTGGACGTATGTACTAATGTCTGAAGCTGTGTAGTCTCACCAGACTGAACTAATGAACGTATGCTATACATTTGAATGTTCTGAAGCTATTTAAGGCATTATATGCTTGCGTGAGATAATTATTTTAGCCTTTTCAACTTGTTTATTTATTGTAAAATAAAACTTGTAAACCTGGGGTCTCATAAAGCGAGGTATTACTGTATTATTAATATTTTATACAAGTGTTCAAGGCTTTTCCCCTCTGTCCACTGCAAAAGAAGTGACATTGTTTACAACCAATTTTGTAGATAACAGTGTTTTGCCTAGGCCATTTCAGCCTGATGCGATGCCTTCAATGTTCCCTCTAATTTTTTTTAGTCTGTGTGTCGCAAGAAATTTTCGTTGTGCATACATTTAGATTCATGGTGAAAAATTGTGCAAACTTTTCTGAGCGCTATTAGCTTCAAAATTAAATATATATAAACATTAAATACTTAATAAATATTATTTGCATAAGGTGATAGCTTGATCATTACGGTACTATTAAATGGATATTAAAAATCTGTTTACAATATTATATATTCTTAAAAAAGAAAACATTTTATCCATTCTAAAAATATGAATAAAATAAAAAATAGTAAAATAAAACTCAACAAAATAAAGACATAAAATAAAAATAACATTAATTGAAAATTACTATTTTAGTTATCATTTCTCAAAACAATTTTTAGCATTTAGCAATTTAAAATAGATTATCGAGATTAATACATGATTTTATCCATTCACAAAATAGGAATAAAATAAAAAATAATAAAATTCAATAAAATAAAATATAATCAAAACATTAAATAACATTAATGCCTTTCATTTAAGTATGATTATGATTTCTCCCTATGATCTTTAGCATTTGCCCATTCCAAATAAACTCTATGAAGATTAATACATCCATCATCATTCAGGTAACTTTTAATTCGCATGAGCATGTCCAAATGATTTTCTTTCAAGCAGTTTCTTAATTTGTTCATTATAGAATTCATTAAACTGAAATTTTTTAAATTACTTCATTTACTGTCGTGACTTATGATACGCCTGAGCCTGTGTGCATTTTATTTTGCTGTGTGCGCGCGCGCACACGCGCACGCCTTAGAGGGAACATTGGATGCCTTGCCCTTTTTTTGCTCCTTTTAAAAATTGTGCCCTGTTTAAAGGCCAAAATGTGCCATGAAAATTGGCATTTTCACACACAGTTGCCCTTTTTTGTCTTGTGCACCTTGCCCTTATCAAATCCTGGGCAAAACACTGAATAATGCCTGAATTATTGGTAGGACTATTCTTTGACATTTTTCACAATATTGCTATATGAAAAAACTACATTAATGTTCAAAAGGGTAAATATTCATTTTAGCACATGACCTGGACTTTGGCATGAAAATTGGTTTGGTTTATAATTACTATTAGGATTGGTTTTTCTGGTGTATTTCACTGGCACGTCTTTTTTCTGAACAGGATGTCCTATCTGCGGATAGGATAACAAGTCAATGGATAGGACGCAAAAAGTATATTTGCTGTGGTTATATAGCTAAATTGGCAGAAATAGATTCAGCATACACGATTTAACTTAAATTCATATTTTAGTAAAGGATATCTATCGATTGCAGATAAATTAGAATTTGTCCTGTTTGTATGTATGCGGGCCAGAGTAACCATTATTACATTATCATTTGTATAATTTAGGTCTTGGGGGTACTAGGGCTCTGCCCCCGTAAAGATCACGCATCACAAATTGATAGCCTTACTGATGCATGGTAAATAATTATACGCCTCATTGCATCCATCAGTAGCGACTTCATGCATTATTTCAATACTCGAATCATTCCCTTGCTTGAGAAAAACTTGCATACTCACATGAAGTCATCACACACAATGAATCTAGATACACCACTCACACGATGGACAAATAACAACTGTGAATCACTCAACCAAGTCTTCAAACAAGCCATTGACTGGAATCCAAAATCTATTGTAGAGCTAGTAAACAAACTGCATGAAATTGTGACCACCAAATATGACAATGTTGAATGAGCCATCATCAACAGAGGCAAATACACTTTACATGAACATTACGAAAAATTCAAAGTTCATCCTGACATTTTTAATGACACAGGCCTATGCCAAATGACAACATACAAACAGGATGAATTCTAATATATTTGCAATAGATATCCTTTACTAAAATATGAATTTAAGTTAAATCGTGTATGCTGAATCTATTTCTGCCAATAATTTAGCCATATAACCAGATAATATACTTTTTGCGTCCTATCCATTAACTTGTCATCCTATCCGTGGATAGGACATCCTGTTCAGAAAAAAGACGCACCCATATTTCACTGTGTTTTGTGCGAATCTAACCTTCATTTCTTGTACAAATGAGCAGTTATGGAGATATGACTGTCCCCCTCCCCCCATCCTGCAATTTTGAAGTCCCTGGAAGTGGGCAGGGCTTTGAAGTACAGGGAAATTGTGGGGTAAAGAGGACATGCTCCTAGCTGTAGTGGCACTACCAAACCAAACCTAACCTAGGCTTAATGCCGTGCTCCTAGCTAGGGGGGCTTTGCCCCCAGACCCCTGTGAGGATATTTGAAAGTCAGAAATGCACAAATAAAAGTGAAATAGGGCCTACACCAGAAAAACCTATTTTCATGTCAAAAACCATGTTACCCTAGCTGCTTCGTTATCATCAAAACACCACTTAATGACGTTGTAATAGGAGGTCACAACCAGTATACACAACAGCCATAATAAATTGATTGATTGAAGTTTTATATGGAGGAGCTCAGCCAATAAGGCTATTTACATCCTCCAAGACCAACACATCTTGTTCCAGGGGAACTTCCACTGTTCCTACATCAAGTGCTGGGTCTATTATTATTGGGATGAGACAGCAATAGAGAAAGCACACCATTACCCTCTTCAGTTCTGAGGCCAATTCCAGAACACTCAGAAAGGGATGAACATGAGGCCTGTTAGTTCTATGAAACATGAACTGAAAAATGGAACCAAGTACTAAGTCAACAGTAACAGCCAGATGGAGTAACTAGGAGGTAACTGATTAATAAACCTGTGGGAATGAAAATTGGTATACAATGCAAGATTTAAAACTCCTTCAACCGCCCAGATGCCACTACAAACTTGAATACTTGGTCCAGTGAAGTGTATCAATGGGGGAGAAAAACTATCCCCACCTAATAGGACTGATAAAGTAAAGTCCCTGACACCATATTGCAAAAGAGAGAATCTTAATTTTTTCCTTTGCCTAGTATAACATGGACAAAAAAGAAAGAAATGGGACAGTGTCTCTGGTAAATTACAACTAACACATAATGGGGAGAAGGCTAGTCCAATCCGGTGTAAGTAAGCCTGAAGGCCTACATGGCCAGAGCGGAATCTAAATATTATAGAAGCTTTATAGTGGGAAGAAGGTACAGGCCAATTTCTTGTGCCCCAGGAAGGCTTAAACATTCCATAGAGAGTTGAGTGCCGTAATCTCTCCCATTGGGTTTTGTAATCATTTTGCACTGCCACTTTAGCTACTGCAAAACCCTCACCTGGGTGGAAATATAGTGAAGTTATAGCAGGGAGGGAATGAGCAGCCCTGGCCAGCGTATCAACCATCTCATTACCTGTAATTCCAACATGGCTCGGAACCCACTGGAAAGAAACCAGAATACCTGAAACAGAGAGGGTCTTCAGTAAAGAATGGATAGAAGTTGTTAAAGCCAGATATGTAGTGAGTGTGGGTGAGTTGATCAGGTGAAGAGAGGTCTGGGAGTCTGTAATTATTAGGACATTACAAGCATTACTTCTGGATACTAAAAAACACAATACCTGTTGGATGGCAAATAACTCTGCTGCCTGTATACTATGATTGGGGGATAGTTTCCAGGAAAAACACCTTTTATGATTTGAAATGAAAACAGCTGATGAACAAGATGGTCCAGGCACATCTATTTTAGATCCATCAGTATAAATATACAAGTAATCTGGATACTTCTCTTCCAAGTATGCTGTGAAACACTGCACAATAGGGTGGAGCAAAAAATACTTTTTTTCTAGTATGAAGTTCTAATAGTAATAAAAAGTTGCATTTAGGGGACGATATATACGTGCCAAAATATGAGTTCATTTGTTTAATATTTTCAGCTGCCACCAGGGGGCTAAAGTTAACACAATTTTGGGTAAAAAGGAAAAAAATGCTTCTATTTTAGGTTTATCAAACTATTATAAAACTTTATCTTAGAATTATCTAATAGTTTGATTAAGATTCTTAAATGATAAGAATTGTTTTGTAAAAATGCCTTTTCATATGCTTAATATCTTCAGCTGCCACAAGAGGGCTGAAGTTAACTTAAAAATGACAATTAAGTATGATTCTGTATTTACTTGAAAAAGGGAACAGTAATAAATTAGGATGTCTCTCCTCCTTTATACTGGCTTGAGACAGTTAAGAAACGTTATTTCGTGCCTTAGCAGAGTTACCACCCTTTCCCCAACCAATCTCCCTCTAGAAAGGGTTCTTGCTGAAGACTATTTAGTAATTTGCTTTTGTGTCAAATTTTGGCTGTTTTTTCCTTGATTCTAATGTTGCACGAATCCAACCGTCTCTGTTTGTAGGTCCGCAGACTGATCCAGCAGCGTCTGTAACGAGCTTGACGCATCTCTCTACGGCTTGTGTATGACATGGAAACTGAAATAATTCTGAATGAAGAGTAGTACCATGTTTGATGCATGATTCAATATCATCAAGAGAAACTCCTTTGGTTATCGGTGGTTCTGCTATCTGAAAATCTTGCCACATAATGAGATCTGTATAGTCTTTGGCATAAAAATTTATTTCTGGCACCTTAAAATACCTGATAACATCTGTTTCTTGAATGCATGCCCTTGCTTTTATGATACGCCTAAATCCCAACTGACGCACATGCTCCCTTTCATCAGCTATCATTGCAATGAGAATGTTTTCTTGATTTGCGTAATATGCATTTCGCTGAATGACTGAGTCATGTAATTTCCTAAGCTCTTCACGGAGATACCGGCTTCTTGCAATCATATGCCACATATGTTGAGCACCATATTGGCATAATGGTTTACGCTTTATCTGAAACCACATTGGTGCGTATACCCTAACAATGAAAGTAGCTAATTCTTGTAAATTGCCTGAACGATTCTCTGTGCTTGCATATAACCGCAGAGTCCTGTTTGCTGTGGTGAGCCACCTTGAATGTGATATATTGCCTGGACTCTTATGACTAAGACTCTTTGAGAATGTTCCACTTGATATAGCCTTGTGAATTTCAAGAAGGTATTTCTGGTCAGTACATATGTCATCTACATCAACTTCACACATGTCCTCTTGAATTTCAATGGGTTTGAAGTTAACTATGGGAAGCTTTTCACAGTCTGAAAGTGCTCGGCCAATTTCTCCTGAAAATGCTCTTGGTCCAGTAGTGGTACCATCCAAGTGATGAAATAGATGGCGCAATGGAAGTTCATTAAGGTGTAAAAGGCATATCAGCCACTGCAATGGCTTATTAAAGGCTTCTTCCAGTAATCTTATTGTGCCTCCAATACTACCAGTGTTAACCACTGTCGAATCACAGCCAACTGCAACGATGTTCCCTATATCAACATTCCTTTCTTTCAAGCAATTCTCTAGCGCTGTGCAAATGTATTTAGCTTTGCCACTGGAAGGTGTCACATGTGCAAAGTACAGAGAGTGTGGTTCAGATATTATGCTGATATGCTCTTCGCGTTTGGTTCTTTGGTGGTTAGAGCCATCACTCTCCTGGACTTGAATCATTGTTTTATCCTTTCTGCCATCAAAGTATAATCCCCGCATGGTTTTTGGCTCTCCTATCTGTTGTAGTTCCTTTCTCTGTTTTTGTCTTTCACGTCTTAGCTTACTTCTGTCTATAATATTCCCTTTGTCTTCGGGAGTAACAATTTTAAGATCTGCCAATACTGCAGAAGCAATAGCAGCCCCAGCTCTGTCCGACATTTTAAATCTATCACAAGTAATTGCTAATGAAGGCAGTGGCTCACGCATCTGTTGTTCTGATATTACATATTGAGTCGAGGTTGTATCTTCCTCATTATCTTCAGATATCTCTTCTAGTTGTTGAAGTTCACTTGTCTCTGTTTCGATTTGTAAGTTGGACGTATTGGTTATAGCAGCACTAGTTGTTTGTGAGGATTCCAGACGTGCTTTTTCCATTTCCTTTCGATGTTCTCTTGCTTGTAATCGTCTTGTGTGTGCTATGTCAATGCTTCCTATCACCACTATGCTGCGTGTTCGTTGGTCATTTAAAAAATCCTGCTCTTTTGGAGGGACTTTCTTACTCTTTTCACATGAGCATCTCCTAAACTCCTTACATTTGCAGGTGCAGATGTCAAACAAAGTGCATTTTGAAGAGTTTTCAAATTCTTCAAGCTGATTTTTGTACTTAGGCTGATCCTTGCGTGGCTTGTATGGCTTTAATAAGGACCTGTATTTATCATGGTACACTCGCATCATCTGTAAAACGCGTGTATGTGAAACTATTGGCAAAGAGGCCTTCTTCCAAATATTTTCTACCTTTTTGGAAACTGCCTCTGCTATTTCAGAAAATGAAGGCTCCTTGTTATTCATCTGCTCCTTCACTAAATGTTTTGTGAACAGGTAATCTTTCATAATGCAGTTATAAGTTGGTAGTTGCATATCACTCATCTCACAAGGTACTTCAAATATGGCACACTTCATATGTTCTCTAGTGAAATGTTTATATTTAGTATTTGATGCCATAATATTTTTAAGAAAAATTCACAATCACAAAATATCCTGTAACATCAAAACATTATATAATTAATATATATAATATATTTTATAAGTATATATAATATATTATATAAATAAACTAAAATTATATAATACATTATAACAAGCATTTATAATAAAATCAATATTATCTCTATATAAATCACTTTAAAATAAAGTTTTATAATATTCCGATCATATTAAAAAACTCTCCGATCAACTGAGCGACTAGGCCTACTACCTAAGAAGACAAGTGTTAACACACTGTTCTAATGACTCAGAAAGAAATTCCTTCACACCAAAACCCTCCCCCACAACCCTCCCCAAACCCTCCCCCACAACATTCAGTGTAGTCTCAACATGACTCAGTTACTCTAAATTGTATTAACTTCAGCTCTCTTGTGGCAGCTGAAGATATTAAGCATATGAAAAGCATTTTTACAAAACGAATTCCTATCATTTAAGAATCTTAATCAAACTATTAGATAATTCTAAGATAAAATTTTATAATAGTTTGACAAACCTAAAATAGAAGCATTTTTTTCCTTTTTACACAAAATTGTGTTAACTTTAGTCCCCTGGTGGCAGCTGAAAATTTTAAACAAATGAACTCATATTTTGGCAGGCATATTTCGTCCACTAAATGCAACTTTTAATCACTATTAGAACTTCATACTAGAAAAAAGGTATTTTTCGCTCCACCCTACTGCACAATCACTTCTTTGGGGACAGGAGGTGCATATACAAATGGGAGACACAAACAGGTTGGTACCAAATGCAATCTCCAAGGTGGGAAAGAAGGGAATACTGGAACTGTAAAAAATTTAAAATGTAATTGATACTTATTAAGAAGTCCAGTAGCTCTAAAGAAGAAAGGTGGCTTATTTGCCACAGTCCAGTCCACTGCAAGGATCAAAAGATAATCCACCTCAAATGACTGACGTAAAGGGTGGGAAAAGGGGGAAGCCAGAATATTGAAGTACTTCCTCAGTGTAGAGAGATCTCTATCATACTGAAGGGCATGGAGACCAGTCTCACCCTGCAGGGCAATAATAGGAGTTGATGGGCGGGCACCCAAAATAAGGCGCATGCCAGAATTATGCAATGTTTCCAGTTTCTTCTTCAAGGTGAAAGAGGCTGAATCATAAACAACATCAGCATACTTTATTTTTCCTAAGCTAAATGATCAGTAAAAAGTGAGAAGCGTAGATCGATCTGCACCCCATCAATGAGAGGCAACAGATTTTAACGAGTTTAGACGTTTCATACAAGATGTTACCAGATAGTTAATATGACAAGACCAAGTCAGTCTGGGGCTGTCAAGGACCACTCCCAAAAACTGGTAGGATGTGACCATAGCTACTGGGGTGTTACTAATTTGGATAATAGGATTCACTGAAACCTTTTGATGTGTAAAGAACATAATTTTAGATTTTTCTTGATTCAGGGAAAGACCCCAGGTTCTGCACCAAGATGAGAACGTATCTGTTGCTTTTTGCAACATCTGTTGGGCTTCTAAAGGGGTGTCAGCTGCCACATAGAAAGCTGTATCATCAGCAAACTCTGATGATTGAACTGGATCAATACTTGGCATATTGGAGAGATATGCTGTGAATAACAATGGACTAAGAACTGAACCCTGGGGTACACCCTTTTTAAAGGGGAAAGGTGTTGAGTAGACATCATTAATTAGCACCTGAAATGTGTGGTTAGACAAGAAGTTGTGCAACCATCTTAGTAATCTACCGTGAATCCCCATATTGCCTAACTTATAAAGTAGGCCAGTATGGGAGATGGTATCAAAAGCTCGACTGAGGTCGAAAAATATAACAAGAACATATTTTTTCCGTCGGAGAGCTTGGCGTATGAAAGTTTCCAACCTCAGAAGTTGATCCACTGTGCTTCTCTTCTTACGGAAACCACACTGCGAATCTCGAAAAATGTGACAAGTTTCAAAAATCCATAGCAACCGCTGATGGACCATCCTCTCTAGTACCTTACCCAAGCAGGATAATAAGCATATGGGACGATATGAAGATGGACTTGAAGGGTTTTTCTGTGGTTTGAGGATAGGAATCATGATTGCCTGTTTCCATGATGAAGGATAGACCCCTGTGCTCAGGCTATCATTGAATGCTGATAATAGAAATGGCAAGTACTCCAATGGAAGATGACTAAGAAAATATTTATGGATATTATCCAGTCCCATTGCACCACCTCTTGTATGTTCACATTGCCTTAAGGAGAATTGTAATTCCTGCAATGTGAAGTCCAGGTTATAATCATCATTGTAATCAAGAAATAAGGAAGACTGCATGTCCCTGCAAAATTCCTCATCTTCAATAACTGCTACAGTCCCAAAAAATGAATGGAAGAAGGCCCCCAAAACTTCTGCTTTGTCACGTACATCACTTAGTATGGAACCATTTACAACAATAGGGTAAGTGAAGTGTGAATCTGTACCCTTAATGATTTTCCTAATTTGAGTCCAAACCTCAGTGGAAGGTGTAGTGAAACTGAGGTTTGAACAAAACTGACTCCATGAAATTCGCTTTGCCTGACGAATAGTACGACGAGCTATAGCAGTTGCCTTATTTAAGAGGATCTTATTATATTGAGTTGGGTGATGAGAATAAAAATGCCGAGCCCGACGGCGGGTGGCCACTGCCACACTGCAATCCTCTGTCCACCAGCATTTGTGGTATTTAGGAACAAAATTTCCTGTTGTCTTCTTCAGTGTAGAGGTACTTGTTTCCACTAATAAGGCTGTAAAGTGTTGTATTTTCTCATCTAAAGATCCTTCTATAGCAGGGGCATCCAGAAGTGCTCTAGACCAAATTCTCCAATCTATGTCATGTAGTTTCCAAGTTGGACGTCGTTTATGAGGAGTGGATACTAGTGAAATTTGCAGAGCAGTGAGGACAGGAAAGTGGTCACTACCCAGGCTTCCACCAATGGCCACAGCACAGTTAGGAGCAAACCTACCTCTACATAACGAGAGATCCAACATTGAATAACTTCCATTGTTAATGTTAAATCTTGTTGGGAGATCTACTGGAGTCAATAACACAAAATCCGAAGAAAGAATAAAATTAAATAAATTTAAGGCTGTTGGTGTTGGAGCACCTGACATACCTGTATCCCAAGCCCTGTGTCTACCATTAAAATCACCACAAATAAAAGCTTGTTGACCGAGTTGACCAGCATAGTGTTCAATTTCTATAGTGGTTAATGAAAGGTGTGGATTGTAAACTGAGTATATCTAAAGTACCACTGTTTACTTTTAAAGATAAAGCAAGGACCTCAAGAACTCCTGCTGGAAAGGGACGGAGAGGTAATGGTCGAAAGCACAAATCTGAACGAATCAGAAATAGCAAACCTCCACCCCCTCGGCCAACCCTGTTTGCTCTGATCTGAGTATAATTAATAAAAGTAGGCTGGAGCCTTGAGGTTAACCAGGTCTCACAAACTGCCACTAAATGGGGTTTTTTGGTATAAATAAAAAGTTTAAATTCTGACAAGTTAGATTGGAGACTGCAGGCATTCCACTGAGCCAACAAGAGGTTAGGGTCATTCCATGTCAACTCAGCCACAAAATGGCACTTTTTGCACTCACCCCTTTCAATTTTGCTCATACTTGGCACAATAGCAGATATACATGCCAAACTTAAATTCCCAAATTATTAGAGCTGACTGACCTTTGGTTACTGAGATACAAGGTCACAAAGTTGTGACATTTTGACCTTTTTTGCGTTAAATGACTATTTTCAAAATGGTGTAACTAAAAAACTATTAAAGCTCGAGCATTGATTTTGGTCTCATTTTAAAGCTCTTTAGTAGCCCCTTGTTTATTGTCTCTTGTTAAATATCTCTACTATGAAAAATAAAAAAATCCCTTCAAAAGTTGACCTTTGACCTTGAATAAAAAAAAATACCTTCTCCTAAAAAATTCAATTTTTTTACATTAATACCTTGAGTCATGTACAACAAAATCCCAAGAAGCTGTAAGTGGCTGATAACTAGTTCAATGTATAAGAAATAAATGAAGTTGGCATCATTCTTCAATTTTAGATTTTTTTTGTCAGTTCATTTATTTAAAAGTTCTGTTCTGATATAGTGTCAGTGAAGACTTAGTTCAACTTAACATTATTAGTTCAAAAACCTTTTTGTGACCTGTGCCAAAAGAAGTCTTTTAAAAGACAACCAGGGTTAAACCCCTTGACAGCCCCAAATCTACTGGAATAGCGCTGATCCAAAGGCCCAACTAGTATATAAGTACTGTCAACTTTACAGAGTTGACTCCTGACTTCAAGTTAAAGTTAATTTATTTTTACTAAATACATGTATAAAAATTTATTTAATAATTCATTAATTGTTCATTGTTTTCTTTTCAGGATTTTCTTTGTGCTTTGGTGATTTCAGAGTACAAACATGGAACATTTAAAACTGAAACAGAAGTGTGCTGATCCTTTGCTGCGTCACAAAGGTCAGTGTCGAAAGAAGAGTTTGAGAATTGTACCACAGGAACTTGTAAATAAGTTTCCCGATCTGCACTTAACACTACATCACAGACTTTGTAAGCAGTGTAGAGAACATCTTGAGTCCTTGCCTGAGAAAGGAATAGGCACTTTGAATTCAGGCATAAATGATGATTCTTCTTGTAGTAGTGAACCACCTGAAGATCTTGAGAAAATTGAAAATGTTGACAATAGTGAATTAGTGATGCATCAACTTCAGAGCAAAACCATGAGATGTGTACTTTGAATGCTTCTTTTGTTTCAATTGGTGAATCACCCATAAAAAAGAGAAAGCTTGTAGAGCAAAAGTCATATGGAGCTAAAAAACTAAGCAAGGTGACAGACAGTTAAGAAGAGAATGGAAACAGTTGCAGGAAAAGAGATTTCTGACTCAATTTAAGGAGCCATCTGGAGATGTAGACTGTTTAGAAATAATAAATCAACTCAAGGAAAAATTCAAAAATGAAAATACTAAAAGAAGTGATAAAATAAAAATCCTCACTGTATTGCCCAAAAGTTGGAGCATTAGGAAAATTGCTTCAGAATTTAACACAACAAGGCATACAGCATCTATTGCTAAAAAAATAGTTGAAGAAAAAGGTGTCCTTTCAGACCCAAATCCAAAGGGTGGGAAAAGAATTAAACAGGATACTGTTGATGCTATTAAAGCATTTTATCTTTCAGAAGACATCAGTAGAACAATGCCAGGAAAGAAAGACTATTGTAGTATCATTGACAATGAAAGAGGAAGGATACATTTGCAAAAGCATCTTTTACTTTGCAATTTAAAAGAAGCCTATCATATTTTCAAAGAAAGAAATCCTTTGGTTAAGGTGGGATTCAGTAAATTTGCAGAATTGCATCCAAAGCAGTGTGTTATTGCTGGAGCAACAGGAACTCACTCAGTATGTGTCTGTACAATTCATCAGAATGCCAAACTTATGTTTGTAGGAGCTGAATTAGAAAAACTAACTGCAAATGATGACACACCTATTAAGAATGTACGTCATTGTGTTGCCTTTATGGAATGCAATCCTGCCTCAGACAATGTGAACAATGTGGAGATCCATCAGATTTAAAAAACAGACTACTGGACATATTTACAAACAACTTCATTGATATCATAAATTTTAAAAAGTGGACCAATACAGATCGGTCAAATCTTGAATCAGTAGAACTGAATACAGATGAATATATTGACCAATTCTGTAACCAACTGAAAGAATACCAGATACATGACTTCAAGACAAAGATGCAAGCAACTTATTACCGTGAAACAAAAATGTCTTTGAAAGATGGTGAGGTCCTTGCTGTGTGTGATTTTGCTGAAAATTATTCCTTTATTCTTCAAGATGAGGTTCAGAGCTTTCACTGGAACAATGAGATGGCTACTCTACATCCATTTGTTATTTACTATAAAAAGGAAGATGAGATTGCTCACCTTAGCTTTATTATTATTTCAGAGTGTAACATCCATAACACAGTTGCTGTACATTTGTTTCAAAAGCATCTGATAAAATTCCTAAAAGATAATATCTCATCCATCGGTTCCATCCACAAAATAATTTACTTTTCAGATGGGTGTGCAGGACAGTATAAGAACTGCAAAAACTTTTTGAATCTTTGCCATCACAGAGATGATTTTGGAATTGAGGCAGAATGGAATTTTTTTGCAACAAGTCATGGAAAGGGACCTGTGATGGTGTTGGAGGCACAGTTAAGAGATTAGCTGCAAAAGCTAGTCTACAACGACCTTATGATGAACAGATCCTTACTGCAGAACAGTTATATACATTTGCAAGTGAAAATATTGTAAATATAAAATGTCATTTTTCAACCAATAAAGAGCATGAAGAGGAAAGCCAACTTCTCCAAGAAAGACACTCAACTGCAAGGACTTTGCTGGTACACAGAAATTACACCATTTACAGCCAGTTTCATTGACTTCTCTTAAGGTTAAACATTATTCATTATCAGATTATTCAAATATTGAGAAAGTTACTGAAAAGGAAGAAGTTGTGACTGAGGAGAAAATACATGGTTTTGTTACTGCTGCATATGATGGCCATTGGTGGGTGGCATATGTGCTGGAAAAGATACCAGAGAATAGAGAAGTAAAAGTCACATTCCTTCATCCTCATGGCCCAAACCCATCATTTGTGTATTCTGGTCGACCAGATGAATAATCTTACCATATTCAGATATTCTAACACAAGTTGAGGCATCTACTACTAATGGACGAACATACAGGATTTGCAAAGAAGTTACTTTGAAGGCATCCAAAGCTTTGGCAATCTACAGCACAGAAAGGTAAGAATTCAAAATTAAAATGGTCATGTAACTATATATACACTAGGGTTATAACTTTTTTACAACCTAATATTCCTGTACTTTAATTCGATGAACTTTTGCCTAAAAACAAAGAAATGAACTTTCATTTTAATATCTTTTTAGAAAAGGTCACCCCGAAAAAAAAATCGATTATTGCATACGTAACTTTATTGCATATTCCATGTAATATAATAAAAGAACTCACAACATAATCGTTATAATACTTGTACATATGTTACTGCTTATTGCTTAGAATAAACAAAGTTGCAGTTTGTTTTTGTTTCTGCAGGCAGCATACAGTTCCTGCATAACTTTGATTGCACGTTCTGCACACTGATTACTTCTTGGTATCTTGTGGGGATGGCTCTTGCTTCCAGTGATTTTCCAATGAGTTCAATGCTTTTTTGTAAGGTTTCAATATTTCTGACAAGTTCTTGAAGTCATTTTCATTGTACCTGATTAGTAAACCAATATTCTGCCCAGTTGTATGAAATGAATCTGCATACCTTCTCCAAAGTCTTCCTTGTTGTAGTATAAGAATAAATGCAAGGATAGCTAGAATGGCTCTTGAATGCCACCTCGCATTGCTGATGTTTGGAATTTTCTGAAAGTTAATCAAAGGAAAATTCCTTTTTCTTCAAAGAATCTAAACACCCGTGTTAGATGGTACAAAAACTTAATATCATCTCTCCATCCTGATTTCTCGAGGACCTCTTCTGTTCCATTAACAAACTGTGCCTTTAGTTCCTCATAATTCTTCACCAGTTGGGATACAAATGGATATTCGATGTTTGGAGAACTGGTGTTAGCACCAAGATCTTCGTCCATTACCAAACGGAGAATCCTGTCCAGAATGTGATGCTGACAACTGATAAATTGTGGTTTGCAGATACCCTTCTCTGAGAACATTCATTGCAATTTGACAACAACTCCACTCTTTTTCCCAGTGTTAACACTTGTATCAGCAACGATCATCTTTATTGCATTCCATAAGGTGTATTCATCAATAACTTTTGCAATTCCTTCAGCAATAGTTTCAGCCTTGCCATCTTTCAGACGCAATGCACCCAATTTTACTTCGGTTCTTTCATTTTTAAGTACCACTACTTGATACTCATTTTCCTCAATGCGCTTTCCATCAAAATGTAAAGACCACTCTTCCATCTGTAAATTTTCAATCATTTCCTCCTTCAATTTAGCAGCCTCTTTGTATGCTGACTTGTAAATTGCTGCTTGACTTGGTGTTGGAATGTCAATACCATCAAGTGACAACTGTTTGCATATTTTAGCGGCTTTACTTGTTGATACTCCTGTGGATGTCACCAAGTTGGTTGCAACTTTACTTTTGTTATGTCTTCTGGTTGGTGGAGTAATACTCTCATCTTCATCTTCATGCTCGCTCTCTTCAGATTCAGTACCACTACCACCAGATACATGATTGTAAGATGTTGATGCTGATTTAGCAGGCAATTTTCGTCTCTTTGAAGGTGAATCGTTTCTTCACTTGCAACTTGACCTGTAGAGTACCCCACTTCTCCTTTGCTTTCCACTTGAAGGTGGTACAGTCGTTTGTCTTCCGAGGATAACCATTGGCCATTTACTTTAGTGATATCAAAAAGTTCATTCAGGGCATCATATTTTCCCGTCCAATGATTTGGATTTGGAGTGGCAATTCTGCATTTTTCTTCGTGAAGATTCTTCTAAAGGCACACTTCCTCTTCTTCTATGTGACTGCTGGAATCTCACCAGATTATTGGTCCAGATATCCTTGTTCTTCTGTATGGTAGTATCACTTTTCTTGTGTGACATTATATTGCTTCTGAAACAGATATAAAAAGGTATTAAGTTGATTTGTTTGTTTGTTTAATATATATTATATATATATATATTAATATAATGGAAATAATATAATAATTAGAGGGGGATTTTTAGGTGAAAAAATATGACCAAATATTTATTTTTTAGGTGATAAAATTTTGGAAAATATTTTTAGAACATCCATAGAACATCTCACGAAAATATTTATCACCAAATATTTTGGGCTCTATATATTTTTTGAGTTTGACTCCCCTCTACAAAACATTCTGGATAGGCTTTTGTTTACGTGTTAAAATGGAAGAAAAATTCAACAAATTATTATGGTTAATAAATTTTAAAAATGTTCTGGAATGTTCAAGAGTGCAGAAGCGAATTCCACATTTTGCTACATTTTTTAATTAAGCGAACATATTACAAATAAAAGCTTACCTGAAGTTGAGTTGAACTGAACAGTTGAGTAACTATTGCGCAATACTGGACACAAGTGATTTGGTTGATTTCATTTCGTGCTTTTATACAATTTGCGAGTGCATGAAGAACAATGTCGTATGTTCTAGAATTTTCTTGTATGGGTGGATTGATATTAGTCATCGAATTTGAGCACCGGAAGTGATTTTTCGGGCAATCTCATGATATATTGCGTACTGAAAAATTCGAAAATATTTTTTAGGTTAAAACCTAAAAGTCCGCCCTCTAATAATAATATATTTATATACTTATGAGTAGTAACGTAAATATATGGTATGGTGATTCAAACTTTTGATTTGGGGGTGACCTTTTTTAAAAACTGAGAGGAATTAGGGTCTTTTTCATTGTTTTTAAGCAAAAGTTCATTGATTTATGATACAGGAGATCTTTTATTTGAAAAAGTCTAAAAGTTATAACCCTAATATACATTGCATACATTTTAAGTTGTGATAAATGGAAATCAATGAGCACTATACCTATACATATTGTATGTACATTTTAATATGTTACTTGTATTTGTTAATTAGGTAGCTATCTAGGTATACATTAAAAATTGTTTTCTCTTCTAGAAATCACAATAAATTGGGTGGCCCACAAGAATCTTGTCAACTACTGAAAACCATCATATACATGCACAACATACAGGTGAGGTGGGTAAAGAACAAATATTTAAAAATAAGCATTTGCTTGTTTGTAGAAGGCTGCAGATAGTATGTAGATATGGGTTGTATTTGTAAGAGATTGAGCTGACCTTAGACAAAAATGGTTACTGACATACAAGGTCACAGAGTCACGACTTTTTGACAATTTTTATATAAAATGACTTTTTTCAAAATGTTGCTTGAATTCATTATTTTTTATACATTGAACTAGTTATCAGCCACTTACAGCTTCTTGGGATTTTGTTGTACATGACTCAAGGTATTAATGTAAAAAAATTGAATTTTTTAGAAGGTATTTTTTTTTTATTCAAGGTCAAAGGTCAACTTTTGAAGGGATTTTTTTATTTTTCACAGTAGAGATATTTAACAAGAGACAATAAACAAGGGGCTACTAAAGAGCTTTATAATGAGACCAAAATCAATGCTCTAGCTTTAATAGTTTGTTAGTTACACCATTTTGAAAATAGTCATTTAACGCAAAAAAGGTCAAAATGTCACAAATTTGTGACCTTGTATCTCAGTAACCAAAGGTCAGTCAGCTCTAATAATTTGGGAATTTAAGTTTGGCATGTATATCTGCTATTGTGCCAAGTATGAGCAAAATTGAAAGGGGTGAGTGTTTTAGGTGGCTGACTTGACATGGAATGACCCGTTAGAAACCTTTGAATATGAAATGTTAAGTGGGTTTGCGAATTTGGACATGACGTTTCTGTTTGGGCGTAGGCTTAGGTTTCAGTTTATCAAGGAATTTTGTCAGCTGGTCAGTTTTGAGGTCAGTGTGAAAAGCATCATTAAATAAAGAAACAAAATTGGATAATGTACTCAAAGTCTTCTTGGAGAGACTACTACCACTCTGAAGGGTGAAGCTGAATAAACTTAAACATAGAACTTTAATAATGTCTGATGACAAAGCCATAGGTCCAAAAGGGGTAGAGGGTTCAGGGACCCCAGCCCTACCATCCACCTCCACCCCAGGTGGCCCCTGGGACATTGCCTTAGTCGAGCCAGGTCTTCCCCTCACAACCCCACTCCAAGAATTCTGAAGGGGGGGAGAGGGATCCACCACACCCAAGCCTTGAGTCTCCTCTCTTGACATAATAGGTTTTGGTAGAACAGGAAAGTCATTACTTTTAAATGTTCTTTCTGAAACTACAGTAGAGTCCTGATTTCGGAGAACAGATCTAGCTTCACTATAAGAGAGATTAGATGTAAGTTTGAGCCTCTCTATTTCCTGTGCTGTTCTAAAATAGGAACAGCCACTGAAGCTAGCTGTATGGGGACCTGAACAATTGGCACAAATTTTAGTAGTCTTTGGACAAGAGGAGACAACATGACTTCCAGAACAATAAACACATCTCACTGTTTTTGACCTACAGGACTTAGCCATATGACCAAATACCTGGCACTTAAAACATTGAATTGGATGCGGAATAAACTGACAAACTCTATATGGTATATATGCTATAAAGATCTTTACTGGAAGAACTTGCGCATTGAAAGAAACTTTAACCTGTTGAATTGGAATATATGTTGAACCTGTTCTTTTTGTAAGTCTACTGACAGTTGCTACTGGATAATCATTATGAATTAACTCATCCTTAATAGCTAGTAGATCTTCCTCCAAATCTATAGGTCCTATAACACCATGCACAATATGAGTATCGTTAACTAAAGAACAATCCACCTCCCATGGGCCCAGCTTCCAGGGAGTTCCCAAAAACTGGGAGGGAAGGGTAGAGGTAGTTTTTATTTGCACCGTGCCAGAGCGTCTCTGGAAAACTGGTGCCTGCATACCCAACCCATGGAAAGGCGAATCCCTTAGTGCTATGCTAAAGGCCAAAGGTCTTGACGCAAAAGAGATATCTTGTTTCTTGGGAGTAATTTTATATAAAAAGGATGCCCTCCCTGGGTCTGAGGGCTCTGAATCTATAGGGGCCATAGGCGCAGTAGGAGCCCGGCTAGGCCCAACATTATCTAGTCCCTGGAGACCAGATTAGGGAGAAACATCTCCTCCAACCACACCAGCTTCACAAGGCCCATCCACCTCTCTACTCCGAACCTTTGGTGGGGACAAACGCAAAGAAGGAGAATGAGCCCGAATAACTGATGGAGCAAGAGAGACATCCTCCTCTGAATCAGATTCATGCAACCTCTTACCTCGCAACCTCTCGAGGTCCGAACTGGCAGCCATATCGTAACCAAGTAAATCCCCAGTACTCAGGCTAGGCAAAAGCCCGAGCCAAGCCAAGGACCCCTAACACAATGGACCTATCCTATTCAGAGACTAGGTTACAATTAAAAAGTGGGTTAATATTCGTTTTTTGACCCAGTCACACCCAGCTATAACAGCAATATATATTGAATAACCAATCAAAGCTGAATAAGAAAATATATATATTATCGGTTAATATGAGTTTTATCGCACTCAGAATATCAAAAGCAAATATAATTATAAAATATTAAAGCATAATTTTCTCATCATTTTCATATAAGTCACTATGCTCGCAGATGCGTACTTAACAAATTATGTACATTTGAATATTATGACATTTTTACATTTTTTTTTCCCGCCCTTCCAATATTTTGATTGGTGACATCATGAGAACATGATATATGAGCTAGATTTTTTAAGTTCTTAGGCCTTTTAAGTTGCTAGTCTACTTCTGTTAATTTTTGATAGATGTTTGTGGTGATGACATGTGAACGGTGCGAATATTATTTTGAGGATTTAATATACTCTAGGCTAGGTTAGCCAGAGTTAGGCTAGTTTAGCCAGGGTTAGGTTAGGTTAGCCAGGGTTAGGTTAGGTTAATTAATACCAAAATACATTTTCCTAGTAATATTTGATATGTTTTGCTTAGATTTTGACTTCCATTTCCCTTGAAAATGAGCCAAACTTCAAAGTACTATAACTTTGTTGGATCTCATTTCCGACGGAAATGGAGGTCATATTTGAACAAATCACATCAAATACTACTAGAAAAATGTATTTTGGTGTGTAAAATGACTGAGTTACTTAAAACACATAATTACCATATTATCTTATGCAAATTTATATAAAATGTACTTTTTTAAAAAATATATTTTCTACTTTCTAATATGTATGTATATAAATTTTGGTTGGTTTGTTTATTTGGGCTACCTTTTTTAGACTTTTTTAGAGATTTTTCTTGGCTTTTTTTGGATACTTTTTCTTGCTTTGGCTACTTCTTTCTGTTTCTGGTTAGTGTGGTAATTTTTGTTCTACTGGTATGATGTGTCAATCTTGTGAACTTGATTTCGAAGACCTAATCCGCCTTGTTGGCCTCGATGAAGATAAAACTTTAGATTTTTTTTCCAATCACGGCATAATTCCGACATCCATGATTTGCCCTAAATGTAATACTGCCTGTATTTTAAGACAAGACTCGAAGGTGTTTAGGTGCCGTAAAAAAAATGGAAAGATGTGAAATTGTGGGTTTTACGTGCTGGGAATAGATGTCCTCATTACCGGAAATATTTTGCACGATACTTGTTCCTGGCAGAACATCCTGACGATTCTACAATTCTGCATCACTTCCTTACTGCAATTGCAGAACTATATCCTCCAAAATAAGGTGACTGGTTAGGTTAAGTTAGGTTAGGTTGTGTTTAGCACGAATGCAAACTTTTCTGGTCGATTTTGAGGTGTTTTGCATGAATCTGCCATCCGTTTCCTGTGCAATTGCGTAGTTTTTGAGATGACAATATCTCAAAAACTACGCATTTGCACAGGAAACGGATGGCAGATTCGTGCAGAGCACCTCCAAATTGACCAGAAACGTTTGCTCTCATTATAAAAAGAGACTGGGTCAAAAAACGAATAATTACCAAAAAGTGATAAAGTCTAAATTGTAATTAACAATCGATAGAAGTTTTAAGTACGAATCTCAGTATATGAGCCTAGGCCTAATTGGCCAAGCCTGGCCCTTTGATGTGACACTTAGAGTCTGCACTTAATGTAAGAAAAGTGGATTATTAAGTTTGGTGGTTACACAATCAGGGTATGAAATGTATGGTACTTGTGGGTTATCTGTCGCCACTTTTTAATTTAATTTTCCAACTTTTTCACAAATACAGATGTGTGTTATCATGTTGCCATTTTTACAAAAATATACTATTTTTTTCTTAAATTATTTTTATTTCTCAAAATAAACATTAATCATATTATTCGGGTGGCATGAACGCGGCGATGGCCTCCAGGATGCCGTCGAATGGGTCGACACTAGCGGGTAGCTTGCTCCTCCACATGAACTCAGCCAGGTAGGTCTTAAGATGGTGTCGGGCCGTTCCTCCACTTTGCTGATCCCCACAAGCGTTCGATATTTTGAGTGTGGACTCCGGTATCTGCATCAACGAAATTGTATCGATGATTAACCTTGAAATGTTGGAAGCCAGCCTCCTGGAGGTCGGTGGTCTTATATCCTCGCCAGCTGTCGGAGTAGATAATGGAACCTTCGGCGATGTTTTCCACAATGGCAGCCAAGAGAGTTGCAGCAGAGCGGTTGGGAACTTGAACGATGAAGCAGTCGTTTGTTTCACGGCAAATTCCTCCGAACATCCATTGTTGTGGTAAAATGCGTCCGGCATTGTTTTTACGCCTCGTGAACAGGCTCTCATCGATCTCAACCACTATTCCTTCTAACCTAACCTAACCTCACCTCACACTAACCTCACCTCACACTAACCTCACCTCACACTAACCTCACCTCACACTAACCTCACACTAACCTAACCTAACTAAAAAATAAATGACCCACAAGTAAAAAGTGGAAACAGATAACCAATAGGTATATTAAAAAGTGGCGACAGATAACCCACAAGTACCAAATGTATAACCAAGCTGAAACTAACTGGTTTCAGTAATCTAATTTAAACTCTTTGATTTCAAGCAATTCTAGGTACGTTCTATAACTACGAAGGTTAACCGAAAAGTCGCCATAATAAATTTGAATTTGGAGCTCAATGTCATTTTCTTCCCAGAAAATGCATCTATGCACGCACATTTACCTTGAAGCGCTTCTGCCTCAAGGGTGTGGTGCTCCCACAAAGTCTGCTCAGTGCCTCCTGAGTGAAACCTTCAATTCTTGGGTTGTAAAAATTAAAAACATTCACGGGCCCAGACCTAATATGTAAATAATTCATAATGTTGTAACATATATTGAATTTAAAAACAACTTATTTATTTAATGAAGTGGCATTAAACAAATTTTAATACAGTTTACACCAGGGCTGTGGAGTCGGAGTCAGGAGTCGGAGTCGTGGAGTCGGTCAATTTTGAGTGGAGTCGGAGTCGGAGTCGGAAGTGCATAATTGGATGGAGTCGGAGTCGGAGTCGGTGCAAATCCTTCAATTATAACCATAGCAGCCTAGGGCTAGGCCTAGCTCAATTTTATGAATAAAATAGATTTAACCTAGTGTTTTAATACATAATATAATATATAAATAATATATAATATATAAATATATAAATAATATACAGGGTGTACATAAAGTCAGGATCTATTTTTTTGAAGCACTTTGAAATTATATGGAATTCAATCATAAAATGATAAAGTGGTAACATTTATTAAATAATTAAGAGTAGGATTCGACGTGACGCCCATCAGTATCCCTGCACAGCTCAAATCGTTCCGCAGCATTTCTAAACACATTCTGGAGCATTTGCGGGGTTATGTTATCTGCAGCAGTTCGTATACGTGTACGTAAGTTTTCAAGACTCGTAATCTTCGTCTGATAGACGTGCGATTTGATAAAGCCCCATGCAAAGAAATCTAAAGGGGTTAAATCTGGTGATCTCGCTGACCAAGGTCTGTTGCTTCCGCGTCCGATCCAGCGATTTGGAAAACGTCCATTTAGATAATCCTGAACAATTTTGGCATAGTGACAAGGAGCACCATCATGTTGATAGACGACGGTACTAGCAATCCTATCCCCAATCAGCTGAGGTTCAAGGAATTGCTGCAACATGTCCAGATAAATAAGCCCCGTAACTGTAGCTTCAGCAAAGAAAAAAGGACCATAAACCTTAGATTTTGTTAAACCCATCCAGACATTAACTTTAGGTGAGTCTCTTTCTCAGTTTTGGCCGAAATCATTCGGTCTTTCATCTGCCCAAATTCGACAGTTATGGCGATTTACTTTTCCACACGTATGGAAAGTGGCTTCTAATATACTATTTCCGAAATTAAGCCTTATATATATATATGTAACAGTTTTTTTGCGCACACCTACAGGTCGCTACAATTGGTGTAGAACAATGCGGGTTTCACCATTCGATGCGTCTTTTTATTGCGCAGTGCCCATGCTAAAAAAAAAATTCCCTAACATAAATCCTTCGCCCCTCTTTTAGGGGTATAGTTCTTCCCATTTCTTCATTTTTAATCATAATTTTGGCACAAAATGGGGGAGGGATGGGGTAATGGGGGAGGGGGTGAGGTTAATGGGGAAACTCAGAAAAATAGATGCGATATATATATATGTAACCCCAAAAAAATTAAAGCAAATCCTTTGCAAGGTGCCAGCCCCCTTCAAAAATAATTAAAGTAAATCCTTTGCAAGGTGCCAGCCCCCTTCCCCCCTTGAGGGTTATGGAAAACTGATGAGTGGGTAGTTGGGAGGTAACGAAAATGGTTCACTGAGTAGGTAGGTAGTTAATCTAACAATTATTAAATTCCTTTTATGTCAATAACTGGGTGGAAGAAACCAATTGGTTGCTCACCAGAGTTATTCTCCACACTAGTATTTATATACTGTGTGGGAGGAGCGTGCTCGGTAATGGAGATACATTACCGCTCAACCAACCGAGGAATAAACCAGGACAACGCTGGGACAAGAAGCCCCGCGAAGAGGAGAACAAAAGGAGAACGAAAACGAAGAACGGGGCGAGAGGACGTACCAGCAAAGTACGCTCTCGACAAATATACAACCGGAGAAGGGAGAGACTCCAATAACTAAAAGTAAGTGACTAATTGAGTTTTTACACCAGACAGTTAATAACATTAAATTAAGCTGGGTCAGACAAGTTAGGCCTACATTGTGGCCTAAGACCCAGCATCAACTCATAGCTTAACAAAGGTGAAGGTAGATTGCCCTAACCTAATCTTGTGAGGAATCCTACTGTGGACCTCAATTTATCTGCCCGCTCTGGACCATTTCCGGAATCTCTAGGCTGACCCCTCTAGGCTAGACTTGATCTACTCTATAGTTAGACTGGAGATATAAGGGTGGGTTAATTGTGGACCAATTCATACAGAGCATTTTTCGCAAGGGTAATGGGGGAAGGGTGGGGGTAAATGGGGGAGGGGGTATTGGGGGATCTATACTATAATAAGAGAGCTGTCCGTCCGTCCGTCCGTCCGTCCGTCACACTTTAAAAAATTGTGAGAAAAAAATTCAGAAATTGTATTACGGGCGGGAATGTGAAGCTCAAGATTTTCATGACTGTGTTCTTTTTTGTAGTTTAGCCTGTCTGTTTGTGAAATTTATCCCGGGCAGTAATGGGGGAAAGGTGGGGGTGGGGGTAATGGGGGAGGGGTGGGGAAATGGGGAGGGGTGGGGAAATGGGGAGCGGTGGGGGTAATGGGGGAGCGGTGGGGAAATGGGGAGGGGTGGGGAAATGGGGAGGGTGGGGGTAATGGGGGAGGGGGCTAGCCCCCAAGTTGCATGAATGGGGGTGAGGAGGTTTTGGGAGATACCAGATTCAGAAATGTTGACACAATGTGAAGCTCAAAATTTTCACGGCTGCGTTCTTTTCTGTAGTTTAGCCTGTCTAACCGTCAGCGAAGTGACGGGAACTGCTAGTCATCACTAAAGAGAATGTTGTCCATTAAATTATCACTCCAGATTTGTTCTACGAGATCAGCACACACAGCACTTCGTCAAGGGAAATCTTCCTCATGTAAATCATGTAAAACCTGCAAATGATAGCTTTTCTTCTGCAAATTAACTTTCATAATTTTGTGCACAGATGACGTCGGGAGGCCGAGTCTGTGTGATGCAGCACGAACGGACGTACGTGGCTCCTCAGTGATAATTCCGCGTACTGCATTCACGGTAAGATCTGACATACACGGTCGTCCTGATCTTGCTTCATCATTTACAGATCCCGTTCGTTTAAATTTGTTCACCAATTTTCATATTGCCTTGTCTATTGGCCCCGGCTTATGAAATCTCCTTCTAAACTTCTCTCTGATGTCATTGTATTTCTTTCCCGCGATTCGCCAAATTACTATTGCCACACGCTCTTCTGTATTCATTCTAAGGGCTTCTGAGAAGAAAAATAGAAAAAAATAATTATTTCACAAAAATAGATCCTGACTTTATGTACACCCTGTATAATATATAATATATAAATATATAAATATAAATAATATATAAATGTAGTTGCTTATAATTAATAAGGATTATAATTAATTAATTAACATAATTAATAATAAGGAAATTTAAAAATTTGTACTAGCAACCCTAAATCTTTTTCAGATTTTTAGATTTCAATTTGATAATTTTGATAAGCATCACTGAAAGAAGATTTAATGGAAGCGATCCTTTTTTTAAGAACAAATTCAGTTTAGGTTAGTACATTTTGTTACGGATGTTTATAATAATACAAAAACATCTTATTAATTTGCTAAACCAATAATAATCTTATTTTGTTTAAGCTTCAATCAGTTTGTATTTTGGGATTTATTGTAATTTTTGAATAAAGAGAAAAAAAGGCATTAAGGCATAGTTATAGATACTAAGTAACCTGATGAGTCATGTGGTGGTGACGAAATGCCTTGTTTATGAATCTCCATTGGCCTAATAAAGCTAATCGTAAATCAATTTGGCCTTAACATTCCATCGGAGTCGGAGTCGGAATTATGCAAGTCAGATTTTTGGAGTCGGAGTCGGAATGTTAAAATTTTTGGAGTCGGAGTCGGAGTTGGAGTCGGCAAATTTTATCACCGACTCCACAGCCCTGGTTTACACACTAAATTGCACTTATTACATAAACACCATCAAATGCAAGACATGAACTGCGCGTAAATTTAAAATTTAAGTTGGGTGGTTGAACAAAGCTTATCTAAAATCTTTGGCTTATCATATTCAAAATAGTATATAGTATTGCACCCAGATAGTCTGAGTGATCCACCCCCCCCACCACCAAAAAAAAGCCAATTTCCAATGCTAAGTTTTCCCTTCATTCATCCCACAATTTTTGCAAACCCCAAGTCATTGGCGGCGGAACGTATGGACTAGGGTTTCTCCTTATATGCAGCTTTCTTCATCTCAGGAAATCGCGGGAATTTCCGGAAAAATGAAGCCAATTCCTGGGATCCCGGGAAATCCAGGAAATGGTTGTATATTTAAGAGAATGGTAATTTTTTTTATTGTTCTGTGATAAAATACCCTTTTAGAATTGGGATAACCAATTACTTATGCCTAGATGACCACTTTTGCATTGTAATATTTGAATTGAGTTTACCAATCAGTGGTAGCTATTTATTATTTATTAAACATAATATTTATCATGCTATTCATCTGCAGGGGACAAATGAAAGGCTAAAATATTATATTCCTTTAATTATAATTAAGTGCATTTGCAAATAAAAAACTAAAAAGAAAAAGAAATTTCATTCAAAAAAAATAATTTATACTTTTTATCTCAACATATTTTATCTTAAAATATTTAGCCAATACAAAAAATAAAAATAAAATAAACTTCATTAGAAAAAATAATTTCATTCTTTTATCTTAAAGTATTTAAAGAGTCAATCAACATTTTTAAAATAGCTTCTTAAAAAACAAACAATCGATACTTCTATCACTAAGACGAGTTCTCAACTTGGTGATAAATAAACCTGCTGCAGAAAAGGCTCTTTCTGATTCAACAGAGGTTGGCGGAATAGTTTTCAGCGCATCAAATAAATTCATGATGTTTGAAGTTCTGTTCCCTATTGTCTCGAATAACTGCACTTCTTGCTTCAAATGCTTGCTTAAACTCTGAGCAAGATGAGTTGCCTGCGATCGCTAGATAATATACTGAGACTCGATTCCTTGTATTATACGCAGCGCTAGTGACATTCCCTCGGCCAGTTTTTGGCATACAGGCCCACTTTTAGATTGCTCTAAGTTGCTAATGCTAGTAGGTGTTCAACTGTTCATTTAAGAAAGCAGAAAAGTAGAATAAAATGTGATAAATATTATACAGTTTCTTTAATTCTACCCAAGAGCCTTCTAATAACAAAAGAAAAAACAAATAAATCAATAAAAAATAAATTAAGTCATTTTAAAATTCCGGGATTTTCCGGGATATTTGTCCAATTCCCGGGATTTTCAAATCCAATAAAAACAGCCGGGATTCTGGGATCCTGGTATCCCGGGAAAGAAACTCTACTATGACCCCTTACCTTCAGATCCTTTTTTTTTTTAAAGAAAACAGAAATAATCTAAGAAGAAATGTATGCAAATTATATAAAAAGCAAAGCGATAAGAATGTTAGGAAATACTTTTTTTCTCAGAGAATAGTAGACAGTTGGAATCAACTCCAGATATTATAAACTCAGATAATGTAAATTGATTTATGGCTGCCAATTGCCATACACGATCCAATTTTTCTTCATACTTCAGACTTCAAATATAAGTTGACAAGCTTATTAGATCGTTAGTGGGGCATTGAAGCTCAAACTTCAAACCTAAGTTTGATTTGAAGCAAGTCTGTTGTGGTCAGAAAAATTTGGGCGGAGCTAAATAGATTGATAGATCAGTTGTATCGTGTGTGTCCCAGGGCCGGCTCAAAGGGTTGTGGCGCCCTGAGCCAATTTTGCTTTGGCCCCAGCCCCCATCATCCCGTTTTTTATAAAAAGGGTTTTTAGTCAAAAAATAACAAATTTTTTTACATAATTTTATTGTTTATTTCATTCAGTACATCTCCCGCGCCCTAATTTTCCATGTAGAATTCCTTTTTTAAACTGTCCACTTGTTTCTTGTTGATTGACGGCGATATTTTGCCTTTTTTTTCTGCTGCTTTCGATTTTTGGCGCCCCCTAAACTTCGGCGCCCTGAGCCAGTGCCACGTTGCCAGGGCCGTTTCTAGCCATTAGGGGGCCCTAAGCAGTATACCCATTTGAGGCCCCACCCCTCCATCCACCAACTCACGCCTTACTATATCACCTCAGCACACACATTTTGAAAAAAACTATACAGAGCTATGGGTTGATTGCCTGATACCCTCATCCGTTAGAAATTTCCAGCAGACTTCAGTGGAGAGTTACCGACAAAAGCCCTATGTTTTTTCGTTAGAGAGTTATGTATGTGTAGGTCTTCAAAGGACCTCTTTATATTTAATTGTTTTCGGTAATTCTAGCCTCAGGATTTTAGATGCCTATATGTGAACGAAAGAAATTTTTCCCACCTTATTTTCGCTGGGCCTTAGTTTGCTTCGATGTAGGGCGTTACGGTCTTCTTCGATGTAGGGCCGTTACGATGGAGCCTACACTGCGAGTTGACACTTTGTTACTAATATAGGCAATCACTAATTAAACCCCTGAAGGAATAGGCCTATCCTTTTTATAGTTATTAGGTTTTATATTATAAGGAATTCACTCAGAACTTTAGGGAAGACAAAAGCACATCTTCCCTGTTTAAAGCGTTCGCTGTAACATAAAGAGCTCCGAGCCAGCGCCGCTATAATATATCTTCATATTTTAGTATAAATTGCTGATTTGGCAAAGGTTGTTGACTCCTTTTCTCTTGTAATTTACATGAGTTAGCAATGGAAAATTTTGATCACGTGAAATAATAAATGTTTCTCGTGGTTATGTAGGCCCGACGCCTACATATGGATTCTATGTATGTATGGCAATCATTTCATTCCTATTAGGCTATGTCGCCAATCCAGAGGCAATTTTGTATAGATATTTAATTCAATTAATTAATAATTCATATTTAATTATGAAGTAAAGGTATCACATACGATACCATGTTGTAAGCGCGTATAATTTTTCCATATACTGGGGTGGGCCGGAGAAAAATTTGTATGTTATAGATCAAATTTTTTGATAAACTGTGTAATGGACTGAGAAGAATGAAATAGGAATGTGAAATGGACTGAGAAGAATGAAATAGGAATTTAGGAAGAGAAAGGTTACTCAAGACCTATTTAAATATAAAAGTTCAAGAGGCCAACTTCTCAAGTTTAAAGTTATGTCAATCAGTTTGACTCCCCTTAGGTATAGGAAATTTATGGAATTAAAGTAAAGTTATTAAGCATTTTAACTTTGCTCATTATCTGTGTAAATTTTATGTCACCAGTTTTTAAATACTGGTTTACTGATGTGGTTTTGGAGTTTTGTCATGTTTTGTTTTGTTAACGATTTATGTTTTAAAGTGACTTCTACGTTGGTGAGTTAATTGAAATGTACTGTACTTCCATGTTGTGTTGTTTTGTTAAAAGAGTTTGTACTGTAACCTCCTACCACTTCAGACTAGTCAATACCCGTAGTTTTAGTGGAGTAAATGTTACTCCTCCACAGGTAGATCTGGAGGACTTGGGGCTTTGAATCCTGTACTGTTTTTGTGTTGTTTGACCTATGGCAAAGGTAGGCCACAAGACCCTTGTTGTTTGGTCTCTGGCCAAGGGAGGCCACAAGACCCTTGTTGAATAGGTTGGGCTATGGCCAAGTGAGGCCATCAGCCGTTTGATGAATTTGTTTGGCTATGGCCAAGGTAGGCCATCAGCCCTTTTGATGAATTTGTTGAGCTATGGCCAAGGTAGGCTAAGGCCCTTTGATGATCTGTTGGGCTATGGCCAAGGGTAGGCCATCAGCCGTTTGATGAATTTGTTGGGCTATGGCCAAGGTAGGCCATCAGCCCTTTTGATGAATTTGTTGAGCTATGGCCAAGGTAGACCATCAACCCCTTGAAATAGTAGTTTGGGCTATGGCTAAAGTAGCCATAAAACCCTTTAGAGTAGAGTAGTTTGTTTGTATGTGTCACTGTCTAACCATATAATTTTTGGCACAAAATTATGTGCACAGAATCAGAGCGCAGCAATAAAAGCTTTTACTCTCCGATCCTTGGTTATGTTTAGACAGGTTGTTGTGTTTGACACATGGAAAGAGTACAGTGTGTGTGTGTGTGGTGTGTGTGTGTTTTGCATTCCTCCGAATCCAGGTGGTCTTTAAAACTTGGATTCACCACTCCAGTGAAGTCAATACCCGTAGTTATGAATGAGTAAATGTTGTGTATCCCACAGGTAGGTCTGGAAGGTTTGGGGTTTTGAAGAAATCCAATTTGTTTGCAAGAAATGTATGTGTCCGTTGATGAAATCTGTTGTGTGATTCTTCCTTAAAAGAAGAATTGGATGTTTGGAGTCGTATGTATATATTTATATACTGTATGTATGTGTTAGAAAATCTAGAAGAGGAAGAACCATTGTTGTCCCAAGGCGATATGATGACTAAGCTGATTGATGCAGCATTGCTTGTATATATTAAGTTAAGGTGTGTATATATCCATCTCATAATTGTAAGGTTAGTGAAAAATTCACTTAATTTAGAACGCATTTTTGGGCTCTTGTGGCAGCATTGTTTGGGCACTCTTGTGGCATCATTTTTTGGGGAGCTGCGTGTCTTTTCTACTCGTTTGTGGAATGCCGTACTTACAGGGTGTGGTCTTATAGAGCGCTCTCTTGCAATTCAGTTTGGTTGTTTAGATACAAGATTGTTGCATCGTGCAATAGTGCAAGTTGTGTTGTTGTTGCAAGGTTTAGAAAGAAGACCATAAATAGTGCCCCTTTTGTTTTTTATCTTAAATTCATGCAACTGAGGCTTAAGGTAGGCCCACATCGAGTCAGCAACCCTGAGATAGGACCTAATTGGACCTCCAAGTCCGTAAGTTTTTAATTCTAGCTTAACTTGGTCTGTAGGTTGAACTGGCCCTTCAGAGCTTGGCCGTTCACGGCTCAGCTGGGAATTTGAACCCAATAAAAAAATAATAATAACATGGTCCTTCAGAACCGGATTCTAGCCCAAGGCTGAGTCAGTGACTATTTTTCGGCAAAGTTCTGATTGTGCAAATTGTAGCCCAAGTTAGGCCTAGACGGGTTGAGCATAATTGAGTTAAGGTCCCAGGATAGAAAGTTTGGTCGCCCAATTGCGAAACTTGGCCACTCGTCTGTCGTTGTTTTTGGCCTACATTTTTACCGGTTTGGTTAATTTTGGTTTATTATTCGTAGGCGAAGGTTGCAGACTTCGGTGCGCCAGTTACTTGGGTGGAAAATTTGGTATTCCATACTGGTGGTTGGTCAGCACCCCACCCAGCAATTCAGTTTATTTGAAAAAAGCAAAATTTGCGTTTGATCAGTTTGGTTAAGTATTTTTGTCAATTCAGCTTATTTGGCATTGAGCCCAATTGTTGTTTGCATTGAAAATGAGTGCAGCTGAATTGAACAAGTTTAAAAAAGGAGAAGCGCCTACAAAGGTCTAATTACAAAGGTCATTGCCACTATAGATTCTGCCATAGAGCAAGAGGATTTAAGCTTAGTGACTGCGCAGCTTTCCATATTAGAAACTAAAAAGGTTGCTCTAAGTGAAGTAAATGTTAAAATTGAGGCTCTTATAGAAGAGGATGAAATAGAAAACAACATAATTTACTTTGTAAGAGTCCGGTTTTATTTATTCAGTATGCGGTATTGCATACAGATATGAAATAGTAAAGAATATAAACATAAATACAAAACATACCACAAAGGAACTTTGCTTGCTGGCGCCGCGCTTTCGAATCTTAAAATGTGGAAAACGCGTCCTTTGTGTTGTCGTTGCACACAAGTTTGTTTTTACTTAACAATTTTACCAACCAGCCAAAATAATCCTTAAAAGCCCATTCATGTCTAGTCACACCACACTGAATTCTTAAGAATTAAATTTGATCACTGGACATATTTAACTTGTATTTATATATTTAGATTTAAATAATTCACTCATGCCAATTTGTGGCAGTTTTCACTAATAAAGAATAATCTTGTGGTGCAAGGCACTACAACTTTGAAGAGATTATTGATGATATAATTAAATTAGGCCACCGAGCAAAAGAGTTTAGTAGTTCAGTACAGTTAGAGACCAGGTCTAATAATGAAACACAACACTCAACAAATGGTGTTTGTGAAGTTAAGGTTAACAGATCTGCAGTTCAATTACCAAGGCTTGTACTCAAAACATTTTCTGGGAGTATTCAGGAATGGCAAGGATGGGCAGACAGTTTTCAATCAGCAGTTCATTCTAGTCAAGTGTTAAGTGCGGTGGAGAAGTTTAATTATTTGCAGTCCCTCTTGGAAGGGGAGGCAGCAAAGACAATAGCAGGATTAGCATTAACAGAGGCTAATTATAATGTGGCTTGGGATATATTAAAGAAACGGTTTGGTAAGCCAGAGATCTTAATTAAAAGCCACCTCCGTGAACTTTTAGCTATACCTCCTGTTAATAATCCCAATAGTGTCAAGGAGTTACGGCAGTTATATGATGAATTTGAAGTTAGAACTAGGTCCCTGGACAACTTGGGTGGAGGAATGGAAAGGTATGGTATAATGTTGGTCACTATACTGGAGTTTAAATTGCCTCGCTCAATTTTGCTTGAATTAAGTAGGGGACACTCTACCGAACATGTGTACATCCCCCTTCAGCAGATGTTGAGTCTTTTAGGCACAGAATTAGCAAGACGAGAGGGAATTGAGTTTGCACAGTGGGATGTTAAACAAGGGGACAAAGGCAGGCACAGCACCAAGGTTTCTACAAAAAGGAATAGCCCAGGTACAGTGTCAGCTCTACATGCATCCTCTGAGAATAAATTAAAGGGAATCAAGGATGCATATTTTGCGAAGGCAACTACAAGTCATATAAATGTGAGGTGGCTGAGGCTTTACCTTTTGAGGAGAGAAAGGACAGGGTAACTAAGTCCACAGCATGTTTTAAATGTTTTTTGAAAGGTCACAGAGCAAGGTTTTGTCAGTTTAAAATTTTGTGCAAAAAATGTCATGGCAGGCATCAGCCATTATTGTGTGAAAACACTCCTAGCAGGCCTACCCCAGAAGTAGAGACATCAGTGGCACATGCTACTGCTATGAAAGGGAGTAAAAGTAAAGGGGGATTATTGCAAACAGCTGCAGCCTTATTAATTGGGAATGATGGAGAAGCTACTGTAAGAGTGTTGTTTGATAGTGGTAGCCAGTGTAGCTTTATTAAGACCAGAATTTCCAGAAAATTGAAGTTTAAAGAACTTAAGAGGGAAAATTTAAGAATTTCTGGGTTTGGGGGTTCCGTTCAAAACCGAACCAAAGTTAAGAAGGTAAAAGTTCTGGTTAAGGGGTTGTTACCACAAAGTCCCACTATCAAGGTCGAAGCTGTAGAGATTGAGGAACTTTGTGCTCCAGTCACTACTTGTTTAGATATGGCATGTGTCCAAGAATTGCAAGTTAAAGGAATTAATTTGAGCAATAATAAATTTGAAGGAACAGAAGATATTAGTCTTTTGATTGGAGCTGACTATTATTGGGATTTCATCACTGGTAATATTGTCCGCACATCTCGAGGCCTGGTAGCTATTGAAAGTAAACTAGGCTGGACAGTGGCGGTCCTAGCTTACATGACGCCCTGGGCGAACCTCACCTTCAGCGCCCCCCCCCCTGTTCGCCAACACACACACATTCGAATCCCCCCAAAATAAAGGACAGACATAACTCTTTCACAAAATAACTTTTTATTGGACTAATTGTTGGAACTTCAGAACCAAAACAAAGACTCAAATTTCTGAATTTTACAAATCCTTCATCACGTAAATAGAATAACTCACTTAAGAGAATGTAATTATGATACTATGAACAGGAAAAATACAAATTAAATTGCACAACTGCCATAAATAAACTAGAGAATCAAATTTCTAAATTGTACAAATGCTCTATCACATAAATAGAATAAGACACTTAAGAGAGGGTAATTATTATGCTACACTTTGAACAAGAAACAAAATAAATTGCACCACAGCACAACTGCCATCTAAAGCCTGACTCTTCTTACCTTCCTTGATGCAAAGTCATGAATTAAATCATCATATGAAATCTGCTCAGCAATTGTATGATTTATACTGATGATGGCCAGACTGGTAAGGCGTTCCTGTGACATAGTTGACCTCAGGTAGGATTTGATGAGCTTCAGCTTTGAAAAGCTCCTCTCTGCTTCAGCAACAGTGACTGGAAGAGTAAGACCAATTCTGAGAGCAGTCCACAAATTTGGATATATTTCAGAGAGCTCCCTTTCATGGATAAATGTTCTGCAGTTCAAGCAAGGATATGGTCTTTGATGGCAAGTCAGGCAAGTTCTTCAGCTCCTGTGCAAGCTCTCTGCCATCCAAGTCAGATTGTCCCTTAAAGTGTAGTGTAGTACTAAGGTTCACACATTGTTCTGTCAGCTCCTCAAATGTGAGATTTTGGAAATGTGTCAGCACTCCAAACTTCTCTCCCACAATTTCCAACGTGGAAAATCTTTCCTGAATGGCTGATGTTGCAGCATCAACCACTGCATTGAAAAATGTCACCTCCAGCTTCTTCAACGCATCAATCAAGGGCTCATCAGATGCTTCATAATATACATTTCACTATTTAACCAAACCCAGAAAAATAACATTACATATGTTAAAGTATGGGCCTTTATTCCCAATAATATTAATCTGGAAGCATTTTGCATTGTTTAGGTCTTTTATGGGAAGGTTTATGGAAAATGCAATAGATGGTTTTTTATTAATAAAAATATATTTATTGATCTTTTATTATTTATTTTATTTTATTTTTTATTTTTATTTATTTCTTTATTTATTTATTCTTATTTTTATTTTTATTTTTTTTGCAGGCGCTCATGCCGCCCCTCCACAAATGCCGCCCTGTGCGGCTGCCCATATTGCCCATATGAGGAACCGTCACTGAGGCTGGATGCTACATGGTAGCTATTGCAATGAAATGGAGGTTAAAGCTCTTTTTGTTAAGATTGAGGAGAACAGCCATGGTTTGGAAAAGCATTTGAAAGCGTTTTGGGAACTTGAATCGATTGCCATAAAGGACAAACAGACAAGTACAGTGAACAGTGATGTTTTAGAGCAATTTGAAAAAGGGATTGGGTTTAGAGATGGTTGCTATGAAGTTGGCCTCCCTTGGAAGGATTCTTGCAAACCTGGTTCAAACCTTCAGCTAGCTAATCGGAGGTTGGAGACTTCATTGTACAGGGTAAGAAAAAATGAGGAGTTGTTAATTGAATACAATGAGGCCATCCTAAGCTATGTAAGGGAGGGCTATGCTGAAATGGTGCAAGGTGATGCTGGTGAGCCAGGAGGCACATTATCTGCCACACCATGCAGTGGTACGGCGAGACAAAACTACCACCAAACTGAGAGTAGTTTTTGATGGCTCAGCCAAGGACAAAGGTGGTGTGTCCTTGAATGACTGTTTGGATGCTGGGCCAAATTTAAATGCAAATTTATTTTCCTTGTTACTGAGATTCAGGTTTGGTAGAGTAGCATTGACTGCAGATGTGAAGCAAGCCTTTTTTGCGGATAAAGTTAAAACCAGAGGACAGAGATGCAGTAAGGTATCTGTGGGTGGATACGAAAGACTTGTTGGAAAATGAACCTAAGGTCAGGGTCGGATTAACATTTTCTGGGCCTTAGGCTTAGTATGTATGATCGGGCCCTTTTATTCATATACTATAAAAATTTAATTTTCATTGAGGGAGTAATGCATAATAGCGCACAAAACAACTGTGAACGTGGTTGAACGTGTTTACAGCGCTGTGACTTGTGGCTAGGCTACAAATATCATAATTGATGCACATCGAGTGGGAGCATTTGCATAAAATTGACTGTCAGGATATTATTAATGAATTCGCAGGCAAAAAATGTCGCAAATTACAATTTTAAATATTTCTATTATTATATATGTATTTCAATTTTTATGTATCTCATTTTCCGAAATAAATACTTTTGTTTGATTGTTTTTTTTTACTTATACACATATTTTTGGCGGGCCCCTAAGACATCCGGGCCTTAGGCTTCAGCCTGTGCAGCCTATAGGGCTATCCGCCACTGCCTAAGGTTCAAGCATATAGAATGAAGTCAGTGTTGTTTGGCCTCAGCTCTAGTCCATTTCTGTTGGCAGCTACTATGCAGTACCATTTTAAGAAATATTCTGAAGTCTATCCTACACTATTAAACACATAAGGAAACATTTTTATATTGATGATTTGCTGTGTTCCGTGGATAATACAGAAGTGGCTAAACAGATATTCATGGAGGCTAGAGCGATAATGAGGGAGGCTGGCATGGAGCTTAGAAAATGGCAAACCAATCATTCTCAATTACAACAGTTTATGAGTCAGTCCTGTGTAGTACCTGATGCAGCAGAAAGTATTGAGTGATTCTGGTATTAAGGAGTTGTGGGCAATAGACGCAAAAGTGCTAGGCATCGTTTGGCAGCAAGGAGAAGATTTGTTTACCTTCAATGGGAAATCTTTAGTAGAGCTGGCTGAGAATGAGACAAGGTGGACAAAACGTACAACTCTTAGTTTGGCTTCAAAGGTCTTTGATCCTTTTGGATTGCTGGCTCCATTTGTGATAAAGTAAAAAATTTGGTTTCAGAGCCTCTGGGAAATTGGACTTGGTTGGGACCAAGAGTTACCTGATCATATGGTGGTAAGGTGGAAATATTGGTTCAAAGAATTGGCACATCTTGGAGACATTGAAATCCCAAGATGGTACTTTGGAGAGTTGAACAATAATCCAGACAATTTGAAGCTGCACATCTTTTGTGATGCAAGTGAGGAAGCCTATGCAACTTGTATTTATATAAGAGGCACATTGAAAGAGGAAGTAAGTTGCAGGTTGGTTGCTGCAAAGAGCAGAGTAGCATCTTTGAAAAGGCTTTCTGTTCCAAGGTTGGAAATGATGGGTGCAGTTATTGTTAGTCGGCTTACAGTTACAGTGCAAAAGTCTTTGGCCCTCTATGAAATTTCAAGCTATTATTGGACAGACTCCATTATAGTTTGGCACTAGTTAAGAAGCCAGGCAAGGAAATGGAAACCATTTGTTGCCAATAGGGTGGAGGAAATTCAAGCACACACAGATCCCAAGCAATGGAAGCATTGTCCAGGCACCCAAAACCCAGCTGATTTACCAACACGAGGAATTTCAGTGAAAGATCTTGCACAGTCAAGTTTGTGGTGGAATGGGCCAGAGTGGCTAAAAAAAAACTTGGAAGCGAAAACTGGCCTAATCAGCCTATTGTAGGAGAATGCCAGGCTCAAGAAGAATGGGTGAGTGAAATGAGAAAATGCACTGTGAACAATTGTCAAGTTATGCAGCAGGACCCCATATTGAGACTTGAGGACATTAGCACTCTGAAAAGGTTGTTAAGAGTGACAGCATGGGTATATAGATTTACCAACAATATTAAGGGAGAAACAAGAAGGGAAGGAATTCTGAACAGTAAGGAGATTCAACAAGCCAGGCAATACTGGGTGGTATATGTGCAGAAGGAAAAATTTGGTGAAGAGAGGGAATTGCTCACCAGCCGTCCATTACAGGTTCTACCAACACATTCTGCTCTCAAGGGTTTGGATGTGTTTTTGGATCAGGATTTATTGAGAGTAGGAGGTAGACTACAGTTTTCTGGGCTTCCAGAGGAGAAAAGACCCAATTTTGCTACCCTCTGGGGGGCACTTTGTGGAACTTTTGATCCTGGATACTCATCATAAGTTGTTACATGCTGGAGTTAGAGAAGTGACAATAGAGATCAGACAACAGTTTTGGATTCCCAAAATTAGACAAATAGTAAAAAAGGTCTTGCATAAATGTGTGGTTTGCAAGCGTTGGAGTGCAAAGCCTTATTATGAAAAGGTGGCTCCACTTCCAAGAGAATGGTGTGTTTATACTGCCCCATTTGATGTAGTGGGAGTAGACTTCGCAGGTCCAGTCTATGTGTATGAGCAAGGGGAGTCTAACAAAGGTTATATATGTCTTTTCACATGTGCTACCACCAGAGCAATCCATTTGGAGTTGGTAAGCAACTTAAGTAGTGATGTATTCTTTTGGCCTTTAAAAGGTTTGTGAACAGAAGGGGTTTCCCAAATAAAATCATATCGGATAATGCAAAAACCTTCAAAAAGGCTGCAAAGGAACTCCAAGAAGTTTGGTCCTTACTAAAAGAGGAAGGATTCCAATCCTACTTTTCACACCAAGGGGTACAGTGGGAGTTTATTGTTGAGAGAACACCATGGTGGGGAGGATTTTGGGAAAGGCTAATGAGAAGTGTAAAGTGTCCATTAAAGAAACTTTTAGCTAATGCTCATTTCAGCAAAGAAGAATTCTGCACTGTTTTGTGTGAAGTAGAAGCAATGGTGAACAGTAGGCCTATCACTTTTGTTTATAACAGTATGCAGGATGCAGAGCCATTGACACCAAATCATTTTCTTTGTGGTAAATGATTAACATCAAGCCCCAGTGTGCCAGAAGACTTGCAGCCTATCCAGAGCACTCAAGGAGAGTTAACCAGAAGGTTCAGGTACCTTGAAGAGCTACAAGATCAGTTATGGAAGAGGTGGCAGATGGAATACTTGCCAGAACTCAATTATTACCCATCAGGCAAGGTAAAGGGCTCCAATGCAAATTGTATCAAGGTGGGAGAAGTGGTAATGATTGGGGATGAAAGACCAAGGCAATGCTGGAAGCTTGGCATAATTGAAGAGTTGTTTGTTGGCAAAGACAATTTAGTTAGGTCTGCACTGGTAAAGACTTCAGGAGGAAAATTAAAGAGACCTATACAAAAACTCTATGCTTTAGAAATCAGCACAAACACGGATAGTCAAGATGAAACATTTGAGTTACAGCCTCATCGAGAAGACTTGGCTAAACTTGCAGAAGGTAATGACAACAATGCCTCTTCAGAGGGGAGTGTTAGAAAATCTAGAAGAGGAAGAACCATTGTTGTCCCAAGGCGATATGATGACTAAGCTGATTGATGCAGCATTGCTTGTATATATTAAGTTAAGGTGTATATATATCCATCTCATAATTGTAAGGTTAGTGAAAAATTAACTTAATTTAGAGCTAGGATTTTTGGGCTCTTGTGGCATTATTGTTTGGGCACACTTGTGGCATCATTTTTTTGGGGCGCTGCGCTTCTTTTCTACTCGTTTGTGGAATGCCGTGGAATGTTTGTGGTCTTATAGAGAGCGCTCTTGTAATTCAGTTTGGTTGTTTAGATACAAGATTGTTGCATCGTGCAATAGTGTAGGTTGTGTTGTTGTTGCAAGGTTTAGAAAGAAGACCATAAATAGTGCCCCTTTTGTTTTTTATCTTAAATTCATGCAACTGAGGCCTAAGGTAGGCCCACATCGAGTCAGCAACCCTGAGGTAGGACCTAATAGGACCTCCAAGTCCGTAAGTTTTTAATTCTAGCTTAACTTGGGCTGTAGGTTGAACTAGCCCTTCAGAGCTTGGCCGTTCACGGCTCAGCTGGGATTTTGAACCCAATTAAAAAAAAATAATAATAACAGTACAGAGACATGTAAGAAGTAAATAGACAGCCCAGATTTTGCTGTAACAATTTGGCGTAAAAGATTCAACAATTCTGATCGTGTTGCTCGTTTTTGGGGCTTTTTACGTAAAGTCTTGTCTAGTATTGCCCACACGTGTTCTATGGGGTTCATGTCAGGGGACTGACTCGGCCAAGGAAGTCGTTTGATATCATTTCGTTCCTCCCATTCTTTCGTCTTTTTTGCAGTGTGGCATGGGGCTCCATCTTCCATGAACAGGCAGCTGTCTTTTTCAATTTGACCACTTGAGAATATTGGCATAAGTCCTTCTTCAAGGATAGAAATGTAGGAAACGAATATTAGTCATAATAATGGCAAAAAAATTGGATGCATACATTTTACCATAAAATTAAGGGTGTCTATTTACTTCTTGTATGTCTCTGTATGTGTAAATGTATATTTTGTTGTAGGGTTTTATTTTTGAGTTTTGTGTTAGGTTAACCAATTTGGCTGAGTAAAGATCCTCAAATGTTACATTTGAGATCCTTATATCAAGCCTTGAATGTTTTATGCCTATATGTGAAATAGGACTTAGAATAGGTCGCGCCTATACGTCAAATAGGACTTAGAATGTGTTCCGCCTATATGTCAAATAGGACTTAGAATGTGTTAGGCCTATACGTCAAATAGGACTTAGAATGTGTTCCGCCTATATGTCAAATAGGACTTTGAATAGGTTGTGCCTATATGTCAAATAGGACTTAGAATAGGTGGTGCCTATATGTTAAATAGGACTTAAAATAGGGTTAGGAATAGGTGTTAGGTGGGTGTAGGTTTGAATTCGTGCAATTGCTTTAGGTCTTTGTGATGTTACAGTTCCGAATTGAGTTTTGTGATGTTACAGTTCTGAGTTTAATTTTGCGATGTTAATGATTCTTACGAGTAAGTTAAATTGTTGAAATAAATTTTATAACCTACATCACAGGTTGAATTATAAATTTAGTGTTTTTAGTTAGGATAGATCTTGAGTGTAAAGAGTAGGGCCTACTTTGTGAGGTAGGCTTCTTGTATATTTAATTGTAAATTGTAGTGTTTGAAGTAGGTCTTTAGTGTATTAGTATATTAGGCCTATTAGCTAAGGGAAAGCGATTTGGGCCTACTAAATATGTTTGTGTTGGGCCTACTAAATAGGCTTATGTTTAAATTGGTCTTTTTATATGACCTAAAATGAGTTAAGCCTGTTAAATCAACAAGGCTTTATTTGGAGTTAAAGAGTAGGACCTATTAAATAGGCTTAATGTTGTGGGCCTATTTTTATAGGACCTAAAATGAGTTATGCCTGTTAAATGAACAAGCCTTTGTTTTCGGTTAGTGTAAAGGTAAAGGGATCGGCTCCCAGTTGCACGGGCCACCATATGAAAAAACTATAGTGGGGTTATGGTTGAAATTGGGGTTAGGCCTAATGAGCTAAGCCTAGCCACTGTGTGTCAGTGTAAATTTTAGAGGGGTCAGTTCCCCATATACGGGCCACCATTTGAAAAAAACTATACAGAGCTATGGGTTGATTGCCTGATACCCTCATCCGTTGGAAATTTCCAGCAGACTTCAGTGGAGAGTTACCGACAAAAGCCCTATGTTTTTTCGTTAGAGAGTTATGTATGTGTAGGTCTTCAAAGGACCTCTTTATATTTAATTGCTTTCGGTAATTCTAGCCTCAGGATTTTAGATGCCTATATGTGAACGAAAGAAATTTTTCCCACCTTATTTTCGCTGGGCCTTAGTTTGCTTCGATGTAGGGCGTTACGGTCTTCTTCGATGTAGGGCCGTTACGATGGAGCCTACACTGCGAGTTGACACCTTGTTACTAATATAGGCAATCACTAATTAAACCCCTGAAGGAATAGGCCTATCCTTTTTATAGTTATTAGGTTTTATATTATAAGGAATTCACTCAGAACTTTAGGGAAGACAAAAGCACATCTTCCCTGTTTAAAGCGTTCGCTGTAACATAAAGAGCTCCGAGCCAGCGCCGCTATAATATATCTTCATATTTTAGTATAAATTGCTGATTTGGCAAAGGTTGTTGACTCCTTCTCTCTTGTAATTTACATGAGTTAGCAATGGAAAATTTTGATCACGTGAAATAATAAATGTTTCTCGTGGTTATGTAGGCCCGACGCCTACATACGGGTTCTATGTATGTATGGCAATCATTTCATTCCCATTAGGCTATGTCGCCAATCCAGAGGCAATTTTGTATAGATATTTAATTCAATTAATTAATAATATATATTTAATTATGAAGTAAAGGTATCACATACGATACCATGTTGTAAGCGCGTATAGTTTTTCCATACACATACAAAAAATGGGTGTGTTAATAAAAAACAATTATGAAACAATTTTAATGAAACATTTATGTCCAAAACAACAAATATGTACTTTCAGAAGACAAACAGAAAAATATTCTTCATGAAATTCCGGAAAATTAGCTTATACATTATTTAGAATAAATGACACAGAACTATGTATAAAAACAATAATGCAATTATCGACTACCAAACAATTACTAACTCTACGATACAATCGTATAAAAGCTAACAGTTATACAGAACAGTTTGTATCTTCAAAATTTTTGCCTCCTAGATTTTTTCTGGGAAATCATCAATAACATCATCATATGAAATCTCCCTGCCAACGTCCTGGTTGATGCTTATGATGCCAAGGCCACTGAAGCGATCCTGCCCCATTGATGATCTGAGGTAGTTCTTGATTAGCTTCATCTTAGAGAAGCTCCTCTCGGCTGACGCTACTGTCACAGGTAGAGTGCAGGCAATTCTTAGTGTAAACCAGAGATTGGGGTATAGTTCCTCCAGTTGCTTTTGAATTCAGTGCTGGACTTACCTATAAGCTAAATAAGCTATAGCTTAGGGCCACACACCCTCGGGGGCCTCATTTTTTTAAATATATTTTTATTTTATCATTAGTTTTTATTCTTTAACACTAATTCATCAAAAATTATATATATATATATATATATATATATATATATTATATTTTTTTTCTTTATCATTAACATTAATATAAAAAATAATAATTATAGTAATAATGACATTATTTTAAATTTTTTTACCCGAATTTTTTTAGAGAAGGGCCTCAAATTTCATATACAGTAGCTTAGGGCCTCAGCAGGTGAAAGTCCGGCCCTGCTTTTGATGAATGAAAAAGAGAAGCTCCAATGCAGTCATGTTGTGCGAAGGTAAAGTCGACAAGTTCTTAATTTCGAGGGCCAGTTCTCTTCCATCAATGTCAGAGTCAGCTCCAGAGCTCAGTATCTTAGAGAGCTTTTCACACTTGCAGGACAAGTCTTCCTTGTTCATTGTGGTGAAATTTAGGAGAACCCCAAATATGTCCCTCACATCATCTAATGTTTTGAATCTCTCATTTATTGACCCAATGGCACAATCCACCATCACATTGAAAAATTTGACTTCCAGCCTCTTTAAGGCTTCTGTAAATGGTTCGTCAGGAGCTTCGTAAGCAAAGTGCTTTTTTGTGGATCTGAGCCTCTTCTCCTTTAGCACAGCCTCCACATTCATTTCCTCACATATGTCCCTAGCTACGACTTGTGCTGCAACAAAACCTGTGTTTCTGTAGCTGGTGAGTGAGTCTTTTGTTTTTGTGAGGAGGTTGACTGCCACAACAAACTGCATTGTAGGAGACTGCAGAAGTTTGCTCACATGGTTAACTGCATGAAGAATGTCATACCATACTACTGTGCAAATCTGAAAGCGATAAGACCCTACCTCCTCTGCAAGTGTTTGTGCTTCAGTCCTGGCTATGGCATCTGTGGCATTGTTCCTGACTTCCAACAGGGCCTCTCTGATGTTGTGGTTCTGGTATCGCACAGCCTCAATGCTCTTAAGCCGGCTCTCCCACCTGGTTTCACTCCAATACTTGAGTGTTATGTTCACGTGCTTCTTTAGGATTGTCCATCTCTGTGTAGCTGCTGGAAAAAGGTTGTACAATTTTTGTACGTTGCCAAAGAAGCTGATGACATCTGTGGAAGCTTTAGCTGCATCAGCTACTGCAAGATTCAGAGTGTGAGCCCCACATGGAACATAGAGTGCACGACAGTTCTTCTCTAATAACCTTGCCTGAACACCTTTGTTCTTGCCCTTCATGTTCGCCCCGTTGTCATATGACTGTCCTCTGCAGTCATCAAAGTGAGTATTCAGTTCATATAGTCTCTTCAGAATCAGAACTGATAAACCCAGGCCTGTACTTTCTGAAGCCTCAAGAAAGCCAAGAAGTATTGTTTTATTTCTGGTACTTCACCCATTTTAACAGTTCTGATAATAATCGACATCTGTTATTGGTGGCTTATGTTTGGAGTGCAGTCTAAAATGAGCAAGTAATATTTAGCTTCTTTTATTTCTGCAACAATGGCATCCAAGATCTTCCCACTAATGGACCCAATGAGCTCATTTTGAATGATGTTTCCTAGGTAACTTGAATGACTATATTGGCCACTTTCGACCCTGCTGATGTGTTGTTTCATCACTGGATCAAATTTGGCAAGCAGCTCAACCTCCTTCAAGAAGTTGCCATTGTCTCGATTGTACAATGTAGAGGAAGACCCCCTGAAAGCAAGGTTTCTATCTGCCAGTGATTGGATTATACTTACAAGACGTGAGAGAACATCTCGCCAGCGTCTTCGCTCTACCTCCATTAATGACATTTCAGTTTGGTCAATGGTCCTCCCAGTTTTTAGCCGCAGTTCCAGATCCTTCCATGTTGCCATGTTATCTGCACGTTCTGAACTATTTTCATTGCCTTTCAGAAGCGAACCAACGTTTATCCAGTCTGAAAGTCCATCCGTAATTAGTTTGTACGACTTCCTTGAAAACAGCTTGCAGCAGAAGCAATAAAGAGCATCATTCCTTCTAGAGTACGGGGCTCCAATAAACCTTAGCCCCCCCGCCCATGGCCTAAACCATTAGAGGTACAGTAAAACTAAACATACTTTTGTGGTGCCGCGTTTGTTAGCGGGCTAGAGATAAAGTAAAGGCCAATTTGAGGCTTTATTCAACATAAACATAGTATAGATCTGAAACACAGAAAACAATAATTAGTAAAGACTTGTTACACAGAAAACAATAATTAGTAAAGACTCATTACATTCCTCTCTTCTTTTATAATACGTGATACATTGCACGGTAAGAAACAAAACGACAAGTTCAAGATATTTTGGAAGAAAGAAGAGTCTACAAGTTTAGGCGTTGAGCTGGGTATCTGATTCGAGTGCTTCTTCTCAGAGGGGGACTCGTCTCGGAGGTTACTGACACAGGTGGGCCTCTCTCGACTTCGACTGGAGTCGCTTCGACGGGAGCTGTTGGGACCGTGTGTCGGCGGATCTCAGCGGGTTCTGAGTCGTCCGTTAGCGGGGTGGAATTGATTGGCGGACTGGGTACGGGGGGTTCATAGTGATTCGTGTCATCCGTATTGCTACGTCCCGCCGGTGCCAGGTCCCTGATGGATACGGTATCTTCTCTCCCATTCGGATGCCGTATAAACGCGTAGTTGGGGTTTGCCTCAATTAACTCAACTTCCTCGACGAGGGGGTCGTTCTTGGATCGGCGAATGAATTGGCGAAGGAGTACAGTTCCCGGAGAAGACAGCCACGTCGGTAGTGCAGAACCGGTAGAAGTACGCCGCGGGTGCGTGAATAGACGCTCGTGAGGAGTTTCGTTCGTGGCCGTACACAGCAGCGATCTAATCGAGTGCAGCGCGTCTGGTAGGACGGACTCCCATTGCGACATCGGCAACCCGCGATCTTCTATGGCTAGTTTGATGGTGTTCATGATGATTCCATTGTAACGTTCGCATTGCCCGTTTCCTTGGGGGTGATACGGCGTTGTGCGACTAGTCGCGATACCATGTTTAGTTAGGAACAGTTTTAGTTCCGAAGACATAAACGATGTCCCTCGATCTGTGTGGATGTAAGAGGGAGTTCCGAAGGTAGAAAATAACTCGGTGAGACGGGCGATAACGGTTGACGTGTTCGTATCACGGCACGGGAAGGCAAAAGGAAAGCGTGAATACTCGTCGATTACTGTTAGGATGTAAGGTCGCGAAGTTGCGCTCGGAAGCGGGCCTTTAAAGTCGATGTTAAGTCGGTCAAACGGGGACATGGCCCGTATTAAGTGACTAACTTCTGGTTTATAGTACTGTGGCTTACATTTAGCGCATGTTTGGCATTCCGACGTAACTCGTTTGATGTCATCCACTGAGAATGGTAGGTTCCTAGCTCTCACAAAATGAGTCATTCGGCGGACTCCTGGGTGTATCAGATTAACATGCAGCTGGGCGAGGGATATTCTTGGAGTAGCAGCGCAAAAGGATCGCGACAATGCGTCTGCGGCTCGGTTCTCGGGGCCCGGTCTGTATTTTATTGTGAATGAGTAGCCGGCTAGTTCTACACGCCAACGGAGAATCTTATCGTTCTTAATACGACCAGTAGCTTTTCCATCGAACATGAAAGATACGCTCCGCTGGTCGGTGACGACAGTAAAGTGTCGATAAGCTAAGAAGTGCTTCCACTTGCGAATGGATTCGATTACAGCGTATGCCTCCTTTTCAACGATGTGATGGCGACGTTCTGTGTTATTCAGAGCGCGAGAAAAGAACGCCACCGGGCGGCCGTTCTGGGTGAGGGTGGCTCCGATTGCTGAAGAGGAAGCGTCCGTCTCCACAGTGAACGGCAGTTCTTCATCGATTGAACCGACGACAGCTTTCGAGATATCATCTTTGAGTGTTTGGATCGTTGATACTTCCTCGCGAGTTAATGGGAATGATGAAACGTTGAGCAGAGGTTTGATCTTGAGGGAATAGTTCTGAATCCATTTAGCATAGTATGCGAATAGTCCGATTACGCGTTGTAGAGACGACTTGTTGCGAGGAGTTTGAAGTTCTTGTAGTGGCCGGAGGCGTTCGGGATCGGGCCGCAATACGCCATGAGAGATAGAATATCCGAGCAGGTGCACTGATGTCATCGAAAGCTTGCATTTTTCCTTGTTTAGACTCAGATTTACTCGTTTAGCGGTTAGAAATGTCGAGGCGTGCTCTTCCCAGAAATGTCGAAGGTTCTCATCGTGCTCTTCCCAAGTGGTTCCGCAGATGGTGAGATCGTCGAGGTAGGCGTATGTTGATGATAAGTTGTTCGAGGATATGAATTCGTTCATGACGCGCTGGAAGGCCGCGGCTCCGTTAGTTACTCCCATAGGGATCCTTCTGAATTGGTATAGATTTCCGTCAGCCTCGAATGCTGTGAAAGGTCGTTCAGACGGATCGATTTCTACCTGGTAGTATGCGCTTGACAGATCAATTACGCTGTAGTATTTGTGTTGTGAGACTTTGTTGGCTATATCATCGATTCGCGGAAGAGGATATGCATCTAGCATGGTAAATCGGTTGACGGTTTGAGAGAAATCGATTACCATGCGTTTTTTTTTTGTTTCGGTAGATGTGATGACTACTTGAGCACGCCAGGGTGAGTTACTGGGTTCAATTATCTCATCCCTGAGTAGCTTTTCGATTTCTTTCCCAATGAAAATTTTGTCCTCAGAGCAAAATCGTCTGGACTTCGTGGCGATGGGACGACAATCGGCAGTTAAGTTGCCGAATAGTGGTGGGGCTGAAATTCTTGATCGAGTAAGGCCGCATATATGGAGTGCTGGCTCCGGACCTCCGAAATTGATGTTCAATTCCTTGTGTCTGATTAAGAATGGGGTACCGAGTATTATGTCAGCGCACAGATCCGACAAGACGGATAGTTCGAGCTTTTCGTAGTCGCGGTCTCCCATCGTAACCTTCACTGTACATCGACCTGAGATGGCTGCGGATAGATTAGGCGAAGCCATTGATACGACGCCCGAGTGCGGAAGAATGGGCAGCTCTAAGTGTTTGGCTAGATCCTCACGAATGAAGTTGTCCGAGCTGCCAGTATCCAACAAGGCGAGACACGAACGGCCGTTGACGAGGATATCGACTGTTGAGTTGGTAGGCATGGAGGAGCTACACGATAGAGTGGTACTAATGGTCGCTAATGCTGCGGCTGAATGAGACGCTGTGGTTTTATCCTGTTTTTGACGTGCCGAGGAAGTACTTGAGCGGCAGACTTTGGCCCAGTGGCCGGTCTTTTCACATTTCGCACAGATAGAATCCTTTGCTGGACACCTGCTTCGTGGGTGGCGTCGAGACCCGCAGAAGAAGCACAGAGCGGCTTTGTTGTCGAAATTCGTAGCGGCTGAAGAGTTTGGGAGATCGTCTTCTTGGACGCAGGCAGGCCGGGCAGAGTCAGTAGTCGGCGACGGTTCGTGGCGAGAGCCAGTGGCTGCAACAGCACCGTAATGAGTGAGGTACGATTCTGAGTTTTTCTGGGCCTGATCTAATGTTCGAGCCTGGACGATAGCCTTTTCCAGTGAGAGTGTGTCATTTTCGAGTAAGCGGGTACGGATGGCGCTATCTCTAATTCCTCGGATGAAAGCGTCTCTCACAGATGAACTCCTGTTTTCGTCGGCGGAAACCGATTTGAAGTTGCAGTCATTGGCTAGTTGTTGAAGAATTTGCAAGTACTCATCGAGGGTTTCCTCGGGCTTTTGGTGACGGGTGGACAACAGGTGGCGAGCGCATACCTCGTTTGGCTTCTTGACGTAGGTGGCCTCTAAGGCTGCCATGGCATCCTCATAAGTAGAGCAGTCTTGAATGATATCAGCGACATCGGGGCCGATATGTATGAATAGAACCTCCAATTTATTGGGGTTGTGTTCGGCGATAGTACTCAAGAAATATTTGAATCCGCGCGACCATAATTTCCATAGTTTCCCAGCTTGGGGAGAATTCGGAGAAGTAATAAATTTATCCGGGCGAATCACCTTCTCCATGATATAGTAAGATTACTGGATGAATATTTGCTTGCTGTATCTGAAAGGCCGACTGATTGGCTGATTGAAATGTTGAATAAATTGTGGTGCCGCGTTTGTTAGCGGGCTAGAGATAAAGTAAAGGCCAATTTGAGGCTTTATTCAACATAAACATAGTATAGATCTGAAACACAGAAAACAATAATTAGTAAGGACTTGTTACACAGAAAACAATAATTAGTAAAGACTCATTACAACCTTACAAACGAGAATTTGATCCTGCATTTAATGAGAAACAATTAAAACTTGGTGTTCCCGCCATTGGTTTCCAAGACAGCCTGAATTCGCTTTGGGTAGCTTGCCAAAAGTGACGTGAATAGATCTTGATCGTTACGCAAATTTGCTAAAACAGTTTCAATGTGTTGCGTCATTGTATCCTTCGAAAATCGATTTGCTGCAGGTTCTTGAAACAAGAGACATTCAACCTTGTCCTTTATAACTGATCCAATGTGTTCACAGATGTTCAGGTCAGGAGAATTTCCTGGCCATTCTTCATTTCCAAAGAAATCGATCTCATGGTTCCGCAACAACTGTTGAGTGGCTAATGCCTTAAAGCAGGGGGTCTTATCGTGCAGAAGTGTGACCTGATCGACATCCATAACATTGTTTGGGTTTCTTAGAAAAGGAATGACATGCTGGGATAGAATAATATTACGAAAATACTGTCCATCCCAACTCTGACCATTTGGCTTCAGCACCCACATGAGCTTCTTTGCAGTGAACAAAACAAACACACCAACACAGTCTGGACTTTTTAATAATTCGCGATAATGTTCATTGTCATCGATTTCATCTGGTGTTGTGGCCCACACTCGATCATTTTGGTAGTTAGGCCGACGTGTTACGTAAACAAAAAATTCATCGGAGACAGCTAAATGCATGAAATCATCCACATCCCAATCTTCAAGATAATGGGCAAACCACATTCTGTCATCGATGTTAAGTTGAGTTTTTCTTGGCTTTGGAAGTTCATGCCAAGGCTTTAAACCTTGCCTATGACGGTACAGTCGAATGATCTCACCACTAACGATCTTTCCTCTCAACACTTCGATCTCTCTAAAAAGTTTAGCACAGCTGTTTTTCCGCTTACGCGTACCGCTTTCAATGATGTCCTTTGTTTCCTGAGAGAGTGGCAAATTTGGGCGCCCAGATTTGGTTGTATCCATTTCACATTCATCCACAGTTTTATTCCAATTTCTTTTGACGAAGTCCTCACTTCTTCGCAACTTTTTGGCAACCCATGAACGTGTTATAAAGGTGGCTCCAGCATCACGAGCTTCCCGAAATGTTATTGCTCGTATACGATCTATCACACGTTGCCTCTCCGAATCACCAATTAATTGAGAAGCCATTATATTATCACTTTATCAGCTAGAGTAATTTTAATACCTGCAATAAATAAAGAATTTTATATATTTTTATAATCACTAAAAACCATTTCGATATAAGTAAACATGTAAGCTTCGCTTTATTTTTCCCCCATTAATTAATGTTCTGTACATGTAATGGTGATGAACGCTTCTACCGTCCTCTCTTTTAGGGAATGTGAAATCTGGACTGATTTGAAATGGTCCTCGAGACACCAGATCTGTCTTCAAGGCATCTGACAGGACAACTGGCCAGTTATACGGATCAAGCGGTGGAGCAGATCTTGGTTCTTGATGCTCAGTAGAAATGCCTGTGCGTGGTGTTTGAAGCTGAACAGAAGATGGGCCACTTGCTGGTTCATCAGGCTCTACTTCTACTGGTAGGGCGGGTCATACTATGCATTTTTTTTAAATCAATGGAGAGGGGTGTTCAAATGACATATTTTGGTGTATAGAACACAATTCTGAAGAAAATATTTAATTCTGATAACCCTAACCTACATCATTTTGCAGTTGATTATTATTAAATTGTTGATTATTTTACTATTGTAGTTACCCCAGAATATGTCTTCTCACGTTTTCTATCATGGCTGCTCACGTTATCTCTCATAGAGCATTGTTCTAACTAATTCATATAAACACATATAATGTAATTCATATAATAATAATAATATTTAAATACTCAAATAAAAAGGTGTGCCATTCCACTTAATTGTAATTATCATACAGTTTGGCATATGAAATATTTTGACGGTTTTCTGGCGCGCATAAGGCCATTTTCTGAGCCACCTTTCTCAGAGGCTAGAATGTAACGTTTCAGAACATTCTAAAACGTTTTGTGAAATATTTGAAGTGACTCATGATTTATGAAGCTATTTTACCACCTCGGCTTGCAGTGAGGGGATAGATTTAGTGATTGACGCAGGAATCATCACAGAGGACAATACAAGTAAAGTGATTGATAAGAGCAAGGTCAAGAGAGCACAGAAGTTGATGAGAGAGCTGGGGGAACAGTTCGAGAAGAAGTGCAGGGAGGAGGGGGGGATCTCTTGCATCCTCTTTGATGGGCGGATTGACCTGACCAATGTGATGATGGAAGCTGAGGGCAGTGACCAATCTTTTCCCGCAAAGATCAAGGAAGAACACTATAGTGTTGTTAGTGAGCCTGGCAGGTACTATCTGTTCCACTTTACCCCAGAGAAAGCAACTAAAGAGGAGTCACATGCGGAGAAGATTGCTAAGGTCCTGTTTGCCTGGCTGAAAGAGAGGGGTTATGATAAGACCTTGTTGGCCATTGGAGGAGACTCAACAAATGTCAACACTGGTGTGAAAGCTGGAGTAATGCGGAAGCTGGAGCTGCACCTGGGGAGAAAGCTGGTCTGGTTGGTGTGCAACCTGCACACTGTTGAACTTCCCCTGCGCCATCTCATTGTTGACCTTGATGGCCCTACTCTGTCAGACAAAAAATTATCCGGGCCAATAGGAAAGCTCCTTGATTCTGCTACAGACTTTGATATCAATCCAAACTTCACCCGAATCTCTGTTGGCCCTCCACTGATCAAGCTTCCTGACAAGGTCATTCAAGATCTCTCAACTGATCAATACTATGGCTATAAAATTGTCTGTGCATCAGGGATGGAGTACTTCCTGCAGGGCTGGCTCTGTTAGAGATAGGACCAGTAAACCACAGCCGCTGGCTCACCACAGCGAACAGACTTCTCAGGCTCTGGGTGTCAAAGCACGGACTTAAAGGAAAGAACCTGAAGATTCTGCAATTCATTGTGGAATTCATCATTGGAATGTATTACCCATGTTGGTTCAACGTGAAGGTCAAGCACTCCTGGATCGAAGGGCCTAGGCACATCTTCTTTCAGCTGGACTGCCTCAAGTCCCAGAGAAAGGAGCTGCTGGATATTGTGATGCCAACTGTGAGAAGATCTGCTTGGTATGCCCACAGTGAAGTCATCCTCCAAACACTACTCTGCTCTGAGGATCAGAAGGAGAGGATTGAAGGGGTGGAGAGAATCCTGGCCGTCAGGGGAGAGGGGGACCCGGACACTCAGCTGGGGGACTCCTCTGTTAGGAGCAGAAGGACACCTGACATCAATTGTGATGCTTCCAGCATCGGTGACTTGATCAGCTGGTCAGAAGGTGTGTCAGAGCCACCTCTCACCTGCTCTCTAAGCGCCTCAGAGGTGAAAAACTTCATCAACACCCCCATGGAGGTGCGCAACTGGCCTTGCCACACACAAAGCATTGAGAGGGTTGTTAAAATGGTGACTGAGGCTTCTGCTAAGTACTTCTCACAGGAAAAGAGGGATGGAGGGATCAGGGCTCAGGAGACCAGCAGGAAGCTGATGTCCAAGTCTGAGTCAAAGCAGGATTTGTGCAACCTGGCAAAGTTCAAGATGTCAGGAGAATGATCTTTGTAATTATATCCAGTAATTACATGCAGTTCACCTATTAATAAATATATGTAAAGTTGATTTGGCCTTGTCAATATAAATGATTTACCTTATATCTTTTAATATATTATAAAGGGGTTCAAAAGGGTAAAATTGGCAATTTAGAAATACAAAATGATGTAGGTTAGAGTTATCCTATCCAAAAAAGAAGCTCATATTTTAATTCCCCATGTAAAAACACATAATTTAGACACCCCTGATGGTAGGATTTCCTTTTCATGTTGTCACCTGAGTACGACCCGCCCTATACTACTGGTGTTTGAGGTTGTATAGAGGATGGTCCTGCTGTTGGCTCATGATGCTCATCAGACTTTGCTGAGGATGGCTTTTCCAAATATTTCAGTAGTGCTCCTGAGAAGACCATAACATTACATATTCTGTTAATTTTTGCTAAAATACTCTTTCTTATCTTGTTTGATAATTGATGTGTGAACAGAATTTGAGGTGATGTGATCCATTAAATTTCACATTTCGAAATATTATAAATATTACAGAGACTAGTTTACTCTACACGATTCCTGAGCACTTGCCTAGCTTGATGGTCTACCTAACCTAGTTGCCTGAACTGTAATCATAAGAATATACAAGTGGCACATCTCACCTGTGCTACTGGAAAGCTTCTCCTCCTCTATTTTCTTCTTTTTCCGTTTTTCAGCTCCTGATGGATAATGTCGTTTTATTTTCCAAGATGCACGAAGTCACATCTAGTTAACCACAACTAATCTGCTAAATAATAATAATCATGATCTACAGATCTACAGAAGCTAAGGCTAACAAAGACCCTAAGATCCACTCTAAGGCTAGCCCGAGAGAAAGGAAAGAGTAGGGGGTGAAGAGAAGAGAATAAGGGGTTAAGTAAGGAGCAACACCTATCATTCGTGGGTTAACATTCATTCAGAAAAAGAGGAAAAAAGTCTCACCATCATCATCCGCCGGCCACTGCCGACAAGTCAGAAAAATAGTCGGAGAATATAGGAGAGGGGTGAAAAAATGAAAAGAAGTAAAATAAGAACGCTTACAAACCATGCAAACACAGTCTTAACTCACTGTCATACCATGCAAACTACAAACATGCAAGGAAAGAGTTAGACATGCAAGTAAGGAGATAAGAAAAAAAAAAAAAAGTCGGTAAAGTTAAACAAAAAGTGGGTTAGTTTACGCTACAAGCTACATCTACATTCGTGTTAGTCTAATTTTTTTTTTTTTTTTTTTTTTTTTTTTTGCTGGCATCACACGCTGGCATGTCACAAGCTGGCATTCATCGTCAACAGACTCAGCCTCGAGCACCACCACTAGAGCTCCTGTTGTTAACTTTCTTTTTTAATTTTAAACAATAATAATAATAATAATAATAATAATAATAAGGATAATTATAATAATAATATTAATAATAACTTCAACTATATTCCTATTCTTGCCCACTGAGCTATGACCTGGGAGCCTGTCTAGGGGCCCCCTAATAGCAGCGGGGACCTAAGCGGCCGCTTAGTCTGCTTATGCCAGGAAACGGCCCTGCACGTTGCCTCGCCCATTAAGCCGGCCCTGGTGTGTCCAAACGTCAAACTTGTCTCATTTGTAAGCAGCCACAGTGTCGTTAGGTTGTGTAGCAAATTGAATATGTGTGACTTGCGGGTGTTAAGTAGAGAGTTTATTGTGGAATTCATTGAAATTTATAAAGCAAATTCATGTTTATGGAAAATATCAAGTAAAGATTATGGTACTTACGTATTAACGGGGGGGCCACCACATATTGATGATTGGTTAGGTTAAGTTGTAATATTTTCGTTAGTTGAAAATTTTTAATACATCATATTTTTTAAATAGCAATATTTTTTAAAATATTTTTTTTTTATACAATTTTCTGAAAAAAAATAATTTTTTTAGGCTTATTCATGATGAAAATTTGGAATCTACCAAAAAGTGAAGAAGATGCAGTCTCTTTTTTGCAAGCCAAAGAAATTCAGTTAAGTGGAGAAATAAAAAGCATCGAGGCACTGCACGCCATCACCTAGAGTCATATCTTGCTGAATTTATGTGGCGACAGTTGGTACATGATCACGATACATTCAATTCCATTCTTAATGCAATTAAAAATTTTTGGCCTCCAGAAACAAATGTTGTTTCTAATGTGTAACATGTATTAATCACTGTAAATATTTGAAATATAAATCATTGTAAATATTTTTTAAAATATTGCTATTTAAAAAATATGATGTATTAGAAATTTTCAACTAACGAAAATATTACAACTTAACCTAACCAATCATGAATATGTGGTGGCCCCCCGTTAATACGTAAGTACCAAGATTACTCTAATAAACATATGAAAAACCTCGCTTACGATAAATTAGTTGAGAAATATAAAGAAGTGGATAAAAACGCAACCAAAGAAACAGTGGCAAAAAGAATAAATTCTATGAGAACAGTATTTCGCAAAGAAATGAAAAAAGTGAAAGCATCAATGAAATCAGGCACTGGTGCAGACGATATTTATCAGCCGAGTCTGTGGTATTTTAAGAATCTGGAATTCTTAACTGAATACGTTAATACGTAAGTATCGTAATCTTTACTTGATATTTTCCATGAACATGAATTTGCTTTATAAATTTCAATGAATTCCACAATAAACTTGGTTAAATAGTAGTATTAGAAACCTATATAATATAGATAATTACGTTGCTTATCATACTGTAAGAGATGGTCAGATTGGTGGGGGTATCTCTGTGTATGTGCATCAAACTTACGACTCTAACGAAGTATTTTCTCTATGTAATAGTGACAATGAAAACCTGATTGTGAATATAAAAGACAAAAGTAATGTATATTCTGTCCATGCAATATATAGACCACCTAATACTAATATCAATAGCTTTTTAATTCACTTAGATAACATGTTATGCAACTTTCATAAATCGAATGCCATAGTTGCGGGAGACTTCAACATTAATTTGCAATCTGAAGCAATTTCTCATAAATTTTTAAACTTAATGAATTCTTTCTATCTTAGTCATTCTATTACCAAACCCACTCGAGTCTGCAGCTATGGCAATCAAATAACAGAATCTACGATTGATAATATATTTGTAAATAGCAATGCCCTTGTAAACTCTGGAATTATAACCACTAGCATCAGTGATCATTTTCCTACTTACGCTATTTTCAATAACATTGTTCAGGTTGCGGACAAAACAACTATTGATTACAGAATATTCTCAGAGGTTAACAAAAGAAAATTTATTGGGGCAGTAGAGAATACTCGACTTGACTGTGACGAACCTTTAAATGACCCAGATCATATGTTTCAGTTCTTCTATGACACCTTATTCCATATTTTTAATATTTGCTTTCCTTTAAGGAGAAAAACAGTTTCGCCCAAAAGGGTCGCAAATCCATGGATCACTCCAGGAATTATCACTTCAATAAAGAACAGAGATAAATTATTCAAATTGCAATTGCAGAGCAATATTCCTAAAATACAATATACTCAATACAGAAACAAATTAACTAAAATAATCAAAATTGCAAAATATAACTATTATAACGATCAATTTTCCAAACATAAAGGAGACATGAAAAACACTTGGACAACCATAAACAATCTTCTCGGAAAACGAATTAAGAAAAATTCAATAGAGAAATTAAATGTTGATAATAAAGAAATCACTGATGATACTGCTATTGCAGACTCTTTAAATGCACATTTTACTTCAATAGCGGATAAGCTTCGCTCACAATTAATAAATAATGATCACACCTCTAGAATATATGCCACCCAGCCCACTAAATTCATTTTCTTTTGTTCCTGCTACCTCTACTGAGGTCCAGAATATTATTGGTAAATTAAAAAATACAAAAAATAACATTCATAACATTCCTGTACCTATATTGAAACTTGTTAAAGATAAGATATCTGTAACTTTGGCTAAAATTAATTATCAATCAAAGTATTTCCAAAGGAATATTCCCATCAATGCTAAAAACTGGTTGTATAACACCCCTTTTCAAAGGGGGTGATCCTACACTAGCAACAAATTATAGGCCGGTGTGTTCATTAATTATCTGTGTTCAGCAAAGTTTTCGAAAAAATTGTAAAAAGTAGAATGCAGCGATATTTAGAATCCTACAATTTATTATCTCCAAATCAATATGGCTTCCGTAATAATAGAACAACGGAAATGGCTATTTTAAATCTTATGGAAAATGTAAATATAGCTAAGGAGAACAAAGAAATAATGATATCAATATTTATGGATTTGAGTAAGGCGTTTGATGTAATAGACCATAATATTCTACTTAATAAATTGTATTGTTACGGCTTTAGAGGGGCAATCAGTGATTGGTTTAAAAGTTATTTGTCCGATAGATATAATTTTGTATCAGTAAATAAGGTTTGCTCCACTAAAGCGCTTGTCAAACATGGTGTGCCACAGGGCTCAGTGCTGGGTCCACTGTTATTTTTATTATATATAAATGACCTTCCACGTTCATCTGATATACTGAACTTCATAATGTTTGCAGATGATACAACTCTCTCCTTTTCTTGCAAAGATGTTAATACAGCTAAGAATATATTTCATTCAGAATTCATCAGTGTAATGAAATGGTTGACCACCAATAAACTCTTCCTAAATACCAGTAAAACAAATTTCATGATTTTACTAATAAAAGAAATGTATATCTTGATGAACTTAATGTTAATGAAATCACCATAAAGGAGTGTACTGTAACAAAATTTCTTGGTGTAATGCTAGATAAGAATTTGCAATGGAGTGATCATGTAAATTATATCGCGAAGAAGATTTCAAGGAGCGTTGCTATAATGTTTAAACTTAGAAATGTAGTCCCTAAACAAGTTTTATTGACTCTTTATCATACTCTTGTTCTTCCTTACATAACATACTGCACCCTTGTTTGGGAAACTCCGCTAACAACGCATTAATGGTATCTTTGTCATCCAAAAACGAGCAATAAGGTTATTATCTGATGCTGATTTCCTTGATCACTCTAGTGCATTATTTAAAGAGCTAAACCTACTAAAGCTCAATGATATAACCAAACTGGCACATTTTATTTTTATTTACAAGTGTAAGAGCAAAATCATTAATTTGCAATGGGTAAATAGATATTTTGTAACTCATCAAGAAATCCACTCGTATCAGACCAGAAATAGATCAAAGCTTGTTATACCTCAATTTAGATTGTCTTCATCTCAAAAACTACCCATTTTCATTGGATTGAAACTATGGAATGACTTGCATGCCGATATAAAAAATATTGCGAATGTAAATTTGTTTAAAACCAAGTTGAAATCCCGATTAATAATGGGATACTAACAAAAATCTTGGATTAATGTCCACTAATAATGTTTAATATTGTCCATTAATATTGTTTAATATTGAAACACAGGTTTTAACTATTAATAATACTTATTTACTTATTTATTTATTTATTATTATTAATTTATATCAGCTAGCTGCTTATTTTTAATAAGAGCCCAGTTATGGAAAACTGATGAGTGGGTAGTTGGGAGGTAACGAAAATGGTTCACTGAGTAGGTAGGTAGTTAATCTAACAATCATTAAATTCCTTTTATGTCAATAACTGGGTGGATGAAACCAATTGGTTGCTCACCAGAGTTATTCTCCACACTAGTATTTATATACTGTGTGGGAGGAGCGTGCTCGGTAATAAGGATACATTACCGCTCAACCAACCGAGGAATAAACCAAGACAACGCTGGTACGAGAAGCCCCGCGAAGAGGAGAACAAAGGGAGAACGAAAACGAAGAACGGGGCGAGAGGACGTACCAGCAAAGTGCGCTCTCGAAAACATAACCGGAGAAGGGAGACACTCCGATAACAAAAAGTAAGTGACTAATTGAGTTTTTACACCAAAGTTAATCTCATTAAATTAAGCTGGGTCAGACAAGTTAGGCCTACATTGTGGCATAAGACCCAGCATCAACTCATAGCTTAACAAAGGTGAAGGTAGATTGCCCTAACCTAATTCTTGTGAGGAATCCTACTGTGGACCTCAATTTATCTGCCCGCTCTGGACCATTTCCGGAATCTCTAGGCTGACCCCTCTAGGCTAGACTTGATCTACTCTATAGTATAGACTGGAGATATAAGGGGTGGGTTAATTGTGGACCAATTCATACAGAGCATTTTTCGCATTGGTGGTCCGTGTGTGGGGAATTTACAAACCTTAAGCTTACTTAACAAAAATTGCAGAATTAGGCTAAATGGTCTAGCCTAAACCTAACCTGAGCAAGCCTAATTAGGTCTACAACCTAGGGCCTAACTAGGAAACATTTACATTAAAGGAGTCTCATTCTCTTATAAGCTTAGACCTGAGTGACACACAAGTACTTGGGGGGGATTAAACCAAATTTAAACTTGACTGTTTTGTCTGTGCTCTCTCTTCTCTGGTAATTTCTTCTTGTCCTCTATTTCATTACGATCCCCAGTTAAACAATTTTGACTTAGACATGGACAGTGCAGAATTGAAAAAGTTAAAAAAGAAAAGGGGGGCAAAGTTGGGAGCTGTTACAAAGGCTGTGAACACTTTTAACAATATTACACAACCAGGTAAGAAAAATATAGAGTGTGTAATTATTAAATTAGAAATTAAAAAGAAGGAAATAATAGCCATTAATGAGAGTATTTCAGAGTTAGTTGAATCCGAAATGGCTGAAGAACAATTGATAGACCTTTACGCTGATGATGATGATCAGGTAAGCTCAATTGAACAGCAAATAAGGGAACTACGGTCTCGGTTGACTGACTTAACACCAAAAAAACCTAATTCTGATTTTAATCAAAGTAGGGCTAACCTTCAACAAAATTTAAGTGGCATGCAAAATCCTGAGTCACAAGAATTGAGGGCTCAGTTACCCATTTTGCAAATACCAACATTTGAAGGGGACACGGTACAATTCCCATCTTTCATTGACAAATTTGAGAATTTAATAGGTAATAAACCTTATATTTCAACTGTTGAAAAGTTTAGTTACTTAACTAGTTCCCTTAAAGGCCCAGCCTATAACCTGATAGCCTATTTACCAGCCGTAGGGGATTCATATGAAGTAGCTATTGATCTTTTAAAACGTAATTACGTTAATAAAGATGTGATTATATATGAATTATCTCAACAAATTTTTGAATTTGCACCCATAAAAGATAACCATAGTGATATGGAAAATTTTTATACAAAATTAGAAGCTATTATAGGACAACTGGTTAGCAATGAGATAGATATTAAAACTTCATCTTGGCTTATACAAAGCATAGTACTTAGGTGCCTTCCTTCGAGGGTTAAAGATAAGCCCCAGAGACTTCATGTGTTTGCTGATGCAAGCACACAAGCTTATGGGTGCTGTGCGTATCTTGTAAGCCCTACAGAAAGTCATCTAATTTATGCCAAAGGGAAAGTAGCACCTCTCAAACCTACCCGAACCATACCTCAATTGGAACTATTGGCTGCTACATTAGCCATTAAAACCATTTCATTGCTTAAGGATGCTTACTATGATGTGTTCATAACTAATATCCACGTCTGGCTTGACAGTCAGATTTGTCTTGCATGGATACGGAATGATAGCATTAATAGTAAGAATATCTTTGTAAGAAATAGGCTAAAAGAAATAGCTGACGCTAATGAAAGCCTACAAGTAAACTTTCACTATGTTCCAACTAAACAGAATCCAGCAGACTTTCTGACCAGAGGTTTATCCTACAAGTTGTTGAAGTCAAACAAAACTTGGTTTATGGGACCTAAGTGGCTCTGTAATACAGACCAATGGCCTGTGGAACAAGTTAACTTGACATTAAATTTAATCTTTTCAAATGAAAAGGTTGAACCAATCACTAATTATGAAAAGTATTCTGATTTCAACAAACTTGTTAGGGTGACAGCCTACTGTTTGAGGTTTGCTCACAACTGTTTAGCTACAATTAACAAACAGCTAAATAAAAATAATCATAATTATACAGAGGTTGCAACCTACTGGATAGGCCAAGCCCAACAAAAAGAGTACAATAAAGAGTTAGAATTCTTAACTAATGGGAAACAAACAAAAGAACCTGTACCATCAGTAGTTGTGGATCTAAACTTGTTCAGGGATGAGGAAGGCCTTCTAAGGTGTAAAGGGAGATTAGACAAATCAAAACTGTCATACAAAAGCAAAAATCCAATCCTTTTACCTAGATTTAGCTATTTGACAACATTAATAATCAGGAAAACACACAATGATGTATATCATATGGGGGTACCACAGACACTAACTACATTAAGAAAAACTTATTGGATACCCAAGGGAAGGATCACTGTTAAAACAGTCCTGAGTGAGTGTGTCACATGTAGGCGTATTCATGCTAGGCCCTATAGGAAACCAAATCCTCCTGCTTTGCCAGAGGAGAGAGTTACTCTCAACAGACCCTTTGAGACTGTAGGCATTGACTATACAGGAGCATTGACTGTAGGGGTGGGTGACACTGAACAAAAAATGTACATTGTACTGTTTACATGTGCTGCCTCACGAGCTGTTTATTTGGATGTTGTGGAGGACCTTACAGCAGAATCTTTTGTTGCTGTCTTTAAGAGATTCTGTGCACGACATTCAGTACCAAAGACAGTTTGGACTGACAATGCTACATATTTCAAAGCTGGTGAACAAGTCATCCATGACTTGTTAAGCAATGAAATCACACAATTATATATACAAAATACAAACATAAAGTGGAAGTATATTCCGGTTGCCTCTCCTTGGTATGGTTCTATCTGGGAGAGGAATATACAAACAGTAAAGAATTGCTTGAAAAAAGCAATTGGCAAAAAACAGATACACTTATTTGGGTTACTCACTCTCCTGGCTGAGATTGAGAACATCATTAACAATAGACCACTCACTTATGTGAGTGACAACATTAATGACCCAGAACCATTAACTCCAAATCATTTGATTCGGGGAGAACAAGTTAGTCTCCTGCCGGACTACAATATAGACTCTTCAGAAGACCCAAACTGGACTCAACGACATGATGAGCTCCAGACTAAGTTACAACATTTAACTAGAGTTAAAGCTCATTTCATTAAACAGTGGAAAACTGAGTACTTGATGGGTCTAAGGGAGAGACATAAACAAATGACTAAGAAGGATTGGTCTGACACAATTAAGGTAGGGGACCTTGTTCTCATACATGACAGTACTCCAAGACAAAACTGGCCTCTGGCTAGAGTTTCAGAACTCCTATGGATGTATATTTTCTCTTCTAATTAAATGCTACACCTTCTCCATGAGAAGGTGAGGATAGGCACTGTTAATCAGATTAACAGGCATTTACAGTTAAATAGTTAGCTAGTCTACACTCAGACAAAAATTGGTGACAATGACACCAAAATTTTTATCTCCCGGGGCCCCCAGTATATGGAAAACTGATGAGGGTAGTTGGGAGGTAACGAAAATGGTTCACTGAGTAGGTAGGTAGTTAATCTAACAATCATTAAATTCCTTTTATGTCAATAACTGGGTGGATGAAACCAATTGGTTGCTCACCAGAGTTATTCTCCACACTAGTATTTATATACTGTGTGGGAGGAGCGTGCTCGGTAATAAGGATACATTACCGCTCAACCAACCGAGGAATAAACCAAGACAACGCTGGTACGAGAAGCCCCGCGAAGAGGAGAACAAAGGGAGAACGAAAACGAAGAACGGGGCGAGAGGACGTACCAGCAAAGTGCGCTCTCGAAAACATAACCGGAGAAGGGAGACACTCCGATAACAAAAAGTAAGTGACTAATTGAGTTTTTACACCAAAGTTAATCTCATTAAATTAAGCTGGGTCAGACAAGTTAGGCCTACATTGTGGCCTAAGACCCAGCATCAACTCATAGCTTAACAAAGGTGAAGGTAGATTGCCCTAACCTAATTCTTGTGAGGAATCCTACTGTGGACCTCAATTTATCTGCCCGCTCTGGACCATTTCCGGAATCTCTAGGCTGACCCCTCTAGGCTAGACTTGATCTACTCTATAGTATAGACTGGAGATATAAGGGGTGGGTTAATTGTGGACCAATTCATACAGAGCATTTTTCGCACCAGTAAAGCCTAAAGCTTAAGGGCCAAATTAAAAAAATAAAAAATAAATTAATAGTCGAGCTTCATAATTATTTATGTCATTGTAAAAATTGTAAATTGTAAAAAGACTACTGTATTTATTTTATTATTAATAAAGGTTATTCAATAAAAAATTTAAAAAAAAAATGGCAAGAGAGAGCTTCTCCAATTTGAAATGGTCCACAAGTGAGGTACGTTTTAATTTACCTGATAGGAAACTTATAAAAAACCACTGTTATTGATACTAAAATTTACTCACACACACACACACACACACATATATATATATATATATATATATATATATATACAGGGCCGGATCTAGAAGTTGCGAGGCCCTAGGCAGATCTAGAAATTGCGAGACCCTAGGCCTATATATATAAAAATATGGACTTAATTATCGGTACTATACCAGCAATATTAGAATCCCGCATAGACAGAACTATGCCAGCACTTAAAAATTAAACCAAACCAAAATAATCACGCATGGAAATTGTATAAGAAATATAAATAAACCATACAAATAAGTATAAATTATAATATGAATCAAGATTTGTATCGAAAATATAAGACAATGATTTCTAAGATTTATATAATATTATAGGTAATGACTTTCCATAGTATACAAACGTTTTTCATCTGTGATGTATAAGAGATGTTGACATTTCATTTTTTATAATAGTGAGCGATCGACTTATCAGGCTAAATATTAATGCTTTAATATTTGGTTCAGATGCTCCTTGAATATTACAGCAATGCTTTTCTACTTTTCTTCGAGCTAAACTCTTCAATTAATTGAGAATAATCTAATGAATTTGTTATATCGTTTTCTATTGATAACATAGCTAATGATTGCAATCTCGCCTGAGACATGGTGGAACGCAAATATGTTTTAATAAGTTTGAGACGCGAGAAACTTCTTTCAGCCGAAGCAACAGTAACTGGGATGGTTAATACTATTCGAAGTGCAACATAAACATTAGGATAAATCTCACTTAGTTGTTTTTGCACTATATAAACAAGAGCATTTCCGAGATCTGTTTTCTCAGGTATAAACCTGCAAAGTACTTTAAGTTCGTCATAGAGTTCTAAATCATTAATATCACTTGAACAGAACGCGCAAAACGGCTTGAGCGAGGCCCTAGGCGATCGCCTAGTTGTTCGCCTGTAGCTAAATCCGGGCTATATATATATATATATATATATATGCACCTTACCTTACCTTATGTTGTTTCGTTCGTTGGTTTCTCTTCACACGGAGGTCAAGCTTGGTGGAGGAGCGAGTTGCTTTCTTGTGCTCTCCATCGTACATAGCCAGGCGCGCCCGGCTCATCTGGTACCGTCCTGAGCCAGGCATCCAGTCTTCTCTTCAAGACTTCAACTTTGACCCCCGTTACCTTTCTGAGGTCCTTTGGAAGCTGGTTGAAAACTCTTGGCCCCCTGACAACCAAGCTATTTTCCTTCAGAGTTGAGGAGGTCCCTTGTCGGGCCCTTAATTTGGGAACACTACACATTCTGCCTTTCCTATTTTCCAGTGTTGTTTGAATGGTAATTGGGTTTAGTTTTAGGTTTGGTACCAGTTTTACGATCATTTTCCATATGTAGATTATGGTGTACCTCTCTCTTCTTCTTTCCAGGGAGTACAGATTTAGTTTACGTAGTCTTTCCCAGTAGTTGAGTTCTTTGCAGCCATCAATCTTGGCTGTGAAATGCCTTTGCGTTTCTTCTAGTTTATTAGTTTCTTCCTCTTTACATAGGAACGTCAAAACTGAGCAGTATTCAAGTTTTGGTATAATCAGTGTTTTTAGTAGGGGAATCATTACTGTCCTGTCCCTTCTCTTGAACGTTCTTAGTACCTGTCCGGCGACTCTTTTTGCTTTATTTATCGCTACCTGATTTTGTGTTTCAAATTTCGCATCATCTGTCATTATTATCCCGGCATCGATCGCTTTCGTGCTTCTCTGAATTTCCTGTCTATCTGGAACATAATATGCAGTCTAAGTTCTTCTGTTCTACCATATCTCAAGAGCTGAAATTTCTCGGTGTTAAATGACATGTTGTCTTCTGACCATTTGTATATTTTGTTCGTGTCCCTCTGCAAGGCTTCCACGTCATGTACATCGCTGATTTTTCTGCTCATCTTTGTATCGTCTGCAAAGGATATTACTATACTGTTGCTGTTTACTCCGCTGTCTGTCTGTTAGCATGATAACACAGGTCAACAAAAAATTTTTTTGTTTCGTTGCCAAGGAAATTCGTACGAATTTAGGGTATTTTGGGGTTGCTGAATTCCAAAATGAAAGTAGTTTTTCCGATTTGGCTCTAGCTCTTGAGATAATGAATACCCTCAATTAATAGGAAACGTAACCATAACGCGTGCATATGGGAAACTACCGGAACATTCTAGATGGTGAGACCGAATAAAATGCCATTATGTATTTCATGTGTTTACTTTTGTATGATTTGAGACAATTTCAATGCGATTTGTAAGTAGGCTCCGCCTGAACATTAATTTTTTTGCATTTTTACGTGTTTCAATGGGGTACCAATTATTTCATAAATTAGAGCCAATCTAGCAAAACCGATGTCATATTCGGAATCAGCACCACAAAGTTACCCCAAAATCACTCTAATATGATTGGCAATAAAAAGAGTGTTGACCAGTGTAATGAACAGGAGTGGGGCCAGTACTGTCCCTTGTGGTACTGAACTACGTACTTCCGATTCTGATGATGATATACCTTGAACTTTGACGACCTGCAGACGTTCTCTGAGGAAGTTGTAGATCCATTTTCCCACTTTGCCTGTTATTCCCATCTATTTAATTTTATGTGCTATTATACCATGGTCACATTTGTCGAAAGCTTTAGCAAAATCTGTGTATATAACATTGTAGTTGTCATTGCCTTCCAATGCATCTAGGATATTGTTGTAGTGTCCTATTAGTTGTGATAGGCATGATCTACCCGATCGGAATCCATGCTGATTTTCATTGAATCTTTCCCGCGTCTCCAGGAAATCATAAATTTTCTCTCTAACTATTCTTTCAAATAATTTGGTGAGGTGGGACGTCAATGACACTGGTTTATAGTTGTTTGCTTGAGATCTGTTCCCTCTTTTATATATAGGGACAATGTTCGCTCTTTTCAAGATGCTCGGTATTTCCCCAGTGTCTAGGGATCTTCTCCATATCCAGTATAAAGGTGTAGCTATTTCATTTTTCCAGTTTTTAATCAATAATGCATTTATGTCAGGTATCGCTTTGTCACTTTTTGGGATACTGAAAACTGATTCATATTGAGCTCTCAATGTATCAGATATTTCTTTTGGATCGTCGGTTAGTTCATTATTTCTCGTCCTTAAGGGCCCAATAGCGGCGCGCGTTCTTGTTTTCCTTTTTGCATAGCTATAGAAGTATTTTGGATTTTCCTTTTTTGCTTCTAACGCCTTTTCCTCTTCCCTCTCTGTACGGTCCTTAATCAGGGCTTATATTTCCCTATCGATACCCTCCAGTTTTTCTTTTATTGCTTTCCTGTCATTATCACCGCAGTTGACTAACTTCGCCTCCACTCTCTTTCTTTTGCGGAATAATCTTCTCTTTTGCCTCTCTAGCCAGCTCCTCTTTCCTTTTGGCTGTGATTTCGGAGCATATTTTTCTAAAATTCTCAGCGTTTTTTCTTCCAAGGTTGTTAGCATTTCTTCAGTTGTTTTATTCTCGAAAATTGTTCTCCATTCTATTTGGGACATGTGCGATCTGATTGCTTCCCAATTTATAGTATTGGAGTTTAAGTTAAAGGCCCCGAATTTACTTCTTTCCTCAATATGTGTATTGTCTTTTAACGCTGTCGTCATATTTGTTGATATCTCGATTAAGTTGTGGTCTGAGATAATGGTTGGGGTTATTTTTATATCAGCAATCAAGTTCGTGTTATTCGTGAATACCAAATCCAGGCAGTTATTTTTTCTGGTATTTTCTGTTCTCTCCTGTGTCAGCATAAACTCATCTGTGAGAGCCATCAACATTTTTGCTTGCTCCTGGTCTTCTCTTGTGCCCCCCTTGTCCTAATGAATATATATATATTCGTATCCACCTTTTTGTATTTTATAAATGGGAAGTTAAAGTCTCCGCAGATCATTATATTGGGGGATGGGGAGTTTATGGCCTTTATTAGCTTTCTGATGTCATCAATGGCCTCCGAGAATTTTTCGGTTGAGGTGCTTGGAGGTCTATAGATGACTATTACTATCACGTTTAGTTTTTCTATTTTCACTGCTAGGAGTTCCACATAGCTGTTTGATTTACTTATTATCGTTTCTGTCATATGGCCTTCCTGTACATATATAGCACAGCCACCTTTACGTCTCGTCGTTCTATCCGCTCTTAGTAAGTTGAAGCCCTCTATATTTATCTCTTTCTTATCAATACAATGTTCGCAGTTTTCACAATTTCCTTGGCAATCCTTAAGATGAGTTTCTGTGAGGCATGCGATGTCCGCCCTTGTTTCGTCCATAAATCCTTTCAGGTACGAAACCTTATTGAGTGATTGGTTTGGTCTTATTCCTTGAATATTAGCCAGGACAATTTTTATGTTCTCTGTTTTTCGTTGCCCCTTGAGCATTTCAAGTTCGTTTTCCTTCAATATCTCTTGATTCGTTGCCTTATGATCCTCCGAGAGAGATCCGTTTCCGTCTACTTGTACTGGTAGCTTCTTGCCCGGTAGCGGTTTGGCTCGGGGGTTTCCAGCTGTGTCAACTGCATGTGGATGACATTTAGCATCCGTAACGTGTCCGCGATGTTAAAAAAATTTCTTGTTCGCTTATTGTGTTCCTATTGTTGTTCTTATTGTTATTGTTATTCCTATTGTCATTTAAACTTTTTCCTTTGTTCTTTGAGTCCGTCGGGAGATGTTGATAGCATTTTTTCCCGAATTTGCAGGTTCCATATTTTGCGTAAGTCCTGCAAATGTCCGGGTAGTAGAATTTACATCTGTCTCCAAATTTACAATGACCATTATTATAGAAGAAATTGCATATTGGGGGATGTTCATATATACATTGTTCTCTTTTAAATCTGCAATTATCTTTTATATAATATCTGCATATAATTCCTTCCCCATATTTACTCGTGGCCTTTGTTTTTTGCTCCTTATTGGGGGACAGTTTCACTCCGTTTTCTTGACTGCCCTCTTGTCTTGTCCTATTTGTGTTATTTGTGCTAGTTGTGTTTGTGTCCTTCGTTGCCCTTATACTGTGTGTTGTCTTTACACTCTTTGTCGCCTGTGTGTTTTCGGCCTCGTTTTGTGACGGTATTTGGTTTTTTTTTCTACTTCGCCTTTCTCCGTTTCTTCCGTTTTCCACTGTTCTTTGTTCCCACTTTCCTCTTTCATTCTCTTCTCGTAGTCTCTGCTTTAAATACTGTAAAAGAGTTTAATTCGGTCAAGCAGTTTTCGCAGAAAATTTTTATCCCATTAAACTGCTTTGCGTTCGTTATAAGGGAGATTTTTTCATCTCCCCATTCTAAACATTTAAAATCAAAAAGTAGCTGACAAAAATCACACCTCATCGCCCCTGTCTCATCCGTTGCATCCTTACAGATACCACAGAGTTGCGGGTATGTATTAATTTCCATGTTGGTGAAGTGAATCAAAAAGGGGTATTATGGGAGGTATTGGGTGGGGGGTGACTCAAGCTGGGTGAGGGAAAGAATTTTCCGTTACTCCGGGGGCGGGGGATGGGGGATGTGGCACGCTGTATACTTCTCACTGATTGGTCCTCTCGACTGTGGTTGCGGGGGATAATGGGGGGATATTTGCGGGCACTTCAAAAACAAAACTTTCCTCACAAAGAGACTCTCAGAAAAAACAAAACAAATGCTGTATATATTAATTCACTTTGTTTTTATTTACTTTTTTTTGGTATATGCCGCGATTTTTACTTTTTTAAAAAGAAATACCACTATGCACTATCAATTAACTCACAATATCGGCACCGTTTAAAACTGATTAACTGCAGGATTTTTACTGTAATACCGCTTTTATTCTGACTTCGATCGAAAAACGTGTAACCGTCACAACAGCAAACAAACATAACATAACAACAAAAACATTTTTTTTTAATTTGGCGCCTATCAAAATAATAAAGAATTCGATATATATATACAGTATATATATATATATATATATATATATATATATATATATATATATATATATATATATATATATATATATATATATATATACAGGGTGGGCCGAAAGTTTGGATCCATAGGAAAATATTTATTTTAATACATAAATTACAACAAATGGTAAATACTTAAAATGAATATCAACTTTAACTCGTAAATGCGTATCCGTGATACTGTACAGTGGTTCGTACTCCAGTATAAACAACAAATTATAACAAATGCTCAAATTGGCGGCCTCTGACATCGAGACACTTAGGGATTGAATTTATGATTTTTAATAATTCTTCGAATTGACGTTCTCGAGATGCGTGTTTCATTTGATAATCTTCTTGTTGACTTTAGTGGACTATTCGTTAAAGTTTCACATACCATTGCAGAGGTATTTTCATCAGTTGCAGTTTTTGGACGACCAGAACGCCGTCGATCGTGTACACTTCCTGTTTCTTTGAAACGTTTAAACAACTTGCCAACAGTCGCATGTGTTACTGGATGCTTATCAGGATGATTTCTATTGAATTCGGTAGCAACTTCTCTGTGTGTAGCGCCCTGTCTTGCGTACATGAGCACAAGTTCTACCCGGTCTTCTGTTGTTAGATTCGAAGCCATTTCTGGGCTGAAATAAAAAAAGTATTTGAGTATTTATACTGGAGTACGAACTACTGTACAGTATCACGGATACGCATTTACGAGTTAAAGTTGATATTCATTTTAAGTATTTACCATTTGTTGTAATTTATGTATTAAAATAAATATTTTCCTATGGATCCAGACTTTCGGCCCACCCTCTATATATCAACGTAAAGGACGACGCTTGTATAGGAGAATATTCCGCGCAAGATGAGGAGAGAGAACGAAACAAATGAAAAAATGAGGTAACCACCCGGGAATCGAACCCGGGATCTTCCGATTGCCGGTCAGATATGATAACCATTACACCACGGGCCCGTGGTGTAATGGTTATCATATCTGACTGGCAATCGGAAGATCCCGGGTTCGATTCCCGGGTGGTTACCTCATTTTTTCATTTGTTTCGTTCTCTCTCCTCATCTTGCGCGGAATATTCTCCTATACAAGCGTCGTTCTTTACGTTAATTATACTGCGTGTTTGCAGTTAAAATGTATATATATATATATATATATATATATAATATATATATATATATATATATATATAAAATTCTTTATTATTTTGATAGGCGCCAAATTAAAAAAATATAAAGAATATGGCAATACAAAGTGACCAAATTAAAACAAAAGCGTCATTTATGTAAACTTTATTTAGTACAATAACTGTTCTCCATTTCACAATGATTGATCATGCGGTCCTGCCATGGCAGTGATCCATCCGTCAAAAGTAATTCATATATGAATTACGAACTTCTTTGGCTGAGTTACTGTAGTTTCTATAGTGTCCTCTTTCCAACCCAATTACGGTATTTGACTCCGGCAGTATTCCTTCTTGTATTTCGCCTGTACTTGTATCTTCTGCATAAACCATCTTGTCAGGAGTGTAGGTGGGAGAACAATTTCTACGCAAAAAATTGTGAAGAACAGCGCACGTCATCACAACTTGCTCAACTCGATGTAATGCTAGGTTTATGTATGAAAAATACAAAACCTTGCGGCTATTATCCCAAAAGCATTCTCAATAACCGACGCGAGTAGTTTAGGTCTTTCATTGCAAACAGTTTCAGGAAATCGCAAAGCAGTGCAAAAGCGTCATCCCCGATAAACACATAGGGAAGAGTATTGACACTATTTGCAGGTGCTCTATCAGGAGGAATGTGCAGTTTATCACATGTCAGATATTCACAAAACTTTGCATTATCGATAACACCTCCATCTGAAACACGGTCATTGGTTCCTATATCACAAAGGATGAATTCGTAATTACGGCAAACAAAACCACGCTGTTTTAATTTTTATAATTCCAATAGAATGATCCACATCCGGGAGGGGCGTGTATGCGTACATGCTTTCCATCAACAGCACCCAAACAATCCGAAAAATTCCATTTCTCTTCAAACTCTTTTGCGATACTTTCCCTTTTTTGTAGTTGAAGGAAACTGGAAAAATGAAAAAATAAGGAAGGCACGGAGGTCAAGCTGGTGGCCCCGCCTCTAGGTCTGGCCTGGTGGAGGAGCGTGTTACTTTCTTGCGCTCTCCACTGTACATAGCCAGGCACGCCCGGCTCATCTGGTACTGTCCTGAGCCAGGCATCCAGTCTTTTCTTGAAGACTTCAACTTTGACCCCCGTTACGTTTCTGAGGTCCTTAGGAAGCTGGTTGAAAAGTCTTGGCCCCCTGACAACCAAGCTATTTTCCTTCAGGGTTGAGGAGGTCCTTTGTCGTGCTTTTAATTTGGGAACACTACACATTCTGCCTTTCCTATTTTCCAGTGTTGTTTGAATGGTAATTGGGTTTAGTTTTAGGTTTGGTACCAGTTTTTCGATCATTTTCCATATGTAGATTATGATGTACCTCTCTCTTCTTCTTTCCAGTGAGTACAGATTTAGTTTACGTAGTCTTTCCCAGTAGTTGAGTTCTTTGCAGCCATCAATCTTGGCTGTGAAATGCCTTTGCGTTTCTTCTAGTTTATTAGTTTCTTCCTTTTTATATGGGGACGTCAAAACTGAGCAGTATTCAAGTTTTGGTATAATCAGTGTTTTTAGCAGGGGAATCATTACTGTCCTGTCCCTTCTCTTGAACGTTCTTAGAACCTGTCCGGCGACTCTTTTTGCTTTATTTATCGCTATCTGATTTTGTGTTTCGAATTTCGCATCATCTGTCATTATTATCCCGAGATCAATCGCTTTCATGCTTCTCTGAATTTCCTGTCTATCTGGAGCATAATATGCAGTCTGTTTAAGTTCTTCTTTTCTACCATATCTCAAGAGCTGAAATTTCTCGGCGTTGAATGACATGTTGTTGTCTTCTGACCATTTGTATATTTTGTTCGTGTCCCTCTGCAAGGCCTCCACGTCATGTACATCGCTGATTTTTCTGCTGATCTTTGTATCGTCTGCAAAGGATGTTACTATAGTATTGCTGTTTACTCCGCTGTCTATGTCTGTTAGCATGATAATGAACAGCAGTGGGGCCAGTACTGTCCCTTGTGGTACTAAGCTGCGTACTTCCGATTCTGATGATGATATACCTTGAATTTTGACGACCTGCAGACGATCACTATATATATATATATATATATATGTATATATATATATATATATATGATGAATAAAACCACGAAGGAAAGGAAACACAAAAAGGTGCTCAAGCGCTTTCGTCTAATGACATCCTCAGGAACACTGAAGTACATAAAAGGTTACGGCCTATATATAGGTTACAGAAAGAAAAAAATAAATAAATAACATACATACACACAAACATACATATATACATATATACATACATATCTACACACACACACACATATATATATATATATATATATATATATATATATATATATATATATATATATGCAATAAACGGAGAAGTAAAAATAAAAATTAAAAATTAAAGATTAGAGGATTAACAAAGAGGCATACAGATTTGTAAGGAAAAATATCGATTTTTAGCACAAGATCAAATGAATTAAAAATACAAATTTATACTGGAAATCTACCCGGGTTTTAACACTTTGCCTTTTAGAGTCAAGATTCGATATATATAAAAATAAAATGAAGATTAAAAGTTAATAAAGTAGCGTACAAGTTTACCAAAGATTTAGCGTCCTACCCTTTTTATCTAAATTTGTTTTGAAGGAATTCAAAACAACAGGATCGAGTTGAAAAAGACCTTTGCTTATGTTGAAGTTATTTGAAAGTTGGATAATGGCAGACTCAAGAATATTTCTATTGACAATGTTGCTAGAATGAAATAAAACTGAAGCATTATTCCAATCAATACAGTGGGATAACTCTGACAAATGGACAAAAAGAGTACTGGACAACTGTCCTGTTCTAACGGAATATTGATGCTGTTTTATACGTGTGTGCAAATCCTTTCCCGTCTGACCTATGTAAAAGGAATCACATTGTTTACACCCAATTTTATAGATAATGCCTGAATTATTGGTAGGGCTATTTTTTACTATGATATTTTTCACAATATTGTTATATGAAAATACTACATTAATATCCAAAAGTTTAAGTACATTAGCAATGCCTAAAAAGCCCGGAAAAAATGGAAGTACTAAAATATTTTTTGACAAAGTACGAGTGTTATTATTGACACGATAGAAAGTTCGTTTTGACTTGTTGAGACAAGATTCCATAAACGCAGATGGGTAACACAGATCACTTCCAATACCGTTGATTTTTTCCAATTCGGCATCGATGTATTCCGGACTGGCGATCCTAAGGGCGCGGAGAAACATTGATGAAAAAAATGGCCTTCTTAGTGGGGGTGTCATGTCCCGAGTAAAAGTGTACGTAGGACAAATTGTTTGTTGTTTTCCGATAGATACTAAACTTAAAACCTGGGCTTTCCCTATGTACCCGCACATCCAAAAATGGGATTGAATTGTCTTGTTCCACTTCTAAAGTAAACTTAATGGAGGGGACTTGATCATTTAACTGAAGGAGGAAGTTATCCAGGTCACGATTCATGGGCCAGATACACAAAATATCGTCGACGTACCGCAACCAAGGGATGCCAACCCCCAGGATTCTCGGAATGTAAGTAATTTCGAAAAACTCCATATAAATATTGGAGAGGAGGGGCGATAAGGGGTTGCCCATGGCCATCCCAAACACTTGTTGATAATACTCGTTATTGAAAGTGAATTTACAGTATTTGATGCAAAGCTTAATAAGTTCCAAAACAATGTGTGAAGGTAGTGGCAGGTCATACTTATGTAATTATTGGGAGAGAAAGTCAAGCATATCATCAATCGGCACTTTTGTGGGCTCTATTACTTATAAACTCTCCAAATGGCTTGTCAAAGTCTTGTCCCCCATTCTCGGAACTATCTCTAATTCACATGTAAAAAATTCCATGGATCTTACTGAAAAATTGAATAATGCACGTACTGAAACTAACGATAGATTGATCAGTTTTGACGTTTGTTCATTGTTTACAAAAGTGCCGATTGATGATATGCTTGACTTTCTCTCCCAATAATTACATAAGTATGACCTGCCACTACCTTCACACATTGTTTTGGAACTTATTAAGCTTTGCATCAAAGACTGTAAATTCACTTTCAATAACGAGTATTATCAACAAGTGTTTGGGATGGCCATGGGCAACCCCTTATCGCCCCTCCTCTCCAATATTTATATGGAGTTTTTCGAAATTACTTACATTCCGAGAATCCTGGGGGTTGGCATCCCTTGGTTGCGGTACGTCGACGATATTTTGTGTATCTGGCCCATGAATCGTGACCTGGATAACTTCCTCCTTCAGTTAAATGATCAAGTCCCCTCCATTAAGTTACTTTAGAAGTGGAACAAGACAATTCAATCCCATTTTTGGATGTGCGGGTACATAGGGAAAGCCCAGGTTTTAAGTTTAGTATCTATCGGAAAACAACAAACAATTTGTCCTACGTACACTTTTACTCGGGACATGACACCCCCACTAAGAAGGCCATTTTTTCATCAATGTTTCTCCGCGCCCTTAGGATCGCCAGTCCGGAATACATCGATGCCGAATTGGAAAAAATCAACGGTATTGGAAGTGATCTGTGTTATCCATCTGCGTTTATGGAATCTTGTCTCAACAAGGCAAAACGAACTTTCTATCGTGTCAATAATAACACTCGTACTTTGTCAAAAAATATTTTAGTACTTCCATTTTTCCCGGGCTTTTTAGGCATTGCTAATGTACTTAAACTTTTGGATATTAATGTAGTATTTTCATATAACAATATTGTGAAAAATATCATAGCAAAAAATAGCCCTACCAATAATTCAGGCATTATCTATAAAATTGGGTGTAAACAATGTGATTCCTTTTACATAGGTCAGACGGGAAAGGATTTGCACACACGTATAAAACAGCATCAATATTCCGTTAGAACAGGACAGTTGTCCAATGCTCTTTTTGTCCATTTGTCAGAGTTATCCCACTGTATTGATTGGAATAATGCTTCAGTTTTATTTCATTCTAGCAACATTGTCAATATAAATATCCTTGAGTCTGCCATTATCCAACTTTCAAATAACTTCAACATAAGCAAAGGTCTTTTTCAACTCGATCCTGTTGTTTTGAATTCCTTCAAAACAAATTTAGATAAAAAGGGTAGGACGCTAAATCTTTGGTAAACTTGTACGCTACTTTATTAACTTTTAATCTTCATTTTATTTTTATATATATCGAATCTTGACTCTAAAAGGCAGTGTTAAAACCCGGGTAGATTTCCAGTATAAATTTGTATTTTTAATTCATTTGATCTTGTGCTAAAAATCGATATTTTTCCTTACAAATCTGTATGCCTCTTTGTTAATCCTCTATTCTTTAATTTTTTATTTTTATTTTTATTTCTCCGTTTATTGCATATATATATATATATAATATATATTATATATATATATATATATAATATATATATATATATATATATATATATGTGTGTGTGTGTAGATATGTATGTATATATGTATGTTTGTGTGTATGTATGTATTATTTATTTTTTTCTTTCTGTAACCTATATATAGGCCGTAACCTTTTATGTACTTCAGTGTTCCTGAGGATGTCATTAGACGAAAGCGCTTGAGCACCTTTTTGTGTTTCCTTTCCTTCGTGGTTTTATTCATCATAAATATTTTTCACGTGTTACTTTCGTGAAATAATTTTCATATATATATAATATATATATATATATATATATATATATATATATATATACAGGGTCCGCCCAAAAAAAACATGCGTCCGTACCTTCCGTTTTAAACTCAAAAATTTCTTTTAACTTTTGATTAACCCTTTACTTCCTGAATTTTTTGTATGGAACCAAAAAAAATTTTTCACACAAAAGTACCTTTATGAAGGGTCATATAAACAATCAAAACCTCAATTTTCAGATTTGTATTGAAAATAAACAAAAATCATAAACGGGACTAATTTGTCCTTTTAGGCATACGAGATCAATTAAAATTTTCCTTAAAAATAGAAAACTAAATACAGCTGCTAAATTTTTAATATTTTCCTTAGTTTCCTTAGTTTAGACGTTATAAATTTTACGTAGTAACTTTAACTAATACTTATTTGTAAATAAAATATATTTGGGATGAACAGGCCTATGCATCCCAAAATAATGCACCCAAAATTATAATAACATTAAAATTTGGAAAAAATATGATTATTTTGAGTTCCTATAGTGTTATGGGTTTATTTTGTGTGAAAGTCTAGGAAACAATTTCTTCTTGAATCGCAACATAAATGTACCTCACACTTTTTGCAGTACATTGTCACCTTTCCGTGACAACCAGGTAGTTTGCATTTTCCCCTATTGGACGAAACCATAGGGAAGTGTCCCATTTTATCTTTTCTTATATCTGTCTCTGGAATTGGCTTTGTTGCTCTCCCGGTTTTCTTCTTCAACTCAAAGGCTTTTCCCACAGTGTTACAACTTGGTCTTCCTCTTCTATTTTCCATGTGTTTACCACCATACAAAAGAGAATTGGAAAGTCGAATTTTGAATTCACAAAGAGAATTTTGCTTCCTAACATTGACATCGATTGCACTTGCTGCTCGTTTATACAACAACCAACAATTTACCACCGTCAAATCAATCAAATGAAAGATGAGTCTTTGGTAGTATTTTTTTGACCTGAAGGACATCCTGTAATATGCAATCAATTGGTCATTCAAGTCAATACCCCCATGTGTTTGTTATAGACTGTAACAATAGCAGGTCTAGGAATTTCAATTTTTTCCTTTATCTTTCTGTCAAACCTTGAACACTTATCTATTGGGTGTGCGGATGCAAATGTTGATACAAGGCATACTGGTTTTGTGTCCAGCCACTTTACCGCTGTGATATTGGTACTATCCTCATATTTGGTCTCAGTGGCGGTCCTAGCTTACATGACGCCCTTGGCGAACCTCACCTTCAGCGCCCCCCCCCCTGTTCGCCAACACACACACATTCGAATCCCCCAAAATAAAGGACAGACATAACTCTTTCACAAAATAACTTTTTATTGGACTAATTGTTGGAACTTCAGAACCAAAACAAAGACTCAAATTTCTGAATTTTACAAATCCTTCATCACGTAAATAGAATAACTCACTTAAGAGAATGTAATTATGATACTATGAACAGGAAAAATACAAATTAAATTGCACAACTGCCATAAATAAACTAGAGAATCAAATTTCTAAATTGTACAAATGCTCTATCACATAAATAGAATAAGACACTTAAGAGAGGGTAATTATTATGCTACACTTTGAACAAGAAACAAAATAAATTGCACCACAGCACAACTGCCATCTAAAGCCTGACTCTTCTTACCTTCCTTGATGCAAAGTCATGAATTAAATCATCATATGAAATCTGCTCAGCAATTGTATGATTTATACTGATGATGGCCAGACCGGTAAGGCGTTCCTGTGACATAGTTGACCTCAGGTAGGATTTGATGAGCTTCAGCTTTGAAAAGCTCCTCTCTGCTTCAGCAACAGTGACTGGAAGAGTAAGACCAATTCTGAGAGCAGTCCACAAATTTGGATATATTTCAGAGAGCTCCCTTTCATGGATAAATGTCAGCAGTTCAAGCAAGGATATGGTCTTTGATGGCAAGTCAGGCAAGTTCTTCAGCTCCTGTGCAAGCTCTCTGCCATCCAAGTCAGATTGTCCCTTAAAGTGTAGTGTAGTACTAAGGTTCACACATTGTTCTGTCAGCTCCTCAAATGTGAGATTTTGGAAATGTGTCAGCACTCCAAACTTCTTCCCACAATTTCTAACGTGGAAAATCTTTCCTGAATGGCTGATGTTGCAGCATCAACCACTGCATTGAAAAATGTTACCTCCAGCTTCTTCAAAGCATCAATCAAGGGCTCATCAGATGCTTCATAGGAGAAGTGCCGCTTTGTGGACCTCAGCCGTTTTTGTTTTAACACAGCCTCCACATTCATTTGTTCACAGATATCTGTGGCTGCCATTTGTGCAGCCACAAAACCTGTTGCCCTGTAATTGCGGAGACCTCTCTCTGTTTTTTTTAGGAGATTTACTGCAACATCAACGTGCATGCTAGGAGACTGCATCTGCTTGCTCACATGCTGAATTTGGCACAACAGGTCATGCCACACCACTGAACAAATGGCGAAGCGGTATGACCCAACCTCCTCTGACAGAGATTGAGCCTCGACCTTTATTACAGAGTCTTTGGTGTGGTCCCTCACCTCGATCAGTGCATCTCTCACTGCAGCTGCCTGATATCTCAGGGGCTCCACACTCTTGATCTTGCTTTCCCACCTTGTATCAGACCACATCTTCAATGTGATGTTCACATGTTTTTTCAAAATGGCCCATCGTTGTGTGGAGGCTGAAAACAAGTTGTAAAGCTTCTGCAAGATGCCAAAGTAACTTGTGGCATCAATAGATCCCTCAGCAGCATCGGCCATAAGCAAATTCAGAGAATGAGCCCCACATGGAACAAACAGAGCTCTGGGATTAATTTCTAGGAGCCTGGATTGAACACCCTTGTTTTTTCCCCTCATGTTGGCCCCGTTGTCGTATGATTGTCCTCTACAGTCCATGAAAGGAACTTTTAGCTCCTCCAGTCTCTTCAGAATCAGAGATGCCAAATGTTGACCAGTGGACTCCTCTGCCTCCAAAAACCCCATGAAATGTTCCTTTATATGGGGCTTCCCCTCCAGTGACACAACCCGAATCACAACTGACAACTGTTCAGTGTGGCTGATATCTGGAGTGCAATCTAGAATTATTGAAAAAAACTTTGATTGTTTGATGTCGCTCACCATTGCTGAAATGGTCTTGCTGCTCGACAAATCAATGAGTTCGTTTTGTATGTGGTGGCCGAGGTAGCTGGTGTGACTGGAGGTCCCTTTTTGGACACGGTTAATGTGCTCTTGCATTATAGGATCAAATTGTGCCATCAGTTCAACTTCTTTCAGAAAATTGCCATTTGATGGTGAGAACAATTTTTCTGTATGTCCCCTTAGTGCCAAATTCTTAACTGCCAGAGAATGCACAATAGCAGTGAGACGTGTCAGCACCGCTCTCCATCTCAACTTCTCAGCCTCCAGAAGTGCCATCTCCTGCTTGTCAATGGTCTCCCCCTTTCTCATCCTCACTGCCAGTTCTTTCCAGATTTTCATAGAATTTAGGTGTTCTGAACTGTTGTCATGTGATGTGAGCAATGAGCTTGCATGCTTCCAGTCCGAGAGTCCCAAACTTGTTAAATTTATTTTCCTCTTGGAAAATAATGTACAACAGAAACAGAAAAGGCTGTTGTTTTTTAAGGAATAGACCAACCAACTTCTGGTTATATTTTCCCCACTAACCAATGACTTCCTGAAGTATTGATGGTGGAAACTTCTTCCGTCACTGTCGTTTCTAGGGAATACAAAGTCAGATGGTACTTGACTTGGTCCCCTGGAAACCAGTTGTGTCCGAATTCTCTCAGTCAGAACTGAAGGCCAGTTAGCAGGGTCGGTGGACAGAGACTCATCCTCAGGAGGCGATTCTGCTCCAGGCATTTCTAATAGAAAGAACAAGAGCATTACTCATTAGTATACACACCTAAGTTAGATAACACATTATTCACAGCACTTTGTTATGGTGGTGGTGTTATGGAATTATGGTGGTGAAACACCACACATACCCAGTAACCCAGACCCAGTGATAATAACATTATAATTTATAACTGTTTGCAAAATGCTTTGCAGGGATGCACACACATACACATACACACACACGCACACACTCACAGACATATGTGCACACAAACTCACCTGAAGAGTCCTGCCGGGGAGAAGTAGAAGCAAATGGGTCTTCATCCTCAGGATCAGACTGCATTTGTGGAGACATATGTGAGGCTGAGGAGGTAGATGGCTCCTCAGCCTCAATAATGGCAGAAGTAGACGGCTTCTCATCCTGGCTAGTGGCAGAGGGTGTTCCAAAATATTTCAAAAGTGCCCCTGCAAATAGTAAAATAGAACATAACAGACCAATGCATGAATAGGCTAGTACAATTAATTTAACATGTTATTAAGCACAATTTATTAAACTTTTAGAATAGGAAACAAATGAATAATACAACCTCCTTGGTTAATGGCTAATTATATACATAATAGTACACTTCAAATGACTCAGAAAGCTATATCACAAAATAGCAGTGCAATATAGCAGTGAAGAGTAGATGACATAGCTCTATACCTTTATCTTTTGCTCGTTTCTCCTCTTCTTCTTTCCTCTTTTTTCTAAACTGAGCACCTCTTCTTATCCATTTGCGGTTATTTGACAGACCTTAGTGGCTTAGTGTGAAGATTCGTTCTGTAATAAATAATATACATTTCACTATTTAACCAAACCCAGAAAAATAACATTACATATGTTAAAGTATGGGCCTTTATTCCCAATAATATTAATCTGGAAGCATTTTGCATTGTTTAGGTCTTTTATGGGAAGGTTTATGGAAAATGCAATAGATGGTTTTTTATTAATAAAAATATATTTATTGATCTTTTATTATTTATTTTATTTTATTTTTTATTTTTATTTATTTCTTTATTTATTTATTCTTATTTTTATTTTTATTTTTTTTGCAGGCGCTCATGCCGCCCCTCCACAAATGCCGCCCTGTGCGGCTGCCCATATTGCCCATATGAGGAACCGCCACTGTTTGGTCTTCCACTCATCAAAAGAACCTCGACCAAGTGCTTTTAGTTGTTTGTCAGACATAAATGTCAAATTTGGTAGTCTATTCTGCTGTACAGTGCCGCAACACCATATTCCACGAGAAGCAAGATGATGAAGAAGAGGCAATGATGTGAACCAATTGTCGAAATACAATTTATGATTCTGAAAAGGAGGAATGCTCTCAGCAAGATGAAGTACAGCATTAGAACTTGGTTTGAGGTCTGGAACATTGGGATTATTTACAGGTTCTATTTTGCCTGTATAGGGCATAAAATCATACACCATACCCATGTGGTCTGCCAACACAAAGATTTTATAGCCCCATTTGTGTGGTTTTTTAGGTAAATACTGCTTCATGCAAGACCGTCCTTTGAAGGGAACTATTTGTTCATCCACACACAAATGTTCTGTCATAGCAATCTTTTGAAATTTTGATTTGAGGTGGTTAACTAGAGGTCTTACTTTGGATAATCTGTCATCTTTGTCAAGCTGTGTATTGTCTACAATATGTAAATTTGATTTTATTTCCTCCCATCTGTCTCTGCTCATAACTGAATTTACCCTTTCATTTATTGCACCAATGCCACCCCAATGAAGTCTAGTATTTGGTATTTTACTAACCGACATGTACATACATAACCCTAACCATTGTTCTAACTCCATACAATCAATGGCAAGTGGTTTATTCGCATTTTTCTGAACCGAGTATAGATTAGGTTGTTCTACAATGCTACTCAATAGATCATCTGTAAAAAAAATTCGAAAGTAGTCTATGGGACTGAGCAGAGATGGGCAAGATCACCAACTTTGGTGATCTTGAAGATCAAGATCAGATCACCAGAAAAATGTGATCTTGAAGATCAAGATCAGATCACCAGAAAAATGTGATCTTGAAGATCCAGATCAAGATCGTGATCTTGAAGATCACTTTTCAAGATCACTTTTTAAGATCACTTTTATATGAATTGAAAAAAGTTATACTCTTGTAGAATAAACAAAAACAAATTATTTTGTTAATCACTCCTGAAAAGTATCACTCCTAATACTCCCCTGAGGGCTGAGGCAATACAAGCATCGCATCCTACCCATGTCACCTGATCTAAACCACGGGGATTGACGATTCCCCTTTCAGTTTTTCAGGTGGTAAACTTAAAACTTAGTATTATCATAACTTATCAGCAAAGAAAAAACTATTAAATGACCTACATATAGTTTTTAGTTCTATTTTTCTCAATTCTCATTTCACCAGGTCCATAACCCATATCAATGAATGGTCAGCATATATAAGTAAACATTTTTTACATAGAATTTAATTTTACAGTTTTACTGCAGTACGCAATTACTGACAATATAAGGGTAAAAACCGCAAGTTAAGAGTGTTAATTTAATGTTCAACCGCTGTAAACATTTGCTTTCAGCAAAACCAATTGTTCAAAGTTACCATCCGAGAGACGACTTCGTTTGGGGCTATGAACCATGCCATTGCCAGCAAACGAAAACAACCGTTCCACTGGTGCAGAGGAAGGTAGCGTGGTGTTATACCTCTTGAAGATCTTCTTTATAGCAGGATACCTATCTAAAGAGTCGAGTGCCTTACTGGTGTCCTGCAAATAATTGAGGACTTCCAAGTCTTCCTTGTTGTTAGGAGCAGAGAATGAGCCGTCCATAGTTCTGAAGAAATCGTCTTCAGATGATGAGTCTGAGTTCACCGAACTATTACCACTGCTGTCAGAATTACAATTTCTTACAGCCATTTGCAGCTTGTCTTTTACTTGAGACTTGATTGCTTCATGATCGCCGAAATTAGGCCCTTGCAACAATGATATCCATCTAAGTTTGAAATACGGGTGAGATACTGAGGCCAAAACGGCATCAGTTACCTCGGGGCTCAACGACAAAAAATGACCAAATCTGGCATTGAAGCCAGAGACGACTGCTGCCAGTAATGGCATGCAGTGTCTCAAGCGCAGGTCGTTTGGTTGGATAGGCTCCAATCTTGCGAGGGCATCTTGAGTCACTAGGACTGTTGGAAGAAGACAACCGTAGTAGCATTCTTTCTCTGCCTGTAATTTGTTGAGGGCTGCTGCAATTGGTTTTAGAACAGACAAATATTCTGAAATAAATTCCAATTCATTGTCTTTGAGGATGGGTAGATTCAGTTCTTCAAGAGCTACATTCACGTCGTTCTTATGTTTATATATTTGGCTTAATGAGTCGTACATTGAGTTCCATCGGGTGACGCATGGGTACCTAAACTGGACGCCAGTTATTTCCTGTATTTTTTCTGCTGACTTGGGTTTACCAGCAGCATTCCACAGCGCCGAACATTTTCCCATTGCAGAATGCTTTATCTTCTTTAGTCCAGGTGAATTCAGTCCTTTATCTGCATCAGTTGTTGCTACCAAGTTCAATGTGTGGGAGGCACATCGAATATGGGATGATAGTTTCACTGACTCCTCTCCATGCTCTCCTGAATGTTCAGGAAAGTTGCTGATGATAACCTCTTCATCTGAATCTTTTTCATCATCATCTTCATCTGCATCATCTTCATCAATGTCGTCAGTACGATTCTGAACACGAACACCGAACTCTTTAAAGCATTTCACCATGTTCGATGCATTGTCGGTGACTGTAGATACAACTTTTCTATAAGATAAACCATGCTCCGAGTTGATCCTGTCCAATATTCCAGCAATTTTATCAAAGTTATGTGTTCCACGAAATCTTCGGCATGCCAGTGCAGCTGATCCTCGCGACAAGTCATCATTGATCTGTAATGTAAGAATATAAAATCAATGTTTGTATGAAAAAATTTTTAAGCTTAATTTAATAATATTGGTTAGACACGCACCAGCTAAACTGCGCCACCAAACATTGAAGAGAAGAACTACATATGTGATATAAAGGAGGCAATTCAGCGATGAGTCGCCTACCATACCACCACATCAGTGACCCATCCCATAAGAGCAAAATGTGGAAGAGTCCATATTCACAGCCTGTGAATATGGACTCTTCCACATTTTGCTGTGAATCAGACACAATGACAGATGACAGAATCAGTGAATTAGTGTGAAATTACTGTGAATCACAGCAAAATGAAGACTCACCAAATTAATGAATGAGGCACACATGTCGAATAATTGAAAAGATTATACTATAAGTCTATCAGACTATCAGTCTATCACCAATGGTCAATTTATTAATTATATAAAAATAATACACTAAATCAATAGCATACCCAATGCGCAGTGACTCCCATGAAACTGCGGTGATTAGTTGACCATATGTCGCATGTAACACATACATGGTCAACTGCTGCCAGTTTTGCTTGTATGTCTTCCTTCATTGTACTGGTTGTTGTTGCAAGAGATCTAGCCAGGGTGCGTCTAGATGGCACCTGAACAGCCGGGTTGACGTCTGAAAAAAATATTTAAAAATTAAAACAAATACAATAGATTAGCTATGGAAAAAATATCAAAATATTTAGCTAGGCTAGCGATAGTCTAATGTTCATACAAATAATATGATTAATTATTTTAATCAGATATTAGCTATGGAAAAAATAGCAAAATATTTGAGTTATACTAACATGAAAGAAGATCCTTAAATTCATGTAGTTCAACTAGGCTCAATGGTAGGAGCCCATTAGCCACAAGCGAGAGAATCTTCTTTTCAAGGATATCCTTGCATATTGGTGGTCCTGGTTTTTGCTCGGAAATGTGGAACATGCTTAGTGTTGACTGCTTGGCAATTTTGGCAGGGCCAGCATTGCTGCCGCTGGCATCTTCTTCTTTAGCTGGACGCTTGCGAGATTTCTTCTCCGATTCATATTCACCCAAAAGATCCGAATGTAGTTTCTGCACAAGAAAATAAATTATTATCATGCGGAGAGACTTCTTGAACACCCTGTATAATATTTATCAGAGTATCAAACTTCTAGTTGAAATTAATACTTAACAAGATTCTAAAATTTTGTTATCTTTAACTAAAATTATTTTCACCATGATCAGTGCATTTTTATCCTATGTTAAATTGAAAGCCGAATTTCGTCCTTCAGTAACTAAATAGGAGAAATTACAGACATGGATCAGACAGAGAGAAAGACAGATACACCTGGCGTTTTATTATAGTTGGATATCGGCAGTTTTTAATGTAGTTACTAGTCCATAATCTATTAATATCTGAAGTGCACAATATATTCAAATGGACGTCTATGTAAATGTAGCATTAGTCTTGTATGGCACCAGTCACTTAAAATATGACTTGAACCATTATGTTAATGTTGCTACTTACTACTTAGTTACTAAGTAGTACTAACCCTGAGGTGCCTCAGAAGATTGCTTGTTGAGTCGAGGCCAGCAGACAGAATTGTAGTTTTCTTTGTACACTGCCTACAAATAACTTTGATACTGTTTCCAGTTTTTTCGACAATTTGAAAATATTTTCCGTTCAATAGCACAGATTGATCCTTATTACCAACATTGTTATCTAAATATATTGAATACTGTTCCGGTGACAACCTAGAATATTTGGTTCCCTTGGGAGCCTGTTGAAGTTGTAAAATTGCACTCATTATTAAAAAATTCAATCTGTAAATAAAATATGTTTAGAATTAATTTATTATGAATACGGACCTATAGGCTATATTTTATGCCTATATATAATAATATATTAATAGAACACTTTTAACATAATTGCACAGTAAATTACACTTTTTACGAGCCTAAATTCCACAGCAACTACACCTTCCATGAGCCCACGCATGACGCAAGTCACCCAACTAACAGAAAACATAAACAGTCGGTGTTGAACAAAGTTGCCACCAGATGTCGCTTGGACAAAAAACAAATGACATTCGCATAGCGGCATATTTAAGAATCTGAAATTAAAAGTGATCTTGAAGTCTAAAGTGATCTTCAAGATCAAGATCACAAGAAATAAAGTGATCTTAGATCAAGATCACCATAATAAAAGTGATCTTCAAGATCAAGATCAGATCACGGTCTTGATCTTCAAGATCACGATCTGATCTTGAAGATCAAGATCGTGCCCATCTCTGGGACTGAGTATATCTTCAGTATCATCATTACGCACATCATAGATAGGAACTGTTGGTGTGATCTGTCTTTCACGCATTTCTTCCCAAAACAGTCTTTCCCTGCTTATCCGTGGACGCTTAGTCATTCGTGGGGCTGCGGCTGTAGAGCTGTTGGCTTCTAAGACTAGTGTATCTTCAGAACTACAATCTGAAGTGTAAAAATAATATGAGATAACTTTTGTGGCTAATGATATTATGGAAAACTTATGAGTGGGTAGTTGGGAGGTAACGAAAATGGTTCACTGAGTAGGTAGGTAGTTAATCTAACAATTAATAAATTCCTTTTATGTCAATAACTGGGTGGATGAAACCAATTGGTTGCTCACCAGAGTTATTCTCCACACTAGTATTTATATACTGTGTGGGAGGAGCGTGCTCGGTAATGGAGATACATTACCGCTAAACCAACCGAGGAATAAACCAAGACAACGCTGGTACAAGAAGCCCCGCGAAGAGGAGAACAAAGGGGAGAACGAAAACGAAGAACGGGGCGAGAGGACGTACCAGCAAAGTACGCTCTCGAATGAGACAACCGGAGAAGGGAGAGACTGTAATAACTAAAAGTAAGTGACTAATATGAGTTTTAACACCAAACAGTTAAGAACATTAAATTAAGCTGGGTCAAACAAGTTAGGCCTACATTGTGACCTAAGACCCAGCATCAACTCATAGCTTAACAAAGGTGAAGGTAGATTGCCCTAACCTAATCTTGTGAGGAATCCTACTGTGGACCTCAATTTATCTGCCCGCTCTGGACCATTTCCGGAATCTCTAGGCTGACCCCTCTAGGCTAGACTTGATCTACTCTATAGTTAGACTGGAGATATAAGGGGTGGGTTAATTGTGGACCAATTCATACAGAGCATTTTTCGCATTGGTGGTCCGTGTGTGGGGAATTTACAAACCTTAACCTTACTGAACAAAAATTGCAGAATTAGGCTAAATGGTCTAGCCTAAGCCTAACCTGAGCAAGCCTAATTAGGTCTACAACCTAGGGCCTAACTAGGAAACATTTACATTTAAGGAGTCTCATTCTCTTATAAGCCTAACCTGAGCAAGCCTAATTAGGTCTACAACCTAGGGCCTAACTAGGAAACATTTACATTTAAGGAGTCTCATTCTCTTATAAGCCTAACCTGAGCAAGCCTAATTAGGTCTACAACCTAGGGCCTAACTAGGAAACATTTACATTTAAGGAGTCTCATTCTCTCATAAGCTTAGACCTGAGTGACACACAAGTACTTGGGGGGGATTAAACCAAATTTAAACTTGCTGTTTTGTCTGTGCTCTCTCTTCTCTGGTAATTTCTTCTTGTCCCCAATATTTCATTACGATCCCCAGTTAAACAACATTAGTGAACAAGCATTTAAAATGCATACAACTCCAAGCATCCAATTCTTCTTTTAAGGAAGAATCACTCAACAGATTTTTTCAACAGGCACATGCATTCCTTGCAATCTGTGTATATATATGTATATATACACTGTACTCTTTACATGTGCCACAAATACACTCAACCTATCTGAACATAAGCAATGATTGCATGGGTTACTCAAAAGGGTCTTATGGCCTACCTTGGCCATGGGCCAAAACAATGAGCCTTGGTCTTTTGGCCTACCTTGGCCATGGGCCAAACAATAAAGGTCTTATGGCCTACCTCAGCCATGGGCCAAAACAATGAGCCTTGGTCTTTTGGCCTACCTTGGCCATGGGCCAAACATTAAATGTCTTATGGCCTACCTTGGCCATGGGCTAAACATTTTCTTATGGCCTACCTTGGCCATAGGGAAAACAATTACAAGGGTCTTATGGCCTACCTCAGCCATGGGCCAAAACAATGAGCCTTGGTCTTTTGGCCTACCTTGGCCATGGGTCAAACATTAAATGTCTTATGGCCTACCTTGGCCATGGGCTAAACATTTTCTTATGGCCTACCTTGGCCATAGGGAAAACTATTACAAGTGTCTTATGGCCTACCTTGGCCATAGGGAAAACTATTTGGGTTACTCACTCTCCTGGCTGAGATTGAGAACATCATTAACAATAGACCACTCACTTATGTGAGTGACAACATTAATGACCCAGAACCATTAACTCCAAATCATTTGATTCGGGGAGAACAAGTTAGTCTCCTGCCGGACTACAATATAGACTCTTCAGAAGACCCAAACTGGACTCAACGACATGATGAGCTCCAGACTAAGTTACAACATTTAACTAGAGTTAAAGCTCATTTCATTAAACAGTGGAAAACTGAGTACTTGATGGGTCTAAGGGAGAGACATAAACAAATGACTAAGAAGGATTGGTCTGACACAATTAAGGTAGGGGACCTTGTTCTCATACATGACAGTACTCCAAGACAATACTGGCCTCTGGCTAGAGTTTCAGAACTCAGACCAGGGGCAGACGGGGTAACAAGAGTGGTCAAATTAAGGACTTCAACGGGTGACACAACAAGAGACATTTCTCTTTTGTACCCTTTAGAGTCTGGACCGAAAACAATGGACTTTGGAGAACCTTCTCCACTGACAGTAACAACTGGAGACACTGAACTTCCAGTAACTATTCCTTTGACAGTAGGAGTGGTAACGCATCCTACTACAACATTGACAGACACAAGACCTCAGCGACAAACAGCATTAAAGGCGCGACTATTTTTACAACAAAAAATAGATGCTGGGGAATTGTAATTTTATCTTCTAATTTTCATTTTTTCTTTTCTTATGGTAAAGACCATAGACAGTTTCATCCTATGGATGTATATTTTCTCTTCTAATTAAATGCTACACCTTCTCCATGAGAAGGTGAGGATAGGCACTGTTAATCAGATTAACAGGCATTTACAGTTAAATAGTTAGCTAGTCTACACTCAGACAAAAATTGGTGACAATGACACCAAAATTTTTATCTCCCGGGGCCCCCAGTATATGGAAAACTTATGAGTGGGTAGTTGGGAGGTAACGAAAATGGTTCACTGAGTAGGTAGGTAGTTAATCTAACAATTAATAAATTCCTTTTATGTCAATAACTGGGTGGATGAAACCAATTGGTTGCTCACCAGAGTTATTCTCCACACTAGTATTTATATACTGTGTGGGAGGAGCGTGCTCGGTAATGGAGATACATTACCGCTAAACCAACCGAGGAATAAACCAAGACAACGCTGGTACAAGAAGCCCCGCGAAGAGGAGAACAAAGGGGAGAACGAAAACGAAGAACGGGGCGAGAGGACGTACCAGCAAAGTACGCTCTCGAATGAGACAACCGGAGAAGGGAGAGACTGTAATAACTAAAAGTAAGTGACTAATATGAGTTTTAACACCAAACAGTTAAGAACATTAAATTAAGCTGGGTCAAACAAGTTAGGCCTACATTGTGACCTAAGACCCAGCATCAACTCATAGCTTAACAAAGGTGAAGGTAGATTGCCCTAACCTAATCTTGTGAGGAATCCTACTGTGGACCTCAATTTATCTGCCCGCTCTGGACCATTTCCGGAATCTCTAGGCTGACCCCTCTTGGCTAGACTTGATCTACTCTATAGTTAGACTGGAGATATAAGGGGTGGGTTAATTGTGGACCAATTCATACAGAGCATTTTTCGCAATATGATGGCAACCCAGTCCCATACATATATATATGGGGTGCTCCTACAACTTGGAAAGGTATTATAATACTTACAAAATGTATAGTACCGTTTTGATTGAATATGCTTCACATGGTGGAAGGGTAAGATAAATATACTGGTAAGTTCTAGACGTGCACAATTCTTATTCTCATTATAAATAAGACTGGGTCAAAATATAAAAAAAGTACCAACCCTCCAACGAATCGTCTTCTGAGATTGCAACTGCTTCATCCAACTCATTTACAACATATTCTTCAAAATCTTCAACATCACTTGAGCCCAAAGAATGCTGCACATATTGCAGTTTGGAGGCTCTTCTCTTCTCATGGTTATAAAAGGCACAGGTCCTAATGCCAGATGGACCTGAAAAAAATACATTCAACCTTAGTATAAGAACTACAAAAGAAACAACTTTGCTAAGTTCCCCATAAATTAATTACATTTTTTTTAGAAATTACCATGAAAGAAAATACTAATTCAATGGTGACCTATGATAAAATTTTGAATGTTGTAAAATAAGATGGGTCAGCATAGCTAAAAAGAATATTTTTATCTAAAAACATTGTGCACTTTAGGACAAGATATAAAATAAAATAATAAATATATATAGATACCTAAAATAGTATAGTCTTATAAAATAAATATATATAAATATCTAAAAAAGTATAAAGGTCTACTTACATCAGCAAAAGTAGTCCAAACATTCACTAAAAAAGCCCATACTCTCTTAGCTATTATTATTATCATCAAACATCATTCATACGCTGAATGTGACAATTTAGTCCCCTTATGAAGTGGGTGCATAATAACATTTCAGTAATAATTATCAATTTTATCAAAGTCACATGTTCTTTCACATAAAATCTCTCATAAAATATGTAGATAAGTCAACATTACATTACCTGGTTGAGGATCCATGACGTATCGAAATCTTCAGGTGTAGGAAATTTGCACAACATCAAACGCAGGCAGCGTTTTCCCTCCAATTGAGCTTTAGTTTGATACCAAATATGAATTACTGTACATCAATCGTTCACAAAAGATGCCAGAAGCGTCCCAAACGGCTTGCCAGCCAATACCAAGAACAGTTTGCCGTTTATTAGTGTTTTTTTAAAAGAGGACAAATTTGGCCTTTTAGGAATTAAACTTTAACAAAATAAAATAACGTCATCTGATAACATTTCTTTAAATTTTCAGCACAGTAGATGAATAGACCTCATTTTAGCACGTAAACAAAAATAGAATGTAAAGATACCGTAAATACTCAAAATTTCTTTATTATACTAGGGGCACTCAATATACAGGGTGTCCCCAAAAAAACTATATACTCTTTATAGCATCATATATTTTATAATTAAAAAAAAAACCCAAACAATATATTGTTATAGCAATTGCCAATGAAAGGTAAATTAGTAATCTAAGTGATCAAAATGTTATAGCGAGTTGTTTGCATATAAAATTTAATTAACTACGCCAAGTGCTCAAAATGTTCTCCGGCGGCATGAATGCACTTTTGAATGCGTCGACTAACTGATTCGCAGACATGGACTAATGTGGATGCTGTGATGGTCCCGCACTTTTCCCTAATTGCATCCTTAAGGTGTTCGAGTGTTGCAGGTCTTGTACCATAAACTACATCCTTCAGGTAGCCCCACAAATAAAAATCAAGTGGAGTCAAGTCCGGTGAACGTGGAGATTACTCAACGCTTCCTCTTCGTCCTATCCAACGGTTAGGCAACGTTTCATCGAGGTACTTTCTGACATCACAATGATAATGAGGGGGGGCTCCATCTTGTTGAAAGTAAAAGTCGTCGTTTCCAAACAACTTCCGAACTGCAGGTATAATTTCTGTCGGCAGCATGTCGAGATATGCGGCACCGGTAACTGTCCCATTAAAGAAAAATGGCCCAACCAAACCCCTGGATGATAAGCCACACCATGCTGTTAATCCTGGTAAATTAACATGTTTAACAACATAAACGTGTGGATTATCAAGTGACCAGTACCTGCAGTCGTGTCGATTTACTGTGCCATTCAGCTTGAAGGTAGCTTCATCAGACCACACGATTTTGTTGGCAAACTGTACGTCTTCGGCTTCCATTGACTGAAACCATTCACAAAATTCGAGTCTGCGATCAGGTCATCTTCAGTCATGGCGTGTAACAGACTTGGAATGTAGCTTTTCCATTTTGCCGACTTTAAAATCCGGTGAACACCTGATTTGCTGATTCCGGTCTCACGGGCGCATTGCCTAACTGATTTCTGTGGTGATCGATTAAATTTTTGCAACACTAAAACGGAGTTTTCATCACTCGCACTTGATTTGCGTCGTCCAGATCTTCGCTTGTGCATATCTTGAGCAGATCCCTCTGCCTCAAACTTGTCACGGATGCTTGTAATGGCGAGACGTGCCGGTGGCTTTGTACCAAATTCCCGGATCCATTGCCGCTGGACTTCGGACACATTCTCAAATTTCCAATACCATTTCAGAACACTTTTTCGTTGCTCCAGTGTCAAACGTTTACGCAACATGGGTTCTTTTGCTGAACTGAATAAAGTTGAATGCTGTAGAGTTTGTATCGTGGAATGAGTGCGTAGGCTAAGTCCGAAGCAAGCTAGTGAGTGACTAGACTACGTTCGGTCCACAGGCTTCGCCATTACAAGGCCTTTGATAAAACAAGGCCAGGCTTAGTCGACGCATTCAAAAGTGCATTTATGCCGCCGGAGAACATTTTGAGCACTTGGCGTAGTTAATTAAATTTTATATGCAAACAACTCGCTATAACATTTTGATCACTTAGATTACTAATTTACCTTTCATTGGCAATTGCTATAACAATATATTGTTTGGTTCTTTTTTTAATTATAAAATATATGATGCTATAAAGAGTATATAGTTGTTTTTGGGACACCCTGTATTTTCCCCCACCCTTTTTTTCCTTAGCTAAATAATAGGCCATGGGGCTGAAATGTCTTTTGGGCCGCAAGTTTCAACTTTCTGCGCTTCACATAACCGGATTTCTCCAGTTTGAACTTCCCCTCCTTGTATAAAGCCGCTTTTAAACGCCCTTGTATAAAGTCTATGGTTAACGCAGTTTCGAAAATAGCGACTGACAGTGATGTGCATCGTAAACAGAGAACTGTTATCGAGTTCTTAACCACAGAGAAGGAAACAGTTGGAAATATTCACATACGTCTACAAGACATTTACGGAGATGATGTTGTTGATCGAAGCACAGTTGGACGCTGGTCTAAACGTGTAAGATCATCGGAGAGAGGGAGAGCCAGCCTCGATATGAGCCACGCAGCGGTCGCCCGGCATCGGCTGTGACATCTCACACTGTGCAACGTGCTAACAACATCATTCGATCAAATCGGCGCGTCACATACAAGGAGCTATCACTGGAGTTAGAAATTAGTGAAGGAAGTGTGACTACGATAATTCAGCAACTGGGATATTCAAAAGTGTGTTCACGGTTTGTTCCTCGCGAACTGACTGAAGATCACAAAGCCCAATGAAAACAAATTGCTTCTGAGTCGTTGGTTCGATACGAGACAGAAGGGGATGACTTCCTTTCACGAATTGTGACTTGGGATGAGACTTGGGTACACCACTTTGAATCTGAAACAAAACGCCAATCCATGGAGTGGCATCACACAAACTCCCACGCAAGAAAAAGTTCAAAATGGCTCCCTCTGCAGGAAAGGTTATGGCCACCATCTTCTGGGACATGAAAGGGGTGATTCTGATGGACATTATGAAGAAAGGACAAACAATCAACTCGGAGGCATATATTGCTACCCTATAGAGCCTCCAGAGACATATAAAGCGAGTTCGACTGGAGAGAAAACTGGAAGACGTCCTTCTTTTGTACGATAACGCAAGACCACACAACAGTTTGCAAACAAGAGAGACCATAACAAAAATGCGCTTGACTGTGTTACTCCACTCTCCATACAGCCCGGATCTGGCACCTTCAGACTTCCATTTGTTTGGGCCAATGAAGGGTGCTATTCGTGGAAGAAAGTTTCAGAATGATGATGAGGTTGTTGAGGAGGTTAAGAGGTGGCTCCAGCGGAACTCAGCGGACTTTTACCAGTAAGGAATAAAGGCCCTTGTTTCGAGGTGGAGGAAAGCCGTAGAAAAGGATGGAGACTATGTGGAAAAATAAAAATTTGTAAAAAAGGTATGTAACTACTTGTGTACAAAATTTCTGGAACATAAAGGAAACTTGGAAAGAAAAAAGAAAATGTGGGGCAAAATATATTGAGTGCCCTCGTACAGCCAAAAATTCCCTTCATATAAAATTATTATTAAAATGTCAAACTAAAAATACTGTTCAATATGTTTTCCAACTTCTATTACTTTTCGAAGTCTTGGTCTAAATTGATCAACTGCTGAATCAATCTGGTCTTGTAGGAATTCGACCCATTGTTCAATCAGAACATCTCTCAGGTGGTTAACTTTTCTGATTTTCTTACGGCGATAAACTCGTTGTGACACGTTTTCTCAAATCCCATAATCAACAGGATTCAAATCAGGACTGTTCGGAGGCCAATTCTCCGGTTCAATAAATTCGGGAACACGTTCATTTAAATAAGCAACAGTGTCTTTTGCCGTATGTGCCCTTGCTCCATCCTGTTGAAAAACAAAATTACCCCCATTTGCCAGAGCACGCATCTCTGGAATCATGCTTGCTAAAAGAACATTTCGATAATATTCGCCATTAACTTTCACACCAGGCTCAACGAAATGAAGAGGTGTTTTTCCCAGCTTGGAAACACCGACAGACACCATAATACTTTTGGAAAAGTGGCTCCTTGTTGCATACAATCTTTCGTCCGAAATTAAATTCTTTAATTGATGGGATTCTGAGTATACTCTGTTGTTCTGAAAGTTCATTGGTGGTTCTACAGTGAATATTTTTTCATCAGTAAAAAATGTTCGACTTGCTTTCATAACTGTGATGCGTCTCAGCATTTTTTTTGAATTTATGACTCATTTTTCTTGATCAGGAGTGCTGATCTTCTGTCCACGTACATTTGTATGGTCTAATTCCTAGGTCTTCTTTTACAATTCGCCTTACACTAGTTTCTGATATTCCAGTCGACTTTGAAATCTGCGCTGGAGTCTCGTGAGTGCCTGGCTTATCTTCTTGGTTAAGACGAAACAAAACAAAAACAAACAAAACATCTTTATTGCGGATCATTCACAATCCATAGCTACTTAACCTAACATACAAGTACAATCTTACGTACACATTGAACTTAATACAAAAATAAGGCCAACATAGCCACTTAACCTAGCATACTGGCATACTGTTTGATTAATTACCTGACAATTTTATGTATATTGTTATTCATTGGCGGCTCGTGACTTAAAACAGTTGTGTGCTACAACAAAAATTTTTTGATAGGTATATATATATATATATATATATATATATATATATATATATATATATATATATATATAATTTTATATATATATAATATAATATATATATATATATATATATAAACAATTGATAAATTATAAAATAGAACTAATTTATCGTGAATTATAGTAAATGTTCTGCGCAACTAACGGTAGATAGATAGATATAGTACTTACTTATTTACAAAAAATTAAATTCATGCGACGCTCTTTCTTACTGCAGAACTTGTCAATCACCTTGATGTTAAAAGCCTCAATGTTTGAAATAAACTTTTTTTCTATGGAGAGCATTGCCAGAGCGTTAAGACGATCCTGGGACATAGTATTTCTTAGGAAAGTTTTTATTCTTTTTAGAGAGAAACATTTTTCGGGTTCTGCTGTTGTCATTGGCGTGGTGATGACAATTTTAAGAAGTTTTGTTACTTCAGAGAATGTACTCTGTAAATTGTTTTTGAATATAAGTTTCAAAAGAGGAACTGCGCCATCAATTTTTCTGAAATCGGTTCTTTCATATAAAACGCTAAGCTCTGTTTTCAGTCTCCTTTTCTCCAGCATTCTATAACTTTGAACTGCAATTTCAAGTTCATTTTCCGGAAAATGTTTTGCAAATTTTTGAAAGTTAACAGAATTCAACAACTTTGCTGCCTCTAAATGATCCAAGGATTGAAAACGATGATGAGCCTCCTGTACAATTCGATCACGTACTTCTTTGGCATCGGCGCTTCGGCACGACTGTTTGGGTCGTTTATTGCCAGATGACACGCATGTAGTCGCAATTTCACTGTCAATGATGTCTATTGAATCTCTCACTTCATTGCTTACCAAAATAAAATGGGATACGGCACTTTTTATTTTTACAGCATCAGACAATCTTGCTTGTAATTGATTATACAAAATGTCTACATGTGGCATTATTCTGTGAAAAAATGAAAGCCAGAAAAGGAATTGTGCATCTTCCAAATAATGACGGAGTCCACGAGCTTCTTGAACTGTCCTGGTGGATAATGACTTCTGCAAATCCAACAAACACTCTACCAAACTGTTCTTGTGTTCATACACCACACTAACGGTTCTCGAGTTAAAGTTCCACCTGGTTGCAGAACCACTGGGAATCCTTCGTGCCACAACTGCATCTAGTGCAGACAACCGTTGTGGTGACCTTGAAAAGAAAGCAGGAAAAGCTGACAGGCAACAGAAGAATACCCTAGCTGCATAATTTTGCGAAGCAGCTTTTTCCATTACCAAATTTAATTGATGGGCATAACAGTGGATGTATTGTGCAGTGGGAAAAATAGCCTTTATTTTTGCTTGAACTCCACCTCTTTCGCCACTCATTACAGCCGCACCGTCGTAAGTCTGAGCAATTATTTTGTTAGGTTGATCTTTAAAAATCTAATTTATTGTATTCAAAATACAAATAGAAATTGCGTCTGCACTTTGACCTTCCGGGTTAAAAAAATCTCCAAAATCTTTCAGTAGGCACGCCATTGATTACATAACGAAATACTATTACCAACTGTGAATGTTTAGAAATGTCTGTAGTTTCATCTGCCATTAAAGCGACAAAATCAGCCTCTTTCATTTCTTCGATTATCTTTTCACGGCAAACTTCCGACATACAATCTAGCAGTTCAAATTTGTTCATTCTGGATGGTTTTAGAAGTTCCCTTGAAAACATGATTCGATTCTATGTGTTCTTTTACCGCACTATCTAAACTACTAACAAAATCAACGAGTCCCAAGAAAATACCCGGATTTTCAGATGTTTTACTCTCATCATGTCCTCTTAAGGCAAATTCAAAGGCACCGCAAAACTTAATGCAGTCAATTACCTTTGATAATGTGTATCTGTTCTTTTCTACTTCTTGATTGTGTTTTTTGATGGCGTCATGGTAGGCCCGACTTAACTGTGTTGCAATATTCACACTACCGAGAACACTAAGATCCAACACATTGTTTATATGTTTCTTGTTTTCATTATGCTTTCTAATCAGTGCTTTAAGATGGCCAAGATCTTTCACTCCCGTGTTACTGAATGAATCACTGTTACCAAAAAGAAGGCATGGAGAGCAGATATGGAAAACTGATGAGTGGGTAGTTGGGAGGTAACGAAAATGGTTCACTGAGTAGGTAGGTAGTTAATCTAACAATTATTAAATTCCTTTTATGTCAATAACTGGGTGGATGAAACCAATTGGTTGCTCACCAGAGTTATTCTCCACACTAGTATATTTATACTGTGTGACAAGAGCGTGCTCGGTAATAGATATACATTACCGATCAACCAACCGAAAAAGAACCAAGACGACGCTGGTGGAAAAAGCCCCGCTAAAAGGAGAACAAAGGAGAACGAAAACGAAGAACGGGGCGAGAGGACGCAACTGGAGAAGGGACGAGAACAGACACCGTAGAAAGATCCCCACCAGCAAGTACGCTCTCGACAATTATACAAGGAGAAAAGAGACTCTCTAATAACTAGCAGTAAGTGACTAATTGTGTTTTTAACCCAGTTTAGGTAGATTCATTAAATTAAGCTGGGTCAGACAACTTAGGCCTACATTGTGGCCTAAGACCCAGCATCAACTCATAGCTTAACAAAGGTAAAGGTAGATTGCCCTAACCTAGTTTGGTGAGGAATCCTACTGTGGACCTCAATTTATCTGCCCGCTCTGGACCATTTCCGGAATCTCAAGGCTGACCCCTCTAGGCTAGACTTGATCTACTCTATAGTTAGACTGGAGAAATAAGGGGTGGGTTAATTGTGGACCAATTCATACAGAGCATTTTTCGCATTGGTGGTCCGTGTGTGGGGAATTTACAAACCTTAACCTTACTTAACAAAAATTGCAGAATTAGGCTAAATGGTCTAGCCTAAGCCTAAGCCTAAGCCTAACCTAATCAAGCCTAATTAGGTCTACAACCTAGGGCCTAACTAGGAAACATTTACATTTAAGGAGTTTCATTCTCTTATAAGCTTAGACCTGAGTGACACATAAGTACTTGGGGGGGATTAAACCAAATTTAAACTTGACTGTTTTGTCTGTGCTCTCTCTCCTCTGGTAATTTCTTCTTGTCCTCTATTTCATTACGATCCCCAGTTAAACAATTTGACTTAGACATGGACAGTGCGGAATTGAAAAAGTTAAAAAAGAAAAGGGGGGCAAAGTTGGGAGCTGTTACAAAGGCTGTGAACACTTTTAACAATATTACACAACCAGGTAAGGAAGATTTAGAGTGTGTAATTCTTAAATTGGAAACTAAAAAGAAGGAAATAATAGCCATTAATGAGAGTATTTCAGAGTTAGTTGAATCCGAAATGGCTGAAGAACAATTGATAGACCTTTACGCTGATAATGATGATCAGGTAATCTCAATTGAACAGCAAATAAGGAGACTACGGTCTCGTTTGACTGACTTAACACCAAAAAACCTAATTCTGATTTTAATCAAAGTAGAGCTAACCTTCAACAAAATTTAAGTGGCATGCTAAATCCTGAGTCACAAGAATTGAGGGCTCAGTTACCCATTTTGCTAGTACCAACGTTTGAAGGGGACACGGTACAATTCCCATCTTTCATTGACAAATTTGAGAGTTTAATAGGTAATAAACCTTATATTTCAACTGTTGAAAAGTTTAGCTACTTAACTAGTTTCCTTAAAGGCCCAGCCTATAACCTGATAGCCTATTTACCAGCCGTAGGGAATTCATATGAAGTAGCTATTGATCTCTTAAAACGTAATTACATTAATAAAGATGAGATTGTATATGAATTATCTCAACAAATTTTTGATTTTGCACCCATAAAAGATAACCATAGTGATATGGAAAATTTGTATACAAAATTAGAAGCTATTATAGGACAACTGGTTAGCAATGAGATATATATTAAAGCTTCATCTTGGATTATACAAGGCATAGTTCTTAGGTGCCTTCCTTTGAGGGTTAAAGATATTTTAATTCTAAAGACGGGAGAAAATTATCCTAATCTTGAAGATATAAGAAAACACTTTCCCAATATCCTAACTAATTACAAATTGAGAGATTTTCCAACACAAAATAAGACCCCAGACTATGGATAAACCAAAGACTGTTCCCAGAGACCAACTAGCTACAGCCAAACAGACAAAACTTGATACTGTAGAATCATATGTGACCAACTGTAATACACGAACACCTACATTACAGAACTTTAATGTAACTGCTGCCTCAACTTACACACCACATTGCAAATTTTGTGCAAGTAATGAACACAGTAGTACTGGGTGTGACAAATATTCAGACTTTAACCAAAGAGCTAAAAGATGTGAACAGTTGAACCTGTGTAAAAAGTGTACTGGCCAGGGACATTATAAGAAAGACTGTAAATCTAGGTTAAGATTCAAGTGTAAGTTTTGTAAAAGTTTACGACATGTCTCATCAATGTGTGATTCACCAAAGTGTCCAAACAATAGTACTCAAACTCAACAGATACCTCCACCAAACAAAGGTAATCAAGAAAATGCCACTTTCATGGGACATTCTGTTTGTTCAAACAACGTAACAAAAAACACTGAGATTCTTTTACCAACTATTACTTTGGACTTAGTGAATAGTGAGGGTAGCACCACTCCAGTGAGATGTCTTATAGACTGTTGTTCTCAACAAACATTTGTTTCACAAAATGTAGTTAATAAATTGGGTTTGACACCAAACCCGAATGAACAAAACCTCAATATTGCATCCTTTGTTAAGGATAACTCGGACAAAAATAGCTATAAGACAATTGACCTGGAACTACATTTAGAAAGTAAATTAGAGAAAATTGAAGCAGTTATTATTTCTAAAGTAGGACAAAACAAACTGGTTATACCCAAACTAGAACAAACCATAAATCATTTGGGAAAACACTACAAAATAGCTGATAGACATATCACAAACAACACAGTAGCTAACATTGAAATGTTAATAGGGGCAGATTATATTAATCTTATTCATAAGGGCATAGTGAAGATAGGTAATGGTATAGCTATTCAGACTCCATCAGGGATAGCCCCTTTGGGTGACCTATCCAAATACAACCTAGACCTAAACCAAAACAGTTCATGACCAACAAATACTATGTGCCTCAACTCAGTCCTACATAACACCTGTAAGAATAGCAACACTTTGAATAATATTATCTCAACTGAGAACATTAATTCATCATTATCAAATGAAACTTTGGATGAGGCAATTCAAACTTTATGGTTGCTAGAATCTGTGGGTATACATGACACAAATCAAACTTCAGAAGATCAGTTAATGGTAGAAAGATTTGAAGACACCATTCAGTGCAAAGACAATAGTTATTTTATTGAGTTACCTTGGAAAATAAATTGTCCAACTTTAAGAGACAATCTCAAAGTAGCTAAAGGACATTTATATAAAGTAATGAAAAAACTCAAACAAGATAATAATATTAAAACATATAATGATTTCTTCAAAGAACAGTTACAGAAAGGCTTCATTGAAGAAGTAACAAATAACCCTTTTAAAAAAGATGGTTGTCATTATTTAACCCACAGGGAGATTTATCGACAAGATGCCCCAACAACAAAACTCAGAGTAGTATATAACTGTAGCCTCAAAGACAGTGATAAACACAGTTTGAATGATTGCCTGATTGAGGGTCCTAATCTCATTTCTGACCTTGTGAAGATCTTACTGAGGTTCAGGTTAGATAAATATGCCGTACAAAGTGACATTTCAAAGGCATTTTTGAGAATAAATCTTAAAAATGAATATGATAAGAACCAACTTAGGTTCTTATGGTTCAAGGATCCATTTGATTTGAATAAAGGGTTCATAACCTATAGATTTAATGTTGTGTTGTTTGGAGCCAATTGCTCACCTAGCCTATTAGCATTGACAATTAGACATCATTTAAACCAGTTTAATAACTCTTTAACATTGAACTTCCTTAAGGAACATTTTTACGTAGACAATCTAATAGGCTCAACAACAACAAAATCTGAATTATCTGAAGTCTATGAACACTCTCAAAACATTATGCAACAAGGTAACTTTGAACTTAGAGAGTGGATTTCAAATGATGAGGATTTAAACAAAAAGATTTTAAAGGATAATAATGGTCTTACTGAGCCATCAGACAGAGTTAAAACTTTAGGTATGAACTGGTATTTGGATGCAACTTCTAACAGTCATGATTCAATCTGTACTAAAGGTTTTAAACTTGATGAGGAAGCAAATCTAAAAGACAAATATTATCAGAGGCTTCCAAAATTTTTGATCCTATGGGTCTATTCCTGCCTTCAACAATAAAATCAAAGATTCTCCTCCAAGAAATTTGGAGGACAAATGTTGGGTGGGATGATCCAATAACAAATGAAAATCAAAAATCTTGGAAGAAGTTAGCTGCTGATTTAACAAAAGTGCAGAACATTAAAATTCAAAGGTGCTGTGGGTTTAGGGATAAGCCCCAGAGACTTCATGTGTTTGCTGATGCAAGCACACAAGCTTATGGGTGCTGTGCGTATCTTGTAAGTCCTACAGAAAGTCATCTAATTTATGCAAAAGGGAAAGTTGCACCTCTCAAACCTACCCGAACCATACCTCAATTGGAACTATTGGCTGCTGCATTAGCCATTAAAACCATTTCATTGCTTAAGGATGCTTACCATGATGTGAACATAACTCATATCCACATCTGGCTTGACAGTCAGATTTGTCTTGCCTGGATACGGAATGATAGCATTAATAGTAAGAATATCTTTGTAAGAAATAGGCTAAAAGAAATAGCTGAAGCTAATGAAAGCCTACAAGTAAACTTTCACTATGTTCCAACTAAACAAAATCCAGCAGACTTTCTGACCAGAGGTTTATCCTACAAGTTGTTGAAGTCAAACAAAACTTGGTTCATGGGACCTAAGTGGCTCTGTAATACAGACCAATGGTCTGTGGAACAAGTTAACTTGACATTAAATTTAATCTTTTCAAATGAAAAGGTTGAACCAATCACTAATTATGAAATTTATTCTGATTTCAACAAACTTGTCAGGGTTACAGCCTACTGTTTGAGGTTTGCTCACAACTGTTTAACTACAATTAACAAACAGCTAAATAAAAACAATCATAATTATACAGAAGTTGCAACCAAATACTGGATAGGCCATGCACAACAAAAAGAGTACAATAAAGAGTTAGAATTCTTGACTAATGGGAAACAAACAAAAGAACCTGTACCATCAGTAGTTGTGGATCTAAACTTGTTCAGAGATGAGGAAGGCCTTCTAAGGTGTAAAGGGAGATTAGACAAATCAAAACTGTCATACAAAAGCAAACATCCAATCCTTTTACCTAGATTTAGCTATTTGACAACATTAATCATCAGAAAAACACACAATGATGTATATCATATGGGGGTACCACAGACACTAACTACATTAAGAAAAACTTATTGGATACCCAAGGGAAGGATCACTGTTAAAACAGTCCTGAGTGAGTGTGTCACATGTAGGCGTATTCATGCTAGGCCCTATAGGAAACCAAATCCTCCTGCTTTGCCAGAGGAGAGAGTTACTCTCAACAGACCCTTTGAGACTGTAGGCATTGACTATACAGGAGCATTGACTGTAGGGGTGGGTGACACTGAATAAAAAATGTACATTGTACTGTTTACATGTGCTGCCTCACGAGCTGTTTATCTGGATGTTGTGGAGGACCTTACAGCAGAATCTTTTGTTGCTGTCTTTAAGAGATTCTGTGCACGACATTCAGTACCAAAGACAGTTTGGACTGACAATGCTACATATTTCAAGGCTGGTGAACAAGTCATCCACGACTTGTTAGGCGATGAACTCACACAATTATATATAAAAAATTCAAACATAAAGTGGAAGTATATTCCGGTTGCCTCTCCTTGGTATGGTTCTATCTGGGAGAGGAATATACAAACAGTAAAGAATTGCTTGAAGAAAGCAATTGGTAAAAAACAGATACACTTATTTGAGTTGCTCACTCTCCTGGCTGAGATTGAGAACATCATCAACAATAGACCACTCACTTATGTGAGTGACAACATTAATGACCCGGAACCATTAACTCCAAATCATTTGATTCGGGGAGAACAAGTTAGTCTCCTGCCGGACTACAATATAGACTCTTCAGAAGACCCAAACTGGACTCAACGACATGATGAGCTCCAGACTAAGTTACAACATTTAACTAGAGTTAAAGCTCATTTCATTAAACAGTGGAAAACTGAGTACTTGATGGGTCTAAGGGAGAGACATAAACAAATGACTAAGAAGGATTGGTCTGACACAATTAAGGTAGGGGACCTTGTTCTCATACATGACAGTACTCCAAGACAATACTGGCCTCTGGCTAGAGTTTCAGAACTCAGACCAGGGGCAGACGGGGTAACAAGAGTGGTCAAATTAAGGACTTCAACGGGTTACACAACAGACGGTGACACTTCTCTTTTGTACCCTTTAGAGTCTGGACCCAAAACAATGGACTTTAGAGAACCTTCTCCACTGACAGTAACAACTGGAGACACTGAACTTCCAGTAACTATTCCTTTAACAGTAGGAGTGGTAACGCATCCTACTACAACATTGACAGACACAAGACCTCAGCGACAAACAGCATTAAAGGCGCGACTATTTTTACAACAAAAAATAGATGCTGGGGAATTGTAATTTTATCTTCTAACTTTCACTTTTTCTTTTCTTATGGTAAAGACCATAGACAGTTTCATCCTATGGATGTATATTTTCTCTTCTAATTAAATGCTACACCTTCTCCATGAGAAGGTGAGGATAGGCACTGTTAATCAGATTAACAGGCATTGACAGTCAAATAGTTAGCTAGTCTACACTCAGACATAAAAATTGGTGACAATGACACCAAAATTTTTATCTCCCGGGGCCCCCAGTATATGGAAAACTGATGAGTGGGTAGTTTGGAGGTAACGAAAATGGTTCACTGAGTAGGTAGGTAGTTAATCTAACAATTATTAAATTCCTTTTATGTCAATAACTGGGTGAATGAAACCAATTGGTTGCTCACCAGAGTTATTCTCCACACTAGTATATTTATACTGTGTGACAAGAGCGTGCTCGGTAATAGATATACATTACCGATCAACCAACCGAAAAAGAACCAAGACGACGCTGGTGGAAAAAGCCCCGCTAAAAGGAGAACAAAGGAGAACGAAAACGAAGAACGGGGCGAGAGGACGCAACTGGAGAAGGGACGAGAACAGACACCGAAGAAAGATCCCCACCAGCAAGTACGCTCTCGACAATTATACAAGGAGAAAAGAGACTCTCTAATAACTAGCAGTAAGTGACTAATTGTGTTTTTAACCCAGTTTAGGTAGATTCATTAAATTAAGCTGGGTCAGACAACTTAGGCCTACATTGTGGCCTAAGACCCAGCATCAACTCATAGCTTAACAAAGGTAAAGGTAGATTGCCCTAACTAGTTTGGTGAGGAATCCTACTGTGGACCTCAATTTATCTGCCCGCTCTGGACCATTTCCGGAATCTCAAGGCTGACCCCTCTAGGCTAGACTTGATCTACTCTATAGTTAGACTGGAGAAATAAGGGGTGGGTTAATTGTGGACCAATTCATACAGAGCATTTTTCGCAGCAGAAATGAGCATCCCGAACATCACAACCACAAATCCAACTATAATCATCATAAATCTTTCTGTGAAAATGTCTTAAATATTCTCGATTTTTGCTTCCCTTGGCTTTCTGACTTAAATTTAAATCGGGAGTTGGCCTACCTAACTGTTTTATTTGAGCTTTTTCATTTAATGTTCTAGATGAAAAAGGTACTTTTAATAAATTGTCCACTGAATTCATATTTGTATAAAAATTAATAATTTATATACAACACTTGAGTAAACAAAAACACACACACGCATAAAAAGTTTAAAAATCAAACGCAATCGATCAAGCGTCCATCACATTGACAAGTGCTGCAGTGACTGGTAGCACATTCACGACTTATCCGAAACTGGACCGAAAGACACGTCTGCGCATGCGCTTTGTCTGATTTCACTCGATTTGGGTGCTATACTGATGACAGCACATAAGTACGGAAATAGAAATGCAGGGAATGCGCAGTTAATTCGTTCTTTCGTAAATCTGAAGACAATTTAGATCAAATTGGAAATTACAGAAGATATTATAAGTAATTTTATTGATTTATTATTTAGCTATTTACATATTTCAAAAACTGATGTGCTGTAGCACGTAAGCACATAATGAGCGGCCGCCACTGTTGTTATTACATGAGACATCTTATAACACTTATAACATTTATTATAACATAGCCACTTACTATAACACTTATTATAGCAAAACTTAATAAGCATTTCTAATCTTTGCTACATTACAAAAATAAGGTATTGTAAACCAGCAGTTGTCTGAACCAAGACTGCCATATACAGTAGATGAGAGGTACACAGTATCTGAAGAGAGGACATTGCACAATAACACATTATAGCTGTTTTTGACCCAAGTAATGAAATTATATATATTCTTCCAGATTAACATTTGGCTGGTTGGTAGGTTACGCGTAGTAAACATAAAACTGGCACTGCATCATTTTGGTTCCCTACATAGCATACAAAAAATATTATTATAAGCAACATAGAGTTTATTCATAGCAGTTTTTGCATAGTTCCACCACAGATGGGATGTATACAATGCAGTACAGTAAGTTCTAAAAAGATAAATTTTTACTGATTCTGAGCACATACCAAATTTCCTTACTAGCATGTTACCCTGTACATAGAGCTTTTTACGTTGCCTCTCAATATCAAGTTCATCTCGCAGCTCGTGAGTAAGTACATGACCTAAGTATTTACACGTGTCTTTGACAGGTATCGTCTGACCATTCATTTCAAAAGACCCACATGATACATGTTGCAGCAGTAGATTACACTTAAAAATCAAAATACAATTCTTTGCCCCATTATAGGTAATGTCATTTTCTATACCATACTGTTCACATATCTCTAATAGTAATCTCACCCCATGGGGAGAGGATGACAGAAGAACAAGGTCATCAGCATACATTAAATGATTAATTTTTTTCTTTCCAATGACACAGCCAGTACGTGCAGTTTTTAGTTCATTGGTAAGGCATCACCTCCTCCATGATCTCTATATATTGATCTGCCGTACGTAAACCTCCCGTGGATCTCAGTCAGCTCTCCTAGTCCTTGCAGGCAGAGGCGTACCGAAGGAGAAGGCGACAGGGGCGATCGTCCCTCCCTTGAGCTAATAGATTATTATTATTTTCCCAGTAAAATTGCTAGGTTACAACAGGATGAGAATGAAAGTGAAAAAATTTCGGCGCCTTCGGCGCTACCTCTCGCCTCCCCCTACTATTAAAAATCTAAAATGGCTTAGGATCCCGAAAACTCTTAATCCGGCCCTGATAATAATTTTCTTTTATAAAGGTAACAGTCCAAGGAAATACTTAATCTCTTGAGCTAATAGATTATGGTTATTTTCCCAGTAAAATTGCTAGGTTACAACAGGATGAGAATGAAAGTGAAAAAATTTCGGCGCCTTCGGCGCTACCTCTTGCCTCCCACTACTATTAAAAATCTAAAATGGCTTAGGAGCCCGAAAACTCTTAATCCGGCCCTGATAATAATTTTCTTTTATAAAGGTAACAGTCCAAGGAAATACTTAATCTCGAAATTAGCACTTTTTTGTTCTTATATTAATACAAATCTGAGCATCTTAATTGCGGTTTGCATTGAATATTATATTATTAATCAGATTTTTATCATAATTTTTAGATTTTTTATAATATAATTTTTATATTTTTATTCATAATTTGTCTTAGCAGTAGCTAGTTAATCATCTCTAACATAAATTCGCTGTCACGTGCACTCCGTGTCATTTCGTAAATATTTTGGCGGGCATATCTCGTGTTGTCCTGTCGTCAGCACCGAAAACGGCCGTGAGTTGTAAACGCAAACGTCTCGTGAGAGAAGATAACTCTGCTCCAGTATGCAAGATCACCATTTATATGCTGGCGAGCAAACGAGAGCCTGGCCTGACGATGTCGTTCCTCGATCCTCTCTTTTTTGGCAGGAGTACGGTGGTGATATCCTGCTTCATGCAACCGTCTCCTTACGGTGTCCACTGATACGTCCATATGTAGTGTCTCCCAGATGGCGACTGCGTTGTTGATAGGATCGTTCTGCACTGCGTTGATTATTCTCCGGTCTTCTTCTGGGGTGGTCTTTCTTGGTGCCCACACTTAGGACGATCTAACAGATTACCAGTTTCCTGCCACCTCTGCACCCAGCGTCGAACAGTGGGCTTCGAAATTCCCAGTTCCATGGCTATGTCAGCTACAGAGAGGCCTGCTTCCCGCATACCAATTATCCGGCCTCACTGTGCAATTTTATCTCGAGCTGGATGCATTTTCAGAGTCGGTGTTCGTCATACGGTGTAGAAATATGGTATGAACATAGATCATGCCTGTAATCAACACCTCGGTTTGGCTCATCAACGTCATTTCACAAACATTAGTATAATGTTGTATGAGTTTATAAGTATATATCCTGTAAACCAGGTTAATTTCGGGACAACAAATTTTCGCTCTTTCATGTCCTTGGACGAGTTTGCGACATCATAATTTCGCAGTCAACAGTTGCTAGTTATAATCTTACAGATTAAAATGACGTCATCAATGACGACATTTATTCTGGACTTTGATTGGTCGAGGGTGAGGTCGTATATAAAGGCAAGTTTTACCTCTTGGTATGCGGATAAAGTTTCAGCAGCACTCAACGTAAATGAATCTCTCATGGTAAGATAGATTTGAAGCTCTCCACACTGAAACCTATTCATGTAATAGCTTGGGGTCCGTGACCCCGCTAAGTTACTAGGTTTCTAAACAACAAACAAAGGCACTTACCGGTGCGTTGAATTAGATATTCTTTAGGGCCTACCATAGATTTCCTGCGTCCCACAAAACAGTCTACCTAAACTCTCTAACTTTACTAATTTAGAAGCTATAGACATTACCCCTAACTATTATTATTTACTGACAACTTTCTACCCCATTTGTCACCTTAGAAACATCACCAAATTAAACTTAACACCAACGATTTAGTCAGATATGAATAACCATGCTCTAGTCTAGCCAAAACCCAACGAACAGCCCGCGTTGCTCTGTTTATCCCTTCGTGTTGCCATTCAGCTTTCTTTTAGTGATTTTTCCCTTTAGTGACTTTAGACTATATACATATATACACACACACACACACACGTCACCTCACTCCTCCCCTACAAGTTTAGTCTGTCAGGGGGGTGAGAGACCCTAGACGACCTGCGGAGCGGGGTTGATGTAGTAGGAATAGGTGCAACCTGCATAGGCGGGCGAATTGAACCATTTTCCAGAGGATCGGTTCTCCCTTCCGGAAGACTCCGGTTATTCAGCAATTCACGTTCCCATATCTAGTCCTGATGGCGTTTAATAGAACGCCCATCTTCTAGTTGGCACTTGAAAGAAACAGGGCCCGTTCTCTCCTGCACAGTTGCAGGAACTCATTTTGGTCCAGCCCCATAGTTGCGAATCATAACTGGATCATTAGGTTGCGCTTCTATAACTCTCCCTTTTTTAGTGTCGTGGTACAACTTCTGTTTTTCCTGATGGCGTAAAACTCGTCGTTGTAACGTTTCGTTTGGACGTAACAAATCGAAAACTAAACGAATTCCCCGGCCAATCATAAGTTTAGAAGAAGACACCCCCGTCGTTGTGTGAGGTGTTAGTCGATATTTAAACAAAAATTTATCCAACACCACTTGCATTTCCTCCCCACGAGAATGACGCAAGGCCGACTTGAAAGTACGGACCATGTTTTCCGCGAGACCGTTAGTAGACGGATGAAAAACATTAGACCGGACATGTCTAATGCCATTTAGGTGGACAAAAGAACGAAATTCCTCACTGGTAAAACAAGTACCATTGTCGGAAACCAGGACTATGGGTAAACCCCATCGAGCGAAACACGAACGGAGTAAGCAATAGTAACACCCGAAGTCGTGGAAGTGGTTGGAAAAATTTCCACCCACTTAGAGTAGGCATCCACAATGACTAGGAAATAATTATTATTTATATGACTTGCATAGTCAACATGGATCCTATGCCAAGGTATAGTAGGCCATTCCCAAGGATGAAGTGGACTTTTCCTTGGGAGATCTCTGTTCTCTAGGCAGCTTTGACAGGAACGAACCAATGATTCGAGTTCTCCATCAAAATCGGGCCACCAGAAATAAGCTCTCGCCAGCTCTTTCATTTTTGTTGCACCCATGTGTTCAGCGTGAAGTTCCTTCACTAAATTCGACCTGCCTTCATTCGGAATTATCACTCTGTGGCCCCATAAGAGACAGCCATTTTGGATTGAGAGTCCAGACTGACGTTGATAAAAAGGCGGTAATTCACTCTCAACCTTAGTAGGCCAACCAATGAGCAGTACTGGATGACCCTAGACAGAATAGGGTCTGATTTTGTCCACTGCTCTATTTGTACAGCAGATACTAGAGTGGATTCCAAAAACTCCACCAAGTGAACCCATTCTGTAGGTATGGGTACACATTCATTTGGATTTTCTAAAGGCAACCTACTTAGCACATCAGCCGTACCTAGAAGTTTGCCTGACCGATGTACTAAGTCAAATTTATAGGCTTGTAGAATCAGTGCCCATCGTTGAATCCTACCTGAGGTCATAACTGGAATATTTTTATTAGGTGAAAATAAACCTAAACGAGGCTTATGGTCAGTAATTAATTTAAATTCATGACCCCATAGATAGAAATGAAATTTTTTTACTGCAAATACTAAGGCTAAGGCTTCACGTTCAAGTTGTGCATATCGTCTTTCAGTCTCAGTTAGTGTTCTAGAAGCAAAACAGATAGGCCTATCTACACCATCAATGTGGTGAGATAACACTGCCCCAATTCCATAAGAACTGCTATCTGCTGAAACTATGAGAGGAAGTTTAGGATCATAATGCACTAGGAGAGTGGACTTTAGTAGTACGTCCTTGGAAGCCTCAAATGCTTCCTTTTGGGTTTTCTCCCATCTCCACTGTTCCCCAGATCGTAATAGCTTATTTAGGGGTTCAAGGAAAGTCGATGCATTAGGCAAAAATTTCCTATAAAAGTTTAGGAGACCTAAATAAGCTTGTAACTGTGTGATGTTTTGTGGAGGTGGTGCATTTTTTATTGCTTCTAGTTTATCCACCGTTGGATGAATGCCTGAGGCATCTATGCAGAACCCTAAATATGAAACCTCGTTAGTGACCCGCGAACACTTTCCTTTCTTTAGCTTAAGTCCGGCATCCCGGAGTCTTTTTAGAACTGTGGTTAATCTATAATAGTCAGAGCTGGGCAATAAATACATTGAATGTATTTAAATACTAAATACTAAATACATGGGAGAAATGTATTTAAATACTAAATACTAAATACATTTTACGAATGTATTTAGATACTAAATACAAAATACATCAATTGTATTTAAATACATTTGTAAATACATTTTAAATACATACAAATTTGCTTGTTGAAGCCATGACACGCACACGATAAAGAAATCAACCGCTTTCGACTAAGAGTGGCACACAACTGATTGAACTGACACGTTGAAACATGAACCATGCTGTACTACACTGTCGACGCGTCGTACTATGCTAGTACAGAACGTGTATTAAACCAGTAAAAGTATTTACATTTTTATATTTTGAGTATTTAAATACATTGTATTTAAATACTCATTAAAGTATTTAAATACTATATTTAAATACATGAAAAACAATGTATTTATAAATACAGTTCTAAATACACAAATGTATTTAAATACGTATTTAAATACAAATGTATTTAAATACTGCCCAGCTCTGATAATAGTTAGGTGTTCTTTTTTAGACGAACCTGAAATGAGGGCATCATCTGGAAAACAAAGTACCCCCAGAATTTGACCTAGAACTTGGTCCATTGTCCTCTGAAAAATACCCTGAGCCGATGCTATTCCATAGCATAGCCTATTGTACTTATATAGGCCTCAGTGCGTATTTATGATAGTTAGTTCTTTAGAATTTTCATCTAAACTTAGTTGAGCATAGGCTTGGGACATGTCTAGTTTTGTGAAATATTTACTCCCAGCAAGAGAGCTAAATAATTCATCAGGCTTGGATATAGGGTAGCAATCTAGAAGGACTGCTCTATTTGCTGTTAAACGGTAATCCCCACATAACCGCACGGACTTGTCAGGTTTTAGTACAGGAACTACTGGGGCATCCCACTTAGCGTGTGTGACTGGTTCGATAATTTTATCTTTGAGCAGCCTGTCAATTTCTAAATCTACCTTCTCCCGCAGTGCATGCGCAATTGAACGAGCCTTACAAAATTTCGGAGTTGCATTAGGATCTACAGAGTGTCCATAAATGTTTACCCTGAAAACAGTATGCTCTCATGTTTTAATGACGAATCTGACATTCGTTTTATTTTTACAGGTGATCTCATACACGCATAGAGTTTCTGTGCTGGTGTGTTTCGTCTACCACATTCGCCGCTAGGAGCGCCGTAGTAGCTGTTCAGTTAAGATGGCGTCTGTGACAGAGAAGGTACAATGTGTTGTATGGCTTACAGAAACAAAATCTCCTGTTAGTGTTCAGCGAAGGTTCAGAACAAAGTATGGAAAGAATCCACCTGATGTGAAGTTAATTAAGTCGTGGATGAAAAAATTCTTGGAAACTGGAAACGTGGAAAAGGGAAAGAGCAGTGGTAGACCATCAGTTTCCGATGGGATGGTGGAAAGCATTCAAACTGCTGAGAACACTGTTTCCGCAACTGTGTACCTGGATATGCTCACCAATTACGCCATCCCCCAGCTGCAGGACAGGCAGCCAACTGTCATCTTCCAAGAAGATGGGTCACCCCCTCATTGGGCGCATGTTGTTCGTGAAACTCTCGACGCAACATTTCCAAATCGATGGATTGGCAGGGATGGGCCAATCCTATGGCCCCGAAGATCACCAGACATTACCTCGCTGGATTTCTTTCTCTGGGGTCATGAAAGATTTAGTTTATGCAACAGTTGTTCCAGATATCAGGACATTGCGAGAACGCATTACGGATGCAATTGCAACAGTTAACCCACAAATGTTGGAAAATGTGTGGCGTGAGTGTGAATGCCGTTTAGACATTTTACGTGCCACTAGGGGTGCACATGTGGGAGCTTATTAAGTTCATTAACTATATATCAAAACTTTGTATGTTTATCTACTTATGATTAAAACTGTGTTTGAATACGAGTGTTTATTTAAAAGTTATAGCATGCTTTAATCAGGGTAATCATTTATGGACACCCTATACTTCTGTACAGACCTGATGGCCTTTTAGGTTGCCTACTTCAGGCCCAAAAACAGAAGAAAACTCCCTTAACAATGAGTCTACGTCAGACGGATATGAGAATGTATGCACATCTGCCTGACCCTTTGGCAAAATTTTGTCAATAGGCATTTTCAAAGCATCAATCGAATCACGGCCTAGTAGAGTAGGCCCTTGCTCATCAACCACTAAAAGAGTTAAGGGATGAGACAAAGTTTTCTTGTTGAGTGTAACTGTGATGGATGCTTCTCCACAAATAGGTATTTGTATGTCCCCATATTTTTTTAGTATTGTTTTAGATGCATGTAGTTTAGGTGCATTTTTGAAAGTTTTGTCAAAAACTGTTTTGGACATGACAGTTCGGGCAGCACCTGTATCTAGTTCTACAGGAACTGTAATTCCATTTAGGCCTACCTCTACAATATATGGGCCTGTATTATCACCACTTTGCTGCTCATAAAATAGGTACTCCACTCCAATGTTCGAAGTATTTCCCTTTTGAGGATTTACACTAGAAATGTTATAATTAGAATTTTCACCCCTTGTTTTCTTTGAAAAACAAACTTCAGCTATGTGGCCTTTTTTACTACAGTTTCGGCAAACTGCTTCTTTAAAGGGGCAGTCCTTCTTCCAATGGTGTTTTCCACACCCAGTACATGGCTTGGAAGGCTTTTCCTCCTGTTTAGCGTTTGAATTAGAAGGTTTAGTCGTATTTGCCGCATACCTTTTATTTGTCTGTCTAGTAGGCTCATTAGGTCTACCAGGCCTAGAAGATTTAAAGCTATTTACGTGTTGGGCTTTACTACTGTCACTGCCAAAAGCTCTAACATCTTTAGCAGCTGATTCTCTAGCCGCAGCTATTTCTACAGCCTGACTAAAAGTTAGGTCCTGTATAGCTAATAGGGCTCTCTAGGTAGACTCCTCTTTGAGACCCATTACATTACAAGCCTATCTCTTAGCATTTCGTCTAATTTGTCCCCAAATTTACAAGTACGGCTATGGGTTTTTATTCCTGCAACAAACTCTGCAATGCTTTCATTTACCGTCTGATGCCTCGAATAAAATTTGAAACGTTCATAGATGAGAACTACTCGGGGTTTGTAGTGATCGGTTAGTGCTTGTACCAATTCACTATAGGTGCAAGTTTCCGGTGCTTTACGAGCAACTAGGTCCATAACTAAGCCAAACGTTTTAGGGCCTATTATAGTTAAAAAGGTAGGTACTTTCTTAGCATCAGGAATGGAATTTGTCTCGAAAACCAACCTCACGCTAGTGGCATAAGCTTCGAAGTCCTCCCCAGAGTCTTCGTAGGGGCTTATATCGCCAATCACCGACATGCTAGAACAAAACCGATTTAGGCCAAATAACGTGAAGTAGGTTAGATTTGGTTTAAATTTGATCTAGTTACTCCCCAGTTAGGGCTGAATAGTAAATTGTATTAGAGTTAGGGCTGAGAAGGAATTATTATTAGAGTTAGGGCTGGGTAGGAATTAGTTTTAGAGTTAGGGCTGAGTAGGAATTAGTATTAGCGTTAGGGCTGAGTAGGAATTAGTATTAGAGTTAGGCCGGCGGGACCTAAGCTATAGTACGGTAGCTTACTCACACAAACCAACCAAATCGGACGACCCACTAGGCTACATCCAATTTTCCAAACAACCACTTGAACCCAATAAGCCAAATTAAATCCAATGAGCCAAATTAAATCCAATGAACCAAATTTAATCCAATGAACCAAATTTATTCCAATGAGCCAAATTGAATCCAATGAGCCAAATTGAATCCCATCCTCGTCGCCAAATGTAATAGTTTGGGGTCCGTGACCCCGCTAAGTTACTAGGTTTCTAAACAACAAACAAAGGCACTTACCGGTGCGTTGAATTAGATATTCTTTAGGGCCTACCATAGATTTCCTGCGTCCCACAAAGCAGTCTACCTAAACTCTCTAACTTTACTAATTTAGAAGCTATAGACATTACCCCTAACTATTATTATTTACTGACAACTTTCTACCCCATTTGTCACCTAAGAAACATTACCAAATTGAACTTCGCACCAACGATTTAGTCAGATATGAATAACCATGCTCTAGTCTAGCCAAAACCCAACGAACAGCCCGCGTTGCTCTGTTTATCCCTTCGTGTTGCCATTCAGCTTTCTTTTAGTGATTTTTTCCTTTAGTGACTTTAGACTATATACATATATATACACATACGTCACCTCAGTAAGATAGATTTGAAGCTCTCCACACTGAAACCTATTCATACTAAATGGATTGTTTCTGCATGGGATAATCTATACAAAATGAGGGAGACCATTCGGAAGGGTTGGGAAATTAGCGGCATTCAAAACATTCTTGTTATACAGTAATAATACAGTATAATTTAAAGTGGTTTTACTGCTTTTACTTTACAAAGTTTTATTACAATATACTGAATTCACTTTTCAAATAAAGTATGTTAATGATCTAAGTTTTATTTTCTTACTATCTTCCAAAGATTAGTTTAAATTGTCAAATTTTCCACTGCTTGATATTTTCGCGTCAACTATAGCCTACGCGAAAAACGTGAAAAACGCAAAAACTTCATGCAAGCGAACATTTCGCATTCACTAGTATATAAAAAGTTATATTGTAGTAGCTGTTCATATAAATTTGCAGTAATCATAATGGAACCTTATAATAGGCTGCTATATTGGTACAATGATTGTTAATCATCTGATGTATGCAGATGATCTAGTTCTTATTTCTCCATCTGTAAAAGGGCTCAGCACACTTTTGAAGGTGTATGAAAGGTATGGGAAGGATAACGACACAAAATATAATCCTGCTAAAAGTCATGTTATGATTATGAGGAGCAAGGCCTTCAAATATATAAAATTTCCTGAATTTCAATTGAATGGTATGGTGCTGCCAGAAGTAATTCAGACAAAGTATCTTGGCCACATACTAACTGATAGTCTTTCAGATGACTGTGATATTCTAAGGCAATGTAGACAATTATATGCTCAGGGAAATACTTTGGTTAGAAAATTTCATATGTGTACATTAGGTGTTAAGTTGTTTTTGTTCAAAACTTTTTGTACTCCAATGTATACAGCTCATTTGTAGTGGAACTACAGGATGTACGAGGGCCACTCAATATATTTTGCCCCACCGGCTTTTTTCTTTCCAAGTTTCTTTGTAAGTTCCAGAAATCTTGTACACAAGTAGTAACATACCTTTTTTACAAGTTATTATTTTTCCCACATAGTCTCCATCCTTTTCTACGGCTTTCCTCCACCTCGAAACAAGGGCCTTTATTCCTTGCTGATAAAAGTCCGCTGGGTTCCACTGGAGCCACCTCTTAACCTCTTCAACAACCTCATCGTCACTCTGAAACTTTCTTCCATGAATAGCATCCTTCATTGGCCCAAACAAATGAAAGTCTGAAGGTGCCAGATCCGGGCTGTATGGAGGGTGGGTTAACACAGTCAAGCGCATTTTTGTGATGGCCCCTCTTGTTTGCAAACTGTTGTGTGGTCTTGCGTTATTGTGCAAAAGAAGGACATCTTCCAGTTTTCTCTCCAGTCGAACTTGCTTTATACTGTACGTCCCTGGAGGCTCTATAGGGTAGCAATATATGCCTCTGAGTTGATTGTTTGTCTTTTCTTCATAATGTCCATCAGAATCACCCCTTTCATGTCCCAGAAAATGGTGGCCATAACCTTTCCTGCAGAGGGAGCCATTTTGAACTTTTTCTTGCGTGGGAGTCTGCGTGATGCCACTCCATGGATTGGCGTTTTGTTTCAGATTCAAAGTGGTGTACCCAAGTCTCATCCCAAGTCACAATTCGTGAAAGAAAGTCATCCCCTTCTGTCTCGTATCGAACCAACGACTCAGAAGCAATTTGTTTTCTTTGGGCTTTGTGATCTTCAGTCAGTTTGCTAGGAACAAACCGTGAACACACTTTTGAATATCCCAGTTGCTGAATTATCGTATTCACACTTCCTTCACTAATTCCTAGCTCCAGTGATAGCTCCTTGTATGTGACGCGCCGATTTGATCGAATGATGCCTTTAGCACGTTGCTCAGTGTGAAATGTCACAGCCGATGCTGGGCGACCGCTGCGTGGATCATCATCGAGGCTGGCTCTCCCTCCCTCCGATGATCTTACACGTTTAGACCAGCGTCCAACTGTGCTTCAATCAACAACAGCATCCCCGTAAACGTTTTGTAGACGTTTGTGAATATTTCCAACTGTTTCCTTCTGTGCGGTTAAGAACTCGATAACAGCTCTCTGTTTGCGACGCACATCACTGTCAGACGCCATTTTCGAACCTGCGTTAACCATCGGTTTTATACAAGGAAGGGAGGTTCAAACTGGAAAAATCCGGTTATGTGAAGCGCAGAAAGTTGAAACTTACGGCCTAAAAGACATTTCAGCCCTATGGCCTTATTTAGCTCAGAAAAAAGGGTGGGGCAAAATATATTGAGTGCCCCTAGTATAATATGAGGAAATTATATGTTGCATATAATAATATTTTTAGGAGTTTATTAAGGACTCCAAGATTTATAAATAATGCTCCTTCTCGTGTCAGTATGCTGTTTGGAGTCAATAAGGTGCCTAACGATGCCAGTGTGATTCGCAATTTTATATTTAGATTTATCACTAGACTTGGTGAGTCAGTCAATAAGATAATAGAAGCTATGGTTAGTGGACTGGTCTCCGATATATTTCATAAATCTCAAATCTGGAAGCAGTGGCGTAGGCAACTGTATGTTCATTATGCACAGTGATTCACTGGCCTACTTAGTCAGTGCTCCAGACAACTATCTCTTAATCTTCTATGGACCACTTGTATAATGTTTGTACCTGTTGAGTCTGAAATAAAGTGTTTGTTTATTTGTTTGTTTGTACTGTATAAAACTAGTAAACTACATGGAGTTCAACGCTGTTCACGATCATATTAATTATTTATCCTGTGAGTCGAGGAACATTACATATGCGGGCAACTATACATTTAATATCGAAGTTGTAAATTATTTTATTTTAGGTTTTTATGATCGAAAAATATTACATAATACTATGGAAAAATATATTACGGAAAAATACCTACTAATGCTGTTTGATAACGCATTCTAATTGTCGAGCCAGGAACTATAGGGAGAGATAAACGATGAAACTTGACTTTATTCATTCAAAATTACAGCCAGAATATTAAAAATTAAATTGAACAAGTTAAGAATATTATCTGAAACAGTATAATTTGAAACGAAACAAAACAAAGCTTTAATACAACGAAACTATAATATGCAAAATCATGTAATAAATATAACATGAATAATAATTATAATACGACACTAATAAAAAATAAAAATAACGTGTCAGCTATCTTGCACACTGTAAGTCGTTAGGGTAGGCCAAAATTGGCGCATTGAATTTTGCAAATTATACTGTATGTGTTATCAGGCCCGTAGCCAAGTGTGGAGGTGGCTGTCGAATGAGCCTCCCTTGACAGGAAAGGTCCATTTTTGTAACCATAGTTATAACTTATGAATAGGGGCGGATTCAGAGCACAGTTTTTTTTTGGGGGGCCGTCACCTTCCAGAACCTGAGATTATAATACATTGGCAGGCAACTGGTGTGACAGAAATGCCAACGATTATCACATATTCGTTCTGCTTATAAAGAATGCAAGAAGGCAGTGGCGACTGGCGTATAGGAGCGATGGAGCGGTCGCTCCCCCTTGCTTGAAACGATAAATATTAATTTAACAGATAAAAAATATATTAATTTTAAGATATTAAAAAAAATATTCTTGAAATATATTTTAAAAATTCATGTGGCATATCATGATTCATGAGGCATTTTGAGTAAGCCTTCATACAGTACATAATATTCTAAACTTATAGCACAGCTTCAACCAGCGTACTGCTGTTTGAATACAAAATAATATTGCAGCCGAATGGAGCGATAGATTTTTCGCTCAAGTAAATATAAATTATATTTTACTGTTGTAATGAAAATATAAGTACAATCGCGAATTTTTTTTATAATAACTTTATTTTTACTAATAGTTACTTCAGTAATAATGATATAAGCCATTTATATGTATTTTATTGAAATTATTACTTATTTGTAATTAACTAGAATTGTACGTCTGGCATAGCCGTATATGTTAATACAAGTACCCTTGTGAGCGACAGTTGGATTCGCGCTAGCCTATTGTGAGTCCGTGTTGTCGTACAATTTTATGAAATCGCACCCCCATACATTTATACCACGAGTCGCCACTGCAAGAAGGTATCTGTTTTTGTTCAAAAAAGTCAATTTTTTGAGATGACAGTAAGCTCCAGTGAGGCATAAAATTAGCGCAACAACGTTTACATTACTATTTTATCCAGCATCATCATTAGGGGCAATTAAAGAAAACTATATATTAAATGGCTCACTTTTGAACATCAATGTGTCCCTCTATGCACTCTTTTGCAACAACGATTGTTTTTATAGGATGCTTCACTCTAATTTTGCATTGTCTCTTCTCTATGTTTCCGATCTCCTTCTAACTTTCTTTATATTTAAGGTTTAGAGGCCTCATGGTTTGGGGGCGATCGTCCCCTTGCCCCTTAAATCCGCCCCTGCTTATGATGTGATATTATAATATATAAAATTGGTAAATATTTACTATTACACCGGTCTCCGGTAGAAAGTTTTAAAAGCTGGTTTTCAATGTTTTTAATTAAAAAATGATACTCATTTCCGTCGCAAATGATTTGTTAAAGAGCTATTGAAGCTTAAAGCTTTTAAAACTTTCTACCCTTTTTTACCCTTTTTTACCTGGGGGATCCCAGTGGAAACCGGGAGTTTTTGGGTGGGGAGAATCACAAAAACGAGTGGTTTCCGAAGATTTTGAGTCAGATTAATACAAAACACATCAAAAACCATAGGAAAAACATAAATTTCACCTTCAAAATTGGCCGAACCTAAAACATCCTAAGCAAACCTAACTTAACCTAACCTAACTAAAACAACCTAACCTAATCTAACCCCCTAACGTTATCCAAAATTAAAAAAAATTAAAAAAATACCTTAATCACGTGAATTGCCAGACTGAGGCTCGTCCTCTTCTTCTGAAGATTCGTCCAAATCTCCAATAGTCTGGGGTCGTTGTCGGTCGGAGAGAGGTGGATACAATCGAGCAGCTTGAAGAAAAAAGTGGTGCAGAAGACAGTCCTCGTTCTCAAAAGAGGAAATGAACAGGTATCTAGCCAGGTATTGATATAAATACTTTGAACGAACACCTGGCTTCTTCACCCATTCTTTCAAATCGCGCCAGAACCGTTCAATGTTCTGTGTGTGAATGTGGGAATTTTCTGGGCCCACGAAATTTTCAGAGTGATTGATCACGAAGTGTTTGTAGCCTAAATCACTTATACTTTTATAAGCAGCCCAAGAATCACTATAAATCAAAGACCCAGCACGAATATACTTTTCTATGAGAGGAATCAGTGTTGCTTTGTCCCGTTTTTCACCAATAGAACCTGTTAATGGCAGCACAAACCGGCGTTTACTGATTCTTTCTATGCCACCAAATAACCATATTTGACTGAGAACGACCTCGCTCGTACTTCCTTCGCACACTTAAAGTTTCGTCAATCTCCACCTCTACACCGTCCCCTCCAATAGGATCCTGGTTACGAAACCAATCGTCTGTAACCTCACTACAGAACGACCTCCAATCTACTGAAGTTCTGATGGACATATGAAGGCACTTCACAACAGTTTTATGGTTCCATAGATGACTTAAAAAATGGTTAACAAAAAGAACAATCTTCCATGCAGCTATATTAGTATTATCTAAAAACGACCCTTTGTAATCAGACACCGAAAAATTATAGCGCCGTCTTTTCTTAGTCTTAGGAACCGGGTAACTCTTATGGCACCGCCACACTTTCTGTTCCTCACGAAGAGTACAATCCGAGTCACAACGAGGACACTTCACCACTTGAGGAAGAACACCGTGTGCCCGAAGAAAAGCTGTAGCTTTTTCTGAATTTCCATAAAATTCGGCGATACAACGAAAATAATCAAAGGAGCACAGACCACAGGAAGCCATGTCAACTAACTGATTCAAATTAAAATCAGTGGAAGCGCCATTTTTTTACCCTTTTCCTGTTAGAGAGTTTAAGTTTCAATAACTCTTTAACAAATCATTTGCGACGGAAATGAGTATCATTTTTTAATTAAGCACATTGAAAAACATTGAAAACCAGCTTTTAAAACTTTCTACCGGAGACCGGTGTAATAGTAAAGAAATACCATAAAATTAATGAATTATTTATTTAGTAAATAAACACGCATTTTTTGACATTTTCTTTTTAACTTTACAAACTACTCTAAACGACTCTAAACTTAACTACTCTAAACCCCCTCCACAGTGACTAGGTCGTTGCATCAAAAGGTCCGCCTTTTTACAATTTCGACCCCCCCCCACACACACACAACCTTGGCCTTGGAAAGTCCTGGCTACGGGACTGGACTTATACTATATAATAATGAGTATATATATATATATATATATATATATATATATATATATAATATATATATATATATTATTTTTGACTATGCATATACTATATATTCATGTTCTTTGACGCCATCGTTTTTTGTTTTATTTAGACAAAAATTGGCAGCACTCTGTATCATAGGTGTACGACACCTAATCTTTTTGGGGGTTGATACAAATTTGCCCGAATTTTAAGTTACAACAAAGAATGCCCGAAATTAGACAGTTTAATGTAATTAACTGTATATATATATATATATATTATATATATTTAGAAATTAGGATTATCCAGGCTCAGCTTCTCACTCCAACAGGCCATTAGAAGCACTAACATTAACAAAAGAATACGTGTCATGCTTTGCAAAATTAATTGTATGATTTTTCTTTTTTCTATGCAACTTCCATGATGTATTGTAATCCCTACCGGTACTTAGTTAATTTTGATTAATAGGGCATAAGACTATATCAAATATTTTATTCATGCATAAGAAAGATAATAAAACTGTGAGCCAACACAACTTAAATAAATTTAGTAGCACCTACTGTGCTCAGAATGTAAAATGAAAGTTAAAACAACATATCTTTTGAGAAATTAAAGAAAACACATCAATATAACAATGGAAACATAAAACCATTTCCTGCATAAGGGAAAATTCTCGAAATAAGCAATTTCAATTTGTTGCTATTTACAAACTAAAATTATAAAAAACTTAGAAAAAGTATTTGTCTCGCTCTTTTCGCTTACCGAAAGTGTCGATCATTTTATTCATGTCATTTTCAATTGTTCTGTTAAATATCATAGTAAAATCTAGATTAAACCTGGAATAAAAAATAGCCTATAACTAAGTACGAATAACAACTTAATAAGTACTTAATAACAGCTAATAAATAAAAATATGAAATTATCTTATAACTTTCTGATCCTGAATTTATACAGTAATATGATATAAGGCTAGCATTTCTCCAACTTTTACAAGCTATTATTTTTTTCATTTTGACCGAATGCAGAGCCAGTTTGCCCGAATTCAATCCCCCCCCCCCCATGGCTCGTAGGCCTATGATCTGTATCAAATGAATGAACTGATTTAGATAACACCAGTACACATTTGAAAACTTGTCGATCGATTTTTACAAACTAGTTGGTGATTCTATATAATTTGAGTGCGCTGATCTCAAAAATATAGTTAGTTTTTCCCTATCACGTATGGTTTTCTTACTACAGGGTGTGTCATAAATCTCCCATTTATCCCCAAATGTGAATCATCTTATCGAGACCAACATTGGATTGCACATGCTAAACCATAAATTTTGTTGTTATAGACTACAGTAACGCTTACATAATAATGTAGGGTAAATATATATGACAACCAGTCCCGTTCCCAGCAAAATACTCTCTCCCCTCCCATCAATGGGTGGTTAACATTTGGGGACAGATGAGGTATTACAACTAGAGTTGCACCGATACCAATATTTTGGCCCGATACCGATACGATACTACAAAAAAGTGCCAGTGCCGATACCGATACTTTTTAATTAATTAATAGTTTTAAAATTGATTATTAATAAAAGTTCAAGTAAATGATATAATATCTCAATTAACTTAAAATGCCTTTCCCAATCCCAACTTTAGTTCCATTTAATTTCATAATAATATAATATATTATAATATATAGCTAGAGCCTGTAATTTAATTATGTTTAAATTAAATTAAGAAAAGAAAAATATATATATATATATATCTTATTATATAAAGTTCTAAACGAATGCATATAATGGTAGTGTATTATCAATAACTTTACACACGAGATTCAAGCATTCAAGCAACTGAATGGTTTATTATGATTATGCATGCCGCGTGGTGCCAACTATGAACAACTTTACAAAACTTTCATTTTTACTGAAAACTATTACTGTAATTTGAAATTGTATATTTATATGATACTGTATTACTGTATTGAATATTTGTAATCTTGTATAGGGGCCTATAGTTACATTTTATGATTTATTTTTTTTTTGTTAGTAAATGTAAACATTGCTAATTTTGATAAAATATATATTAAACAACTAAATAAGATATTACTGTATAATAATAAAAAATTTAATAATATATAAAATAAGATAATTTCTTCAAAAAACAGTAATTCAAAGTATCGGTATCGGTATCGGTTTTCAGAACAGTATCGGCCGATACCGATACTTTGTGAAAAGTGGCCGATACGGCCGATACCGATACCGATACATCGGTGCAACTCTAATTACAACACCCCTTGTAGCACGAAATCTTTAGGTGATAGAGTAAAACCTAATTAAAACAGAATTAAATAGCTCCTAGCTCTTGGACAAGCATATTGCTTGTTTATGAAAGAATAAAAAAATAACTCAAAGAAACAAAATATATTTACCTTCTTTACTTGCAAACATTTCAGGACTTATTCCAAAGACTAAACTCGGAGTGAGTGACGGTCACTAAAGTATGTGTCGGATGCCAATAAATTGTTCTCCTGCAATCTAGACCCCAAAAGTTCTGCAGAGTCCTTAGGCAGATTCAAATCCCTGACTAAGTCATTTAGTTCGTCTTGGGTTAATGGTTTAGGATCTCGGTCAGCTGTTGGCTGTTCATAAACATCATCATTGTCTGGATTTGGAGCTGAATCAGAATCTGAATTGTATTGATCCAGATTCTCGGGTGGGCGGGGAATAGGAACTTCTGGACCATGGGGTACCGGCAGGGCCGGATTTACTTGCTTGTGGGCCCTAGGCCAAACCTTATCAGTGCCCCCCCAAAAAAATATTATATATATATACAGTATATATCGTAATATTGTAATGTAAAAAAAAAAAGAATTACAACATAATGTAACACATCAATCATTTTATTCAAATTAGTTTTATATCATGTACAACTTATTCTTACACAAAGGAATAATGGAAAAAAATACAGTCAAATTGAAGCATAATAAATTTTGCAATAAGAATTACAACATAATGTAATACATTACACATTAATAATTTTTAATCAAATTAGTTCCATATCAAGTACATCAAAGTAAATCAAGTTCCATATCATGTACATCTTACACATAGGAATAATGGAAAAATACAATGAAACTGAAGCATAATAAATTTTGCAAGCACAACTATGTGAAGTTCAAAATGACTTTTTCCTACTTTTTTCTATGGCAAATTTGTCAATGATACTGTTTGTGTCAAGGGATTGTAGGAGGTCCCCAGTGGGCCCCCAGTTACTAGTGGGCCCTAGGCCAATGGCCTATGTTGCCTATTGGAAAATCCGGCCCTGGGTACCGGCCTTATTGCAGATGGAAGACTTGGGTATTGAAGGCTCTCTTTATTCTTTGCATTATAACCTTTAACATTGCAAGAACAGAAGTAGCAGTCGTCGGTATGGTTTCTAGGCTCGCGCCATACCATAGGGATCCCAAATGGCAAACTTTTCTTTTTACCTTTGCTCCAATTCATTAGTGCCGCAACACACGTAAGACAAACCTTGTGTGGAGCCCAACTTTTGTCTTGATCTCCTAATTTAATTCCAAAATAAGCATGATAAGCTCTCTTAATGAAGGTCGTTACATTTGTCCTTTGTTTTACAACAACATACCGACCACAAATATAACAAAATATGTCTGGACTATGGGTACATCCTCTAGAAGCCATTATTAAAATTTTAAAGACGTAATGTTAGAATTATCTATCTGAAAAATATGAAAAAACGAAATTAATTAAAGATAAAAAAGGTAAAAAATTGCAAAACGCCCCAAAATTGTTTTGCTAATAACTTTAAAACTGTGGGTGATAGAAAAAAACTGGTAGCATTTTTTAATTCAGCGCAGCGAACTGCTTCAGAATCACAACTCAAAATAAAGCAATCGATTTTCATGCAGACCGGTGATAATTTATGGAACACAGCAGATTTACTAATAAACAAAACGCGTTCAAACTTTTGTATCGCTTAATATTTTAAAAAGAAATATTAACAGTTTCAAAATGACGACAGATAAGTAATTCATAATATGCAACAGGCTTGCTAATGAACAAATCATCGAGCATCTGACAGCCAAAACGCGTTCAAACTTTTGTATCACTTAAGATTTTAAAAATAAATATAAGCATTTTCAAAGTTACGGAAAAGGAACATGTCCATGAAGAAAACTTTGTCCTCTACAAGAAAATCTTTTGTTTACCGATATTGTCATTTTCCCGCATGACTTATTTTTCATTTGTTTTTTGACAGGAAATTTTATGGGGAGAAGGGTTCCGGGAGGGTAGGAAACCCTCCTAAATACGCCCCTGTATAACGTACAATAATTTAAAAAACAGTTTCACTATTTTGTATTGTAAACATTTATTAAATTGGAATTTGCACTGAAATAATAATAAATGTGTTAATTTTTAAGTTTAAAACCCCAGTCTGAACTCACACAGATTAGGGCTATGGTTTATCTCTGGTCTATCCCATATACAGTATGTCTGTGATAAGGATAATAAACGAAACAACCAACTAAAATTGTGATTTTCATTCAAAAGTTTTATTTTTGTAAATTGAGAACGTAATTGTTTTGTGAAGTCAGGGTATGGTATTCACCGTCATTGTACACTGTGGTGAAAAAGAATTTAGGCCTAGTGCACCTGGCCCCTATTGCCAAGTTTTCCAATAATGTCTTCGAAGCTCTTATTATGTGTTTTAACTTGACACCATTTGCAACTGTCTGTCTAAATGAGTAAAATTTGGGCCCCCATAATTATTGAATTGTCATAACTAGTAAATATTACACAATGAATATTGAGTTATTAGGTAAAATTTGGCGTTTAACTTTAGGATTGTAGGTAGCCTAATAAAGCCTATTGTTAACTTTATCACTTTATCAGTGGTAAAATGGCTTCACAGCTTTAAGGCTAGACTATATTCGATAAATTTCCAGAACCCAGACGCATTTCGGAGACATTAGGTTAAGCTGGCGGTAATTATGCCTGTCGCAAATGACATGGCCTGAAGTTGAAATAAAAAATACATTTTTATAGTGTATTTTGGTGTGCTCTGTTCAAATATAAGGTAAATGTACAGTATTACACCCGTCTCCCTTTCGAGGTGAAATTTATGTTTTTCCTATGGTTTGTGATGTGTTTTGAACGAATCTGACCTTCAAAACCGTCGGAAATGACTCGTTTTTCAGATAACCCCCCTCCCCCCAGCCGGCAATCGAAAACGAGTCATTTCCGACGGTTTCGAAGGTCAGATTCGTTTAAACCACACAAAAAACCATAGGAAAAACATAAATTTCACCTTCAAAATTGACCTATCCTATCCTATCCTAACCTAAATCACTTAGCTATAGTCTTGTAGGCAGCCCAGGAATCACTATAAATCACAGAGCCAGGCCTAATGTACTTCTGAATGAGTGGAATGAGTATTCCATTCCGGTACGAAAGTAATTCAAATTTGAAATGGATGGAGCGCAGTGATTGGGCAGACATGTAACGAACGTACGACCGAACACACAAACGAACGTACGACCGAACACACAAACGAACGTACGACCGAACACACAAACGAACGTACGACCGAACACACAAACGAACGTACGACCAAACACACAAACGAACGTACGACCGAACACACAAACGAACATACGACCGAACACACACACAAACGAACGTATGACCGAACGTACGAATGTACGAACGAACGTACGAACACACAAATGAACGTACGAACACACAAATGAACGTACGAATACACAAACGAACGCACAAATGAACGTACGAACACACAAACGAACGCACAAATGAACGTACGAACACACAAATGAACGCACAATGAACGTATGAACACACACTAGATACACGCCAAAAAAATGTTTATATCTCGAAAATGAAGCATTTGTGACGGAAACGCTATAGAAGGAAAGTGTCTTAGAATTAAAAAACCTACTTAATGAATATATAATAATTGCTGGACGTTAGACGGGTGTAATAGTAGAACAATACCAAATATAACAAGAATTTTTGGTAATGGTTCAGAATAGGGGCGCCACCTCAATTTTTATTTTTTCTTCACCAAAACATGCTAAAACCATTGGTTTCCTGTTGTTTAGGATGAATGTGACCGTCGCCATTACAGTAAATTATTGTTTAAAGTGATTTCATCCTAACCCCTCCTACAATCCGGGGGGACCACTGTGGGAACTGGGGGTTTTGGGTGGGGGAACACAGCACAAGCAATAATTTACTGTAATTGCAATGGTCAGATTTATCCTAAACAACAGGAAACCAATGGTTTTAGCATGTTTTGGAGGAAAAAACATGTGTCATGAAACACATCAAAAACCATGAGAAAAACCTAACCTAACTAACCTAAAAAATATAGGTACTTTTGCATTATCCTCCCAACACTAATTTTTTTTTATAATGGCTAACGCCTGTGGCGGGCTGTTTTTATCGTAACCTAACCTAATACCAATACTAATTTTTTTATAATGGAAGGAAAATAAAGTACCATAACCAAAACCAAACCAACATTATATAAAAAAATTAGTGTTGGGAGGATAATGCAAAAGAACCAAAATATAAAACCCTATACTGATCAATTTGTGATATGTGATCTTTACGGGGGCTCTACCCCTGTACCCCCAAGACCTAAATTATACAAATTGGACACTACATTTAAAGGAAGAACACCATGCGAGCTCTACTAGCGTCACCATACATCCATCATAGACTGAAGCCATTTTCAAACTGAAGTGAATGAATGATACGATTGTAAGATTGCCAACTCAAAATTTCCTAGATTCATACCCAAAAATGTTTTTCGTAATTTTCTAACTTCATTTTTTTGACTATGCGACACATGCAATCAATGTATTTTAATGAGAGAAACAACTTTCTCTCTATGGTATTTTTCGAAATTTTACTTAAGTGGCGCCTGTATTCTGAACCATTACTGAATTTTTTATAGTGGGCACACTAGGGGCCACTTCGGCCCATCGAGGTGGCTCCACTATGTAAAAACTACTTGTACATTGGCAATAACCAATTTTTACAAAACTAATTAATTGTCAATTTAAAACTAAAGATAGAATCTCTGGATCCACAGGATCAAAGTCATAATAGACTACTATCCACAAATATGTTACACTCTATATCTATTTATAACTGACATGCAAATATATCAGATCTAAAGAATCCAGTCAATTTCATTATGGTACCCATCAATACCAGTACCTTGCCAGCAAAAAATAAGTCATGGTCCATATCAATTGCGGACCAAGTCACAATTTACAACCATATACATTACAATATATATACTTAGGAGGAAAAGTGTAGGTGTGGCTGTAAAGATTGTACAGTAATGTAGAAATATATGTGCACCCATTTTGGGTCTCCCATTTAAAGGTGGTGTGGGGCAAGTGAAGATCATGAGTTTTTCAATACCTCACAGTACTATGGGGGGCACCGCTTGGCAGAGGAATCTCTTTAAATGGGGTGTGTAAGGACAGAGAGTATCCCCTAACCCAAGATGCTGCCTCCCTATATCCCACAACACTTGTGTTGAGCTGGAGGGGGCCAATTTTCTTTTCAAATTGGAGTGACTGAAAAACTTCTTAGGATTGTTTTTTGAATTCTTGGCTAGGCTTTTTTCCAGGTCTCATTTGCTATCTCTGATTGCTTTCTTGCAAATGCTTCTTTTACTTTTATATATTTCAGAGTCTGTGCCATTTTTAGTTCTTTTGAATTTATGAAATGCTTTTGTTTTTTTTCTGATTGCTCTTTTTACATTGCAGTTTATCCAAGGTTTTTTTTTTTATTTTTTCCAGTTCTGATTTTACATTGTGGGATATGCTTCCTTTGTATGTTCATTATTATACTTTTAAAATTTTTCTCACATAGCCTACTAGTTACTATCTGTTCAGGCTGTAGAATATCTGTCCAATTTATTAGACACAGATCATTTACTAGTCCATTTATATTTCCTCTTTTAAAATCTGGGATTTCTACTTTATTTTCACTAGGTCTTGAATTACAAACAATATTGTATCCTGGAAGGCATCTGAATTATTTGTTAGAATTAAATCTAGAATGGTATCGGCCCTGGTTGGCTCCTTTACTAACTGGGTTAAACCATTTTCAATTATACAGTCTAAGAATCTCTCATTACTTTCTGGTGTTTGTAATATTTCCCAGTCTATATGTCTATAATTGAAATCTCCAACAATAATAATATTGCTTGTCATTGCTTTATTTATTTCATCAATAAGTTTCTTTTCTACGTACTTATTTTCTTCTCTACTTTTGGGGATTCCTCCAACTGAACATAGATATAATACATAGGTATTGAAAATCTTGATGTTATGGTTGTCACTGAAACTTGGACAAAATTCAGTACAATACCAATAGTCCATTTAGTGAGAGAAATAATACCATTACTTATGAAATTGATGGCTATGAACTTTTTTATTATGAACGTAAATATTCAGAGGGTGGCAGAGTATTTATTTATGCCAAGACAAATCTGAATCCAGTTGAAGTTACCTCTGTTAAAGAAGAAATAGTTGAATCTGTATGGATAGATATTGGGCATAAAAATGCCAGGAAAATCAGGATAGGGGGTATCTATCTGCCTTGTGCCAGAACTGGACCTAAATGAAACGCGTAAAAAGGGCCACGTCATGCAATCACTTCACCTCTCAGTCAGTGAGTTCCAGTTGCTCCCAGAACAAAACCATTTTCAGCACATAGATGGCTTTCGCCATCCACCTGGCTTGATGATGGGCTCCTGGAGTCCTGAAGGAGAACTCGGCGCCACCCCAGCCTCCAAGGAAAAGGAGTGACAGCTTGAGGAGTTCCTCATAATCTTCTCTTGGGTGACATGAACTTTCAATGACTCCACGAAGATAACTTGCCATCCTGATTCATTCATCTTCCAAGTACCTAGTGGCTGGCTCTTCATCGATCATGGTTTTGAAACAATTTTTGTTAAAGTCCCAACGCTGCTGAAATCTTTGAAACAACAGGATTTCAGGACCACTTGTTGGCCCCAGGGACTTATGAAAGACCTCCTTCAAAATGAGCTCATAAATGTGGTGATGGCAAGGCAACCACAAGAGCGACTGACCAAGGAATTGTTCAATTCTCATACATGCCCCTTGCAGAAGTCCAGTATTGGACACTGTAGTGTCAAATGAGAGGCCAATGATGTGGTCCTGAATTCCAAATCATTGTAGCTCCTGGATGATGGCTCAAGCCATTTGTTCACCAGTACCATCCTGGGCAACAGGCACTCCAAGAAGATGCTCAAACTCCTCCCTGTTACCACAACAGCTACTATGTCTTCCAAGCTTCTAGAGCTTCTGCCAGCAGCTTGGGGTAGTAGCTTGTTGTCCCAGTGCAGAACTAAGAGAGGTGGATTTTTGAAGATTGACTCCTCAAGTTGTTTGGCCATTTTCTCTTGATACTTGGCATGTACTCGATGAACAGTTGATGGCAAATAATAATCTGCGATACATCTTGTCCGAGACTTTTAGCAGTTGCAATGAAGGAAGTGCTTGCTTGTCAAATAGAGAGTTGTTCTCTATCCCAAGTAGCCACGAGTGTTGGATCAAGTATGTTCTTGGAATGATGAGGTGACTTAAAGGCCAATGGAACAGCAAAATCATCATCATCTGTTGTTGCTATTGAGCTAGAGGATGTGCTATCCAGCTTCATTTTCTCGGAGATCTTTTCAGCTTCTTCAGCATGCTTTCATTTTCGAAGTTCAAGTTTCTTAGCTGCTGCTGCTTTCCATTTGACAGCCATGGTGTGTTTCCTATCCACCCCAGCCAGTGAAGAACTCATTCTGTCCTCCCTCTGGGAGGACAAGAAAACCTTGTCCTCCTCCAGAACTGAACTCATGCTCATCACACCTTGACAAGCGATATCAAAAAGGTCAGCAAGGTCTCCCTTCCACACCTGATGCTTCATAATGGCTTTGTCCATCTCTCTCAACTTCTCCTTCAAGTTTTGGTACTCTTTGTACAGCTTTAGTATAGCAGCTCTAATGTTCTCCTCTGTCTTCACAGGGATATTCGCCTTCTTCCAAACTTCTTGAAGTGTGATACTCGTAGACTTGATGGCAAGGGGGATTGTTTCCTTCAGCTCCAGGTGATGGTGCATAAAGCAGAGGAGGACTTGCCCCTGGGATGGCAATCTTGCTCCTAAGAGCTCTTTGACTGGAGTCTTTTCAATCAGCCAGATCATCTTTCTTTCCATTTTCAACACTTTTTGCACCTGTGAAGGAAAACAAAACATTACAATATGTTGGAAGTTGGGACGTTCCCGAGATTTGGTTACAAAGGGCTAAGGTATCAGAGGTGACATAAGTGTGCAACCTCTAAATGGTGTTCAATTTGCTTCAAATTTGATACATATGCTTTACAGATCATAAGGTGTATGGGGAAGAGCAAAGTGTAGTGAAATTCACAACCTGATAAAAGTGGAACACCCTATTAGGTTATGAAATGCTTGATATTTTGTGATGATATTTTAGTTTAAATTTAATTAAATGGCAAAAACTCCATTCTGAGACTTCTCAAGCACAGGACATCATTTAAATGATAAATATCTTTGTGTGTCTGATAAAAATTAACAAACTTTTAGGAGTACATGCATCATTGTGAATCTTTAATAGAGAAGAGTAGGTATATGTGCATAGCTGCTTAAGCATTTCATAGCATAACCACACTTCACCTAACTGTTGAATCAGCTGTCTGACCAAAAGAATGCTCCTGTCTAAAAGCTGGAAACCTTTGTAACAGCTCATGCCACCCATGCCATATGTGCAAAAATCAGACATGGGGTAATAGTACTAATAGACTATTACAGGATTTTTCAAGTAATAGATCATATTTTTTTGGCTGTAATAGTATAATAGAAAGCAAAGTAATAGATAATAGTTTACTACTTTTCTATTCCAGTGGCAATGAACGTATTGTGTAAAAAGAAGTGAGAAAATGAACTAAATCTACTCTAAACTAAAATAAACACGTATGTGAACTAACACTGTGGCAAATTTTTCCTTCAATAAAGTAAAATTTATGAAATTGTAATGATTTGGTTCAAACAAATATTTGTTAACACACTGCTTCTAATTGCATTTAAATAGACATAAAGATCCTTTTTAAATGAGTGAAGTACCCCACATACAAAAGTAATAGTAATAGATGACATAGTAATAGATGAAAAATAAAGTAATAGTAATAGAAGAAATCAAAAGTAACAGTAATAGTAATAGAAACCCAGTAATAGACCCCATGTCTGATAATAAAACCGACTCTAATAGACAGAGTTTATTTCTACAACAGTTTCGATGCCCACTGGCATCCTCTGTCTATTAGAGTGGGTTTTTATCATCATATTTTGACCTTATGTAGAAAAGTGGTTTTTCAGACCCCATGTCATATATATATATATATATATATATATATATATATATAATATATATATATATATATATATATATATACAGGGTGGGCCGTAAGTTTCCATACACAGGAAAATTTAAATACGTGCATCGGTATTTGGATCAGCAGTTTCCGGATGCTTGGATTGGTCGGCGTGGTCCTGTGGAGTGGCCTCCCAGATCTCACCCCCCTTGATTTCTATCTTTGGGGGCACTTGAAGGCCATGGTGTATCAGGAAAAGATACGAGACATAAATCATCTAAAGGAACGTATCACCAACGCCATTACAAGCATAACGTCAACTGTGCTAATGCGTGTTCATCAACAGTGGGGAACACGTATTGAAATGTGTTTTCAAAACAATGGCAACCATGTAGAGCATATTATATAAATAAAAATGGTTGTCCATAAAAAATGTTTATTTTTCCTATGTATGGAAACTTACGGCCCACCCTGTATATAATATATATATATATATACACAGTGTGTCCGTAAAGTCATGGTGGGATTTTAAATAGCTATATTATTGCAACGAAACATGATAATGAGATGAAACAATGCCAAATTTAAGAACAACTCTCAAAGTTGTATCTTGTAGTTAGTCTAGGCTGAGCTTAACCTTTATCTCGTAGTTAGTCTAGGCTGTCCACATGCCTATATTGAACATGAGCGTAATAGCCCGAAAGTTAATGTGTGGTGTGCTCTAGCACGAGATCGAGTGATTGGCCCATTTTTCTTCGCGGAACCCACTGTGACGTCACACAACTACCTCGCTATGTTGGAACATTTTGCAGTACCCCAATTTATTGACAATAATGTCATCTTTCAGCAAGATGGTTCTCCTCCGTACTATGCCAATGTTGTTCGAGAATTTCTTAATGAAAAATTTCCACAGAGATGGATAGGAAGAGGAGGATGGAAGCCATGGCCTCCACGCTCTCCGGACCTGACACCTTTGGACTTTTATTTGTGGGGTTATGTCAAGCAAAGCGTGTACAGTGTACCCATTAGGGATATTCATCACTTGCATGAGTGAATCACGGAAGCTATCGCATCCGTCACTCCTGATGTTCTTGGGCGTGTGTGGCTGGAATTGAATCACCGCCTAGATGTCTGCAGGGCTACCAGAGGAGCCCATATCGAACTACGTTAAATAAAGTTATTCTTTTAGAGTTGTTCTTCAATTTGCCTTTTTTTCATCTCATTATCATGTTTCGTTGCAATAATATAGGGTCATTCTCTGTCAGATCAACCAGTGCCTAACACCCTCATCTCTCAGATTTTGCTGAAATTTGGTTTATAGGGAGTTTGTGGGCCCTGAATCCATTTCTGAAATTATAAGGTCAATCCGACCAACGGTTCAAGAGATATGACCTCGGGAAATTTGAGGTCACTTGCGAGGTCACTAACATTTGGCGACCCATAACTTGGGTAATAATGGTCACAATTATATAAAAGTATATATATTTAGAATTAGAAAACGACACAGAATCCAAATATGCAAGTTTTAGAACGCTAGGTTGAAAAATAAAAAAGTTACACTGTAACCAAAATTTGAGGTCACAATTTGACCTCTGGGATATCAAATGAGAATTTTTTTTTTAAATGTAAAAAATGAAGGCATAGGCATTGGCTATTAGAATCAGCAAAAAAAAGTTTGTTTGTTAGTATTTTTCATGTAACTAACATATAAGTGAACACCATATTCATAAGTTGTGCGTCAATTCTACCTATTTTTTCACACTTAAGCTCATAATTTGACCTATAGAAATTAAAATTACATTTTTTTATAGATATAAAAACAAAGGCAAAAAATGTAAAATTGTATTTCACTGCTAATCTACACTGGCAATAATAGTTATAATAGTGAAAGGGGAAGACTTACTTAGAGGATTCATGTGCTAGCCTAATACAATTTTTGCATGCTCGATGCTCTCATCAATTTCTTTTTGTGGAAAAATGTATTGAATTCTGCTGCCTCCTCTTAGGGTAGGACAACTCGTTACAGTTAATATATGATGTCCTGGCACTGCACATGAATCCTTGTTTGATGGATAATAATATGCACTTGATCCTGATGACCCAGAGGGATGTAGAAAGTTCACAGTGAAATCATCAAACTCTTCACAATATTCCTCCACAATTCCATACCAAACTTGCATGTCATAAATGCAGCCAACATACTCCTGGTTTGACACATTTTAGGTTACCAAGCATTGCAGGTTCATTAGTAAAATGACTTTTCCTTATTCTTTTCTTTTCTCCAATGCCACTTGAAATGGGATACACCATCAGTTCTTCCTTGTTTAGGGGAACAAATCTATGATATTTCTGAGTTCCAGGAATAGCCCTACTATCCTTGAATTGATGTTCCAACCGTTCTTCTGCATCTTTCAAATCAGCTGTAGTTACAAAGAAAAAATTTATCTTCTTGCTCAAGTTTTCTTCACAAAACTGAAACACGTGTTCTGGTGTAAGAATTTGCCTCTCTGTAGTTCTCTGCAAACTGGCACGAGCAGTAGCTCTTTTCACTGTTCCTCCAATCCCATCACATGCATTTTTGCCATGGGATGTAGCAAAGAAGTGCCATTCACAAGACAGACCAAAATCCTCTTCATGGTAAGAGAGATTTGTGAAGTTGTATCTGTTCTTATATTGGCCAGCACATCCATCTGAGAAATAGTGCACCTTCTTCAATTGTGGGCATCTGAATTTAACATATGTCATAAGCTTCAATATGAATGAGTAAACCATTATAGTGTTGTGTTTTAGTGATGCAGATAAGAAACAGACACTAAAATGGCTAAGTTCCTGGTCTGCAGATGATCTATAATAGATGACAAAAGGGTGAACTGTACACTGTGAATTGTCCCAGTGAAACCCTTGGGCAGCATCCTGGACAATGAAAGAATAATTCTCAGAGAAATCACCTACTATAACTACCTCGCTCTGAGGTGGTAGTGTTTCTTTCAACTGCTTGAAGTACTGTGATTGTTGCTGAGCAACAAAGTGATGACGAACCATGCGGGATATTTTCATGTTTAGGGATGATAAGTATTCATGAAGTGGCTCCACCTTATCAACCATTGTACAACGGTCAACAGTCACCCATTGCTTGTAAGATATTTCATTTGGAGCTGATTTCACACTGTCAAGTAACTCAAGAAAATCCAGGACACCCTCTTCTCTTGGGCAATCATTGCAAAGTTGCATCATGCAAGTCTCTCTTTCTGTACTGCAGACACTGTAATCCATAAGATCCTTGTATGAAAGACCTCTTTCTCCCAATGCAGCCAGCTGCAATTTTGGATTTTGATGGTATGTGCAGACACAGACAGAATGAGTCCCACCACTACCGGCAAGCACACAATATGATGGCCGTAATTTTGCAAATGTGGAAAATCCTATTTTGGGATTCTTTTCATCATTTTTATATAGTTCAAACATCTCTCTTAAATTCCGAGGACCAATCGTTTTTGCACCTTCATTGCACCTTCAGCACTGATAACTTTCACGCAATCCTTTTGGCCAGGACACATACGACTAACCTCTTCTGACTCATAGAATCTTCTAACTATATCTTTGTGTTCTTCAGATATCACTTTTCCTTTGCTCATTAGTGGAATCTTCGGAAGGATTCCATGTTCTGATTTAAGTGAATGGCTTCTTTTCACCATGTATGTTGTAGTTTGAAAGAAACTAGCTATTTTTTCAATTGTGTATGGTGAGAGTGTCAATATTTGTAGTTTGTGATGGTGACATTTGCTCTCCAGGAATGACTGTTTCAATTCATTCATTAATTTGTCTAGATGTTTTTCAGATTTAGTTTCAGGTTTTGAAGTATCACTTACCTCCTCGGTAATTTGAACACCATAACTGAGTTCTAGCCTCTCCTTCAGGTGTTTCTGAGCAGATGATAGCTTACCACGAGCCTTGCGCTTTTTCTGGCTTAATGACAGCCCTTCTGAAAAGAACAGAAAAAAAGGTTTCACACACCTGAATGTTAGTAATTAAATATTAATTATAGTACCTTAAATGCTATATAATTGGCTATATAGTAGATCAAACAGACCTTGTAGTAAAGTATAAGTTATTATATTAATTTATTACTTACTTTTTTTAACTGGTGTTTGGTCCAGAAATGCTAGAACTGGTTCAACTGAAGTTGAAGGATTTTCCTTTATCAAGCAATCACTGTCATTGTCCAGATCTTGAATTGAAGAGATGTTACTCAAGCCACTGATAGTAGATGATTCATTTGAATCCTGCTCAGACTCGTTGTTTTCAGTGGTACTAAGTATAGTGGGGTTTTTCATTATCAGTGTCCAGCAGTTCACACACAACAATGAGTCTTTTTTCACTCTTCCAGCACATTTTTCAACAAGTACATCAGTCACTTTTCTAAGATTGATTGTTATGCGTTTCTTGTGTTTTTGAATAGGGTCCTGGCAGTATTTCAAGTGCCGAACCATTGTATTTTGATCTGTAAAGATATAGGATTTACAATTAGGTAATATATATTTTTAGAAAATATATAGCTATACACACTTAATATTTTAGGCCTTGATAGTCTCTGAGGCTCATTAAAACACCATACCCACCAGCCACCCACAGTGCTGGCTGGAACTGTACTAACCTGTAGACAAGGAATTTTGCAACTATCTGTGTTGATTCTGCACTTAGACAAGTAGCAACATGTTTCAACAGGTTTGTTTAGGCTACATGTGAGCTTAGTCTTCCCCTTTCACTATTATAACTATTATTGCCAGTGTAGATTAGCAGTGAAATACAATTTTTATTAAATTCTTGGAGCTTGAGGTCAAATTGATAGCTAAGATATAAAAATTCCTTGAAATGACAAGTAATTTATAAATATGGTGTTCACTTATAAGTTAGTTACATGAAAAGTACCAACATAAACAAACTTTTTATGATTGTTTCTATTAGTCAAGAACTCTGACTTTGTTTTTTATATCTATAAAAAATGTAATTTTAATTTCTATAGGTCAAATTATGAGCTTAAGTGTGAAAAAATAGGTAGAATTGACGCAACTTATGAATATGGTGTTCACTTATATGTTAGTTACATGAAAAATACTAACATAAACACTTTTTTTTTGCTGATTCTAATAGCCAATGCCTATGCCTTCATTTTTTACATTTAAAAAAAAAATTCTCATTTGACCCCAGAGGTCAAATCGTGACCTCAAATTTTGGTTACAGTGTAACTTTTATTTTTCAACCTAGAGTTCTAAAACTTGCATATTTGGATTCCTTGTCGTTTTCTGATTCTAAATATATATACTTTTATATAATTATGACAATTATTACCCAAGTTATGGCTCGCCAAATGTTAGTAACCTCGCGAGTGACCTCAAATTGCCCGAGGTCATATCTCTTGAACCGTTGGTCGGATTGACCTTATAATTTCAGAAATGGATTCAGGGCTCACAAACTCCCTATAAACCAAATTTCAGCAAAATATGAGAGATGAGGGTGTTAATTTCAATTTTTTTTGGTTGATCTGACAGAGAATGACCCTATAGCTATTTAAAATCCCACCATGACTTTACGGACACACTGTATGTATATATATATATATATATATATATATATATATATATATATAAAAAACACCTTTGGTTAGCTTCTGCCTGAATTGTTCATTCTGACGAAGGTCAAGCTTTTCACTCCACCTTTGACCTGCAGTTTAACGTGGAATCCGAACCACGCCCCATCAGCACTAGGCCACCTAGGGTACCCATTTAACTACCAACCACTCTCTTTATTGTGTGGAAGGATGAACAGCTGGGTTTTGCTGCGCACTGGCTGCCATCAGGTCTCGAACCTGGGGCTGATGGATTCGTAGTCAACGAAGCTAACCACTATACCACCAAGGCACATATATATATATATATATATATATATATATATATATATATAATAAATAAAATCAGTTTACCAAATAAAGTTCATTAAATATTGTCAAATCTCAAAATCCCCAATGTATGGTATTGATTTACAGTATGTATCAACTGATGTAACCTTTCTTCAGTCAAAGTAGGTAGACTACATTCATATCTAGTCTGCACCACTAAAACAGCAATATGCAGAAGTACCTGAGGACTGGCAAAGGGAATTAGGCCAGTTAGTCTGACATCACTTGTTGAGAAGGTTCTTGAGAAAATAATAGATTATAGTATTCAGAGTCACTTACATGAACACAAGGCATGATCTATATCCAGGTTGTTTAGCTATCAAATACTAGATTGTTTAACAAATCTTATGGAAATCCTTATAGTATGTCATATAGCCTGGGCTATTCAGTATCATAGCCAGAAATAGTGTCAATACTAAACATTGAAGAAAGTGAAAGCACAAAACAAATATGATGCATTCACTGAATGAAACCATTCCATCATTTTAAAGAAGGCAGTATGATGGTGGTTGGAGTATTTTTGGCCACTTAAGAAATTCATATGAATTTGGATTTTTGTAATTTTCAAAATGTTTGAGATTGTAGTAGATAATGCTTGAATACATTCATGAGGTATCGCAGCTGTGGTTCTTTAAATATTTAGTGGTATTTGGTTAGGGCCTCCATTAGCTAGGTTACTATACATTATTATCGATAAAACTAGCAATTTTTTAATGCATTGTCTTTCTTCTATCTTTAAAAGAATCATTTGGACAAAATCATCCAGAAGAATTTGATGGTGTCCTGGATTGTGTCTCACTAGCGGTTACATGTGCTTTTAATCGTTGGGGATCCCTTCTTGCAGTTGGTTGTAATGATGGACGTATTGTCATTTGGGATTTTCTCACAAGAGGGATTGCAAAGATCATTAGTGCGCATGTTCACCCTGTTTGTTCTGTAAGGTAAGTTACATTGCACCTTACAGGTTTTTCAGTCATGGAAATTGTGTGTTGAGGGAGACAAAAAGAGTAGTTCTGGTTATTTCTTAAAGAAATTGCACCTTTTGTGATATCAAGTCAGCCATGATGATCAAAGGATGAAAACAAAAATGAAATTTTCAAATTTGAATTTCATATTACATTTTATTCTGACGAAGGTCAAGCTTTTCACTCCACCTTTGACCTACAGTTTAACGTGGAATCCGAACCACGCCCCATCAGCACTAGGCCACCTAGGGTACCCATTTAACTACCAACCACTTTCTTTATAAGCCTATAGACCCCAGAAAAGAAGTTTTCCTCCCTTTGTTTGGGGAATTTTGTTCATGTAATTAGCATTTTTTTTAAATGTTACAACTATTTCTTCAAAATAATAACTTAAACAAATTATTAAAATTTAACTTGGAACTACTAAATATAGTACCTATTAATAAGAATAACAAAATAGGTATAACTAAAATGAGGATTCCCAGATGTCTTATAATTCACATACAAAATAAGTTTGAAATGCAGTATCTTATAATTTATATATAAAATAAATTTGAGATGCAGTAATTGGTGAGTAGATAATGATGAATGATCAGGAAAGGCCCCATCCATTCATTCCCATCATTATCACAATACCTTGACTTTTTTTTTTTCAAGTTGGTCACGGTCAGGACACAAACTTGTCAGTGTTTCAACAGACAATAATGTGTGCATTTGGGATGTTCTGAGTGGAGAATGTGACATGAAATATCGCTTCCCATCACCTATCTTAAAGGTAAGGAGCTTGTCATAAATTTGTATCGCAAAAGGCATTGATAAGCATGAAAAATTTTGAAGTTTTCTGCCACTATTAAAACAGTTGTTCCAAACTATTGGTTCAAATACAATCAGTCTATTTTTATTTTTGGCATTTAATCTGTAATAATGGGATGAAAAGAGTTGCTGTGTTTATATTTAAGAAGTCCCATTTTCATCTTGTAAATAAAAGCATTTGTTTCCCAAAATTAAATGATGAAATGACTGAAAAAACTTAAGGATCATTTAACCCTCTCTTCTATGTAGAGTAGAGTTACAAATTAGGTTTGCTTCCCATCTCCACTCTGATCTCTTCACAGTTGTAACAGATGAACTGCAGGTTGTGTTGGTGGTGGTAATAATAAACCCTATATCTTTACAGGATATTCCAAAAGTCTGAACACACAGGAACTTTGCCTTGTCATATACAGTGGATGACGGGTAAAGTAAACACGCTTTAAATAAACATTCAGATAAAGTAAACAAATCCTTGGTAACGCGCCTGGTTATAGAGTAAAATCCGACTGATAATGTAAACTTGCCTACACTTAATGTAAACTAATGTTCACTGGTGTAAATTATGTTTGGTCAGTATTATATAATATGCCGTGGGTGACGTGCATGCTTTTAAATTGTCTTCAAAGTTTTATAGATATAAGATAATGACTGTAAAATGTGTACATATATCATTGACTCTTGATCAGAAATTTAAGCTAATTGAAGAATATAGAAAGGTTGGACAAACAAAGGTTGCTCTTGCTGAAAAATTTGGAATTCATAAATCAACTGTTACCCAGATATTGAAAAATAAAAAACAAATTGAAAAACAATTTCAACAAGGTGTAGCAAGTGGATCAACAAAATGTAAGAGAAGGTAAACATGCTGTTCTCGAAAATGCCCTTTTTGCTTGGTTTAAGGAGAAATGGGCACAAGGTGTTCTGCCTAATGGTGTGCTTATCAAGCATAAAGCTTCAGAATTAGCTGAAAAGATGTCACTGAAGGATTTTTCTGCAATGATGGCTGGTTTACTCGCTGGAAAAACAGATTCAACACAAAATTTACAGTAGAACATGGTGAAGCTAAATCCGCAGATGTCCCAGCTGCCGACCAATGGATACAAAATAATCTACTGAGCATATTAAAATCCTACGACAAAAACGATATCTTTAATGCTGATGAAACTGGTCTCTACTACAAACTGGTCAAATCGCGTGGTTACATTGAGGCTTCTGAAAATAAAGAAGCTGGTCGCAAACAACCAAAGGATAGGATAACCATCTTAGCTTGTGCCAATATGACTGGAGCTGAGAAAAGACCGCTGTTTGTTATTGGAAAACCAAAGAAACCACGATGTTTTCCTAAAGACCTATCAAAACTTCCTGTAATTTATGAAAATTCCAGCAATGCGTGGATGACCAGCACTCTTTTTGAAAAATGGCTCAGGGAATGGGATGTAGAGCTCAGAAGGAAAAAGAGAAGTGTGTGCTTGTTGCTTGATAATTGCACAGCACATCCCCCTCATTTGAAACTTGATCACATTAAGTTGGAGTTTTTGCCTGCAAACACTACCTCAATCATGCAACCACTTGATAGGGTATAATAAGGAACTTAAAAGGACACTATCGCTCTCTCTTACTTTGCTGTATTGTACGAGTTTTGGACAAAAGTGATGCAGTCTCATTTGCAAGTGTTAAAATTGATTTATTGGATGCTGTGACAACCATCGCTGAAGCATGGAATATGGTTCAAGAAACTACAGTAAAAAATTGTTTCGGAAAGGCGGGATTTAAATCATCTGGTCTGGCATCTACTGAAACGGAGGAATTGGATTGTCTTCATGATGTTACTGTTCCCAAAAATATTGCTTGGGATGCGTTCTCTTCTCTTTTGGCCATGGATGAGAATGTGCCCGTGCATCAAGAATTGACAGATGATATTCTTATTGCTGATGCAATGTCTGCCAATTTGGAGAAATGTCTGCGAGTGGAAGATGATGAAGATGAGAATTTTGATCCACCCTCAGTAAAGGAAGTCCACAATGCACTTGGTATCATACGCCATTTTTCTGCAGTTGAAGGATTGAATAACCCTACATTATCTCTGCTGGAAGCGGTCTTGAACAAAAACATATTTGCCAAAAAAAAAAACAAATCAAAATCACAGATGTATTAAAGAAAAATTAAACAGTGAATAGTACGAACTTTCAAAAATAATCCATACTTGTTTTTTGTTTAAAGGAATACATATTTGTTTTTGTTTAAAGAATTATTTGTTTTGTTCGAAGGAATTGTATTTTATATAGTAAGTTAAAGTTACATATTTTATATGCTAAATGCAGTATTTTTGTTTGCTTTTTTTCTTTATTTTCACCCTAAAATTGCGTGAATTTGCATACCTACAGATATTATAAACATGTGGTTAAACTAAACTTTAGAGCAGTAACGGAGTGGTTTATTTTAACCATCGTCCATTGTGTGTATATATATATATACACCTTATGAACCTTATGTTGTTTTGTGCGTTGGTCTCTCTTCACACGGAGGTCAAGCTGGTGGCCCCGCCTCTAGGTCTGGCCTGGTGGAGGAGCGAGTTGCTTTCTTGCGCTCTCCACCATACATATCCAGGCATGCCTGGCTCATTTGGTACTGTCCTGAGCCAGGCATCCAGTCTTTTCTTGAAGACTTCAACTTTGACCCCTGTTACGTTTCTGAGGTCCTTAGGAAGCTGGTTGAAAAGTTTTGGCCCCCTGACAACCAAGCTATTTTCCTTCAGGGTTGAGGAGGTCCCTTGTCGGGCCTTTAATTTGGGAACATTACACATTCTGCCTTTCCTATTTTCCAGTGTTGTTTGAATGGTAATTGGGTTTAGTTTTAGGTTTGGTACCAGTTTTTCGATCATTTTCCATATGTAGATTATGATGTACCCCTCTTCTTGTTTCCAGTGAGTACAGATTTAGTTTACATAGACTTTCCCAGTAGTTGAGTTCTTTGCAGCCATCAATCTTGGCTGTGAAATGCCTTTGCGTTTCTTTTAGTTTATTAGTTTCTTCCTTTTTATATGGGGACATCAAAACTGAGCAGTATTCAAGTTTTGGTATAATCAGTGTTTTTAGCAGGGGAATCATTACTGTCCTGTCCCTTCTCTTGAAAGTTCTTAGTACCTGTCCAGCGACTCTCTTTGCTTTATTTATCGCTATCTGATTTTGTGTTTCAAATTTCGCATCATCTGTCATTATTATCCCAAGATCAATTGCTTTCATGCTTCTCTGAATTTCCTGTCTATCTGGAGCATAATATGCAGTCTGTTTAAGTTCTTCTTTTCTACTATATCTCAAGAGCTGAAATTTCTCAGCGTTGAATGACATGTTGTCTTGTGACCATTTATATATTTTGTTCGTGTCCCTCTGCAAGACCTCCACGTCATGTACATTGCTGATTTTTCTGCTGATCTTTGTATTGTCTGCAAAGGATGTTACTATACTGTTGCTGTTTACTCCGCTGTCTATGTCTGTTAACATGATTATGAACAGGAGTGGGGCCACTACTGTCCCTTGTGGTACTGAGCTGCGTACTTCCGATTCTGATGATGATATACCTTGAATTTTGATGACCTGCAGACTATCTCTAAGGAAGTTGTAGATCCATTTTCCCACTTTGCCTGTTATTCCCATATATTTAATTTTATGTGCTATTATACCATGGTCACATTTATCGAAGGCTTTAGCAAAATCTGTGTATATAACATCGTAGTTGGCATTGCCTTCCAATGCATCTAGGATATTATTGTAGTGTTCTATTAGTTGTGATAGGCATGATCTACCTGATCAGAATCCATGCTGATTTTCGTTGAATCTTTCCCATGTCTCCAGGAAATCATAAATTTTCTATCTAACTATTCTTTCAAATACTTTGGTGATATATATGTAATTTTAAAAAAAAAAAATATATCTATAAAGCTTGCATTATTTCATCTGAAAACATATATTTTTAATTTTAAATAAAAAAAAAAATGTCTATAGTCAGCATCAGCACTGGCAGAATCAGACATTTTTTGGGCATCAGCATCAGCCAAATTTAGCTCTGATTCTCTTGCTGATTCTTTTAAATTTTAAAATTTTCATTACAAAACAAAATCTATGTTTATAGAAAATTGAACAGACAAAAAACACTTAAGATAATTTATACTCGTTTCAGTGTAATTTTATAAAAATATTTTGCTTTCATGAAAAAGACAAAACTTGATAAGTTAAGTTGCTCATAAATTTGCATTCTCTAACTAGCTAATCTCTAAATACTATAAACTATTGTAATCTCCTGCTCTTACATTCATACCGTAATAATTCTATATTGAGTTGTACTTTATAATTTATATAATAAACCATCTTATTATGTTGACTTTATTTTAACTATTTTAATAATTTTATAAACTCAAATTGTATATCCTTTTTTTATTCAAATTGACCACCAGGGATTTGAAATTTTAATGAAAAATTTTGCTGTTTACATTGTTGGGGAGAGAGAATACCTTCAACACAAGGAAAAACAATTGCTTTAAATATATTCAATTTATGAAATTAAAATAAAATTATTTTATCATTTTACTGAGTAATAAAACTTTCTCATTTTAGCTACAGTATATGAGTAACAAATTCTGGTGCTGTATATTGTGGAGTGAGTTAAGGAAACATGTTTAAACAAATTTGAAATATAAAAATATGGAAGTTGAAAGTTTTCACATTAGATTATTAAAATTTATGAAGGGAATTGATTTTTTAAAATACATGCATTGAACTGAAAGCAGAATTCCTGAAAATTCAGCAAGATCTTATTCTGAAGTTTGAGTTTGTAAGAAAAAAAATAGACATTTTGGGCAGAAGAGGCAAAGAAAGTGCTGGTGCCTTTTGCGACGTTATCATTGTGGCATTCAAATATTCGTCTACCATGAAAAGTAAGTTGGTTAGGAATAACGTTGCAATTTAAGAGGAACAAGCCTGTGTCTACAGCATTCCCTGTAAAAGTTGTGATTTTAGTATACATGGGAGAAACTGGAAGAAATATTGAAACCCGTATTAAAGAACACAAATATGCCTTCAGAAGTTGTAATACTAATAATGGGATTTTTTGTCACACCAGCCAAAATAATCATGCTATAGATTGGGAATCAAGTAAGGTACTTTATAAATGTAATAATGTCAAAAGAAAAATAATAGAATCTGTGTGTATAGAAAAAGTAGATAATTTTAATTTGTGTGAAGGTACTTATAAGCTAGACCCTTTAATGAGATTCTTGGTAAAAAAATCCCTTACAGAGTCGTGGGAATGTGTTCGAACCTAAGTGTGAATTTCTTAAAGGTCTCTGGATTGTTTCCTTACTCGCTTTTAGTAAATGTAATAATGGAAGTAATAAATGTGGAAATAAATATAAATGCAACAGATGTAATAATAAAGGTAATATTATAAATTTAATAATTAGGGTAAAGGTAATAATAATAAATGTTAAAAAATGTAAATGCAATAATAAATGCAGTAATTGTGTCAAAATATTAGAATCTGTATGTATAGAACAAGAAGATAGTTTTAATTTGTGGGAATGTACTTATAAGCGGACCCTGTAATAAAATGCCCTTCCGGTGTTGGGAGAATGGTATCTAACCTAGCTGCGAATTTCTCAATTGTCTCTGGATTGTTTCCTAATCGCCTTTTTCATTAGTTTTTTGGTTTATAAGTTCTGTATAATAAACAACAATGTAATAACCAATGTAATAATAAATTTATAATTTCTGTAATAAATAATTATGCAATATTAAATGTAATAAGTTTAATAATGTAATACCCCCTCCCTGCAGGCGGTCTTTCTGGGGTGGATCGCCCGCGGGCTCCTGCCTCCATGTGGCGAGGGGGGTCAGCCGTGGCTGGGGGCCCTGCTGGGTCCCCCGCCCGGTTGCGAAGTGGACTTTTAGCATACCCTGCTATCCTACAGCCCCCTCTTTCCTGTCTTCCCCTCTTTACCCTCTTCCTTGCCCCCTCTGTTTTTTCTGCTTTCTCTGCTCACTTCGCGCGCCCCATGGGCTGCCGGGGCTGGTCGCTGGGGGTCTCGCTCCCATGGCTGGGGCCGGACTAAGTTGGCTGGTAGGGTGCCTGGGACCCTGGGGGGCCTTGGTCTTTGCTGCCGGCGGGGGAGAACTTTGACGCTGCAAGGGCCCCTTTTGAAACGGGGGTACCTACATGGGACGAGGCACTCATCCCCCACCGGCGTGCGCTTGGTCCCCTTGGGCCCCGGGTAATCGGTTCCCCGCGGCCCCGGGCGCGAAACAATAAATTTTTTTTTTTATGGAAACTTACAAATCTAATGGACCTCGTTGACGACCCAGCTTGTGCATCTGACCTCCCTCTGACTACCTCTTTGGACCTTGGGTCTGGTAAGGGCAGTCGGCAGCCCTCGCCCACCCCGTCTGCTCTTCTTGCCGACACCTCCTCTCCCTCTCTTCCCCAGGCTCGTGGCGCCGCTGCCCGACCCCCGCCAGTGGCGGATGGACCTGCAGTGGACCCCCTGACCCCTGGATCCCCCCATATTCCACGTCCCGATAGGGACCCACCTGCTTTTTCGCCCTCAGGTGGGAAGCCCGCGGCCCCGGTCGCCTCCCACTCCGGTCGGGCCTCATCGCCCCCGGCCCCCTCGGCCCCTGGGGGACGTGGGACCCGACGTTGCCGTCCGCCTTTCTCGTCTCCCTGTCCCCTCAAAGTACTGGTGGTGTTTGGCCCGACGTCTTCGCTCGGCCTTAGGATGGTGGACAAGTTCCTCGTCCTCCGCCCCTCCTCCTCCAAGCCCCTCCCCACTAACCATGAACGCCTCTTTCGAGCGATCCATGGGGTGACGGGGATGGCTCGTTTTGACCTTTGGCCTCAGAGGGATGGCTCCATTCTGATAAGGTCGCGTTCCTCTGTCAAAACCTCCTCTCTGCTCGCTATCCCCAATGTCCTGGGCTGCGGGATTAGGGTGTCCCCCCACCCCCGCCTCAATCAGTGCCAGGGTACAATTTACGCTGCTCGTCTTCTACCCATCCCGGTGGAAGACCTCCAGATTGACCTCGCCTCCCAGGGTGTTGTGAGGGTGTACCGATTTCCTGACAGATCGCGATCCCCAACCGCCCCTTCTCCTCGCCTGCTCCTCACTTTCGACTCACTGGTGCCCCCCGTTTCAGTATTCTGGGGCTTTGGTGAGAGACAAGCGTGTGAATTCTCAGTACGACCATACGTGCCAGATCCTACGCGCTGTTTTCAGTGCAATAGGTTTGGCCACGTGAGCAGCTCCTGCCGTCAGCCGGCCCCGTTGTGTGTCCGTTGCGGCGGCCCTCCCCACCCCTTGCCCTGTACTGCTCCGCCTTCCTGCACCAACTGCCATGGACCACACCCTGCTTCATCCCGCTCTTGCCCGTCCTTCCTCTCTGAAAGGGAGGTTCGGGCCCTCTGTTCATCAGAGTTTCTCAGCGCTCGTGAGGCGCGGGACCGGTTGCGTGGCTGCGAGGCCCGGCGTGGTGCCTCGTACGCCGAGGTTCTCCGTTCCCGGACCCCGTACTCACCGGCGGTTCCCAACGCGCCTCCACCCACCGTGTCCGCTACTCCCAGTCCATCCTCTGCCGCCCAGCGGACTCCTACCGCGGCTCCCCATACTACCAGCGCGTCCCCACGTGCTCCCCCCGCGAACGCCGATGCTTCGTCGGCAACCCCCCCTGCCCCTTCTACGCCCTCTCCACCGGCGCCTTCGGCCACCCCCATTCCGGATCGTGACCCGCCGTCACCCATGCGGGCCGCACGACGGAGGGGTAGGGGCCGCAAGCGCCGCGCCAGTGGTGACCCCGAAAGGTTCGAAGCCATAAGCCTCGCATCACCTTCCTCTCCCAAACACAAACGCCCCCTTCGCCCTACCGCCCCGGTGTCCTCACCATCCCCACTGCGCAACCGTTATGCACGCTCCCCCCTGGGGTCCCCGACGGCCCTCGTGGTGGGGGGCTGAGATACACCCCTCTCCGGCCCGGTCGATGGACCCACTGGAGGGGGAACTCGCCCGCCTGGTCGGGGTGGGTGGGACGTGCACGCCCCCGCGCTTGACCCGCCCCATCTCTCTCCTCGACCTGCCAATGCCTCTGGGTGAGGTATTATTTATCACCCCCTCGTAGTCCTGCCTCCCCCGCACCTCCGGTGAAGGGAGGGGCATTCTGGATACCTCTCATCCCCTTCTCTGCATCGCTCTCCCCCGGACGTCCGGGAGACTCCTTTTCTGGAGGACTTGCCGGCGTCTGGTTCCACATCGCCCCCTCGTCGGGGTGACCCTCGCCTTCGCCCTCGTTCGGCGTCCCTCGCTGAACTCCGGGGCTTTCCGATTCCCTCTTTAATCTCGGGCCGCCCGATCGGCCCACCCACCCCATAACCATCCTTTACGCTGACTTTCCTACCCCTCCCTATACCTCGCTCCTGCAGTGGAACATCCGCGGGCTCCTGGTAGGCCTCGAGAGTCTCTCCTCTCTCCTGGCCTCCAGGTGTCCGGCGTGTTTCTGCCTTCAGGAGACGATTCTGGGATCCCGTTCCCTCCCTCGAGTGTCCGGTTACTGCGGGCTCCCTTCCCCGCCTCGATGGGGCGGGGAGGGGGGGCGCCGCGGTCTTCGTGCACCGCTCCATCCCTTTCCGCCCCCTCCTGCTCCGTACAGTCCTGCAAGCTGTGGCCGTGCGCCTTTCCTTGGGGCGCCAGCTCACGGTCTGCTCTCTTTACCTCTCCCCTAACGTACGCCCTCCACCCGATTCTCTCCATGACCTAATTCTTCAGCTTCCCCGCCCTTTCCTGATTCTCGGGGACTTCAACAGTCGGGACCTGGCCTGGGGGGACGTTTGCTCCACCTTTCTCTCCGGGACCCTTCTCTCCCTTATGGACGAGCTCGAGTTCACCTTTCTGAACGATGGCTCCCCAACCTGCCTTCACTCGGCCCACGACAGTTTAACCTGTATCGACCTTTCCCTGGTTTCCCTCGAAATCGTGACGGAGTTCACCTGGGAGGTCCTGCCGGATTCTTCCGGCAGTGACCATTTCCCAGTGTGTCTTACCCCGACCCGTCTCCTCCCCCCCACCTCTGTCCGCCCGAGCAGACTGGCCTCATACGCGAGGGGCACGGCGATCTCGCCATCAATTCCTGCCTTTCCCTCCGTCAGTGAGGCCCTCGCCTTCCTCGAGAGTAAGATCCTCTCGGCTGCCGCCAGTTGCATCCCCCGTACCTCTGGCTCCCCCAGGCCGCGAAGCGTCCCATGGTGGACCCCAGAGTGCTCCCATGCCGTTCAGGAGCGGCGCCGTGCCGGCCGCCGCTTCTACCGGACCCGCCAGCTGGAGCACAAGATAGTTTCAGCGCCTGAAGGCAGTGGCCCGTCGGGTCCTGAAACTGGCCCGGCGTACCTCCTGGCGGAGTTACGTGTCCGGGATCTCCTCCTCGACTGCCCCCTCGACTGTTTGGCGCAAGGTGCGTAGCTTTGAGGGGACCCGTGTCCCCCTCGACCCCCGGTGCTTCGGGTCGGGGACGACGAGTTCGTCTCCGATCCGGAGGCCGTCGCGAACGCACTCGCGGCGCACTTCGCAGCCATCTCCAGTTCCGATTCCCCCCATTCCCGCCGCGACCCACCGGATTTTCCACCTCATAGGGATGACCCCTATAATCACCTCTTCCGCATGACGGAGCTTCGGGAGGCCCTCCGCCCCCGACGCTCCTCCGCCCCGACGCTCCTCCGCCCCGACGCTCCTCCGCCCCGGCCCCGATAATATCCCCTATGACTTGTTACGGCACCTCCACCCCTCTGCTCTCAGCTTTGTACTGGACCTCTATAACCGGATTTGGTTGGAGGGTTCATTCCCGGACCGGTGGCGTGAGTCCATCGTCGTCCCCATCCCGAAGCCCGATAAAGACCCCTCACTCCCGTCGAACTATCGCCCCATTTCCCTGACATGCTGCGCCTGCAAGGTTATGGAGGCGATGGTCGCCTCGCGGCTGTCTCTTACTCTGGAGGCGAGTGACCAATACCCTGCTACCCAGGCTGGTTTCCGGCGCTTCCGGTCTACCACCGACCCCCTCCTCCTCCTTAGCCACGACGTGCAGGAGGCTTTCTCCCGGCGTCACTTTGTACTCGCCGTCTTTTTCGACCTCCAGAAGGCCTACGATACTACTCGGCGGAGCGCGGTCTTTGACTGCTTACGCTCCCTGGGTTTCGTAGGCTTTCTCCCTCCTTTATTTATAACTTCTTGTCCGCCCGTTCTTTCCGCGTCCGCATCGGTTCTACCCTCTCTGACCGCTTTCCGTTGGAGGAGGGTGTCCCTCAGGGTAGTGTCCTTAGCGTCCTGTGTTTCTCACTAGTGATGAACACAGTCGCTACGGTCCTGCCTACTTCCGTTCGTAGCTCCCTCTATGCCGATGACCTGGCTATCTATTGCTCTGGCCGCCTCCCGTCTTTGGCTGAACGTCGACTCCAGCTAGCCATCAACGCGGTGGTTCGCTGGGCGTCCTCGGTTGGCTATGCTTTCTCACCCTCTAAGTCTTCCAGTATGCTTTTCCGTCCTCGGCGCCTCCGTCTGTCGCATACCTTCGCCCTTACCCTTGCCGGCACTCCTCTTCCCCTCGTCCCATCCGTTCGATTCCTGGGTATGACCCTCGACGAATTTTTCGGTTGGGTTCCACACCTTAGGCGGTTGCGGCAATCATCTCGCCGCACCCTCTCCCTTTTGAGTCACCTGTCCCACATGACCTGGGGGGCGGACAGGCGTACTCTGCTGCGCCTGTACACCTCCCTGGTGCAATCCCGCATCGACTACGGCTGTGTGGTCTACAGCTCCGCCTCCTCTCCGGCACTCCGTATGCTGGATCCTCTTCTCCACCGTGGCCTTCGCCTGGCGTCGGGTGCCTTCCGCTCGTCCCCTGTCGCTAGTCTTCAGGTGGACTGCGGACACCCCCCCCTGCCCCTTCGCCGGGGCCTTCTCATGGCGAAGTGTTACCTTCGCATCTGCCGCCTCCCGAGGTCCCTACTCTTCTCCGCGATCTCCCAGGCGCTACCCCGGCCTGACACGTGGCATTTCGCTGCCTCCTGGCCGAGTTTTTCGTCCCTGGGGATCCCCCCACCCTCTATTCTGCCGTTCTCCTTCGACCTGTCGCCCCCTGGCTGACCACCCCTATCTGCCGCTGCCAGGCGCTCCGTGGCCTGCGTAAGGAGTCTCTCCTACCGTCCTCCGGTCTTCTTTTCTGGCCCATCTTCCCGTACACTCGGACGACGTTCCGTCTACACCGACGGCTCGCGCTCCCCTGCAGGTGTCGCGGCCGCCGTCTTCTCTCCGTCGCTGTCACCTACCTCCCGGGGTATCCCCCTGCCGGTTCAGGCCTCCATCTTTTCCGCGGAGCTCTTTGCCCTTCTGGAAGCCCTCCGTCTGGTATCGGGTTTTTCGCGGTCTTCCTGTACCATTTTCGGACTCGCTGAGCGCCCTTCAAGCGCTCGAGCGCTATGATTCCCCGGACCCCCTCGTACGCATTATTCAACAGGAGTACCATGTCCTGCACACCGTTCACCGGATCCGGGTCACCTTCTGCTGGGTTCCTGCCCATGTGGTGTTTCCGGTAATGAGGCGGCTGACCGCACAGCCCGGTCCGCCGCCTCGATGCCTCCCCTCCCCCGCCCGCTCCCCTTCTCTGACTATGTGCAGGTCTTTCGTCCTCTACGACCGCATAGGCACAGTCCTGGGACGATGCCACCGGAAATAAACTCTGGTCCATCCCCCCGCCTGTCATATTGGGCGTCCTCTTTCCACCGCTCCGACACAAAGAGGTCGTCCTTGCGCGGCTTCGCATCGGCCATACGCGCCTCACGCACGGCTATCTTATGTCCGGCAGGAGGCTCCTTGTTGCGCCTCCTGCCAGTCGCCCCTCACCGTCTTCACATCCTTGTGGAATGCCCCACCCTGTCGTCAGTACGTCGTCGCGCCTTCCCGTTCCTCTCTGATTTCCCCCTCCCCGATCGTTTATCTTATGCTCGCTGAGAGCCCTCTCTTCTCGCTTGACCGTCTTTTCCTTTCCTCTCCCAATCTCGCTCCTCTCTGAGCTTTAGGTGACTTCTCACCGTCGTCCGCGGTCCTCCACTTCTAGTGCCTTTCCCCCGTCTCCGTTTCTCTTTCTCATATTCTGCTTCGCTATGATATCTGCTAGCGTATAGCGGGAAATGGCGGTAAACGCCCCAATACAAAAAAATAAAAAATAATGTAATAATTATGTAATAAAAATAAAATAATAGAATCTGTATGTTTAGAACAGGAAGATAGTTTTAAATTTGTGTGAATGTACTTAATGAAAATGCCCTTCTGGTGTCAGGAGAATGGGATCTAACCTAGGTGCGAATTTCTTAATGGTCGGTCCCTGGACTGGTTTTCCCTCTTGTTTTGGTTCATTCGTGTTTCTGTATCCACCCGAGGAGGATGCCAGTGGGCGTCGAAACTGTTGTGGAAATAAACTCTGTCTATTAGAGTGGGTTTTTATTTTCATATTTTGACCTTCACGTAGAAAAAAAAGGTTTTTGCATTCACACAGTTTATTTGTTTTATATTTCACAAACATATTTTGTTATCAGTTTATGTATCAGGTCATCCCATAATTAATGTCGTTTTTTAGATCAGAATTTGAAAGACAAAAAAAACTCAACTGAAACTTTTTAATCTAGTATATATTTTCCATCGGAATCAATGACACTGCCAACATCCTACAAGTTTTTCAATGCCATGCTTATAAAATTCAGGTGGTTTTGAGGCAAAAAACGTACAAAGACTGGTGTGCAGGTCATCTAAAGAAGTATACTGTTTCTTGTCAAGATAGTTTTGCAGACTCCTGAAGAGATGATAATCTGAAGGCACAAATCTGGAGGATGTGGAAGTTTTTCCCACCCAAGCTCCTCAATTTTTGCAGAAGTGATCCGAGTGGTATGAGGATGTGCGTTGTCGTGGTGGAAAACAATTCCTTTCCGATTAACCAAAGAAGGTGATTGTTTGGTAAGGTTTCAAAGTGTATTACACAGGGTCGTGGAGTCGGAGTCGTGGAGTCGGAGTCGCACGTTTCAGGGCGGAGTCGGAGTCGGTAAAAAACTTCGACTCCGACTCCAATTTCTGTGTCCTGTGTCACCCTTAATTTCTAAATCCTAAATACTAACATTTAGGTTATTTAGTTTTTTTGGTCAATAAACCTTATTCATCGATAGCCCCTAGATTAAGTTTTTTTAATATTTTTTTTTTACATTTTCAGAATATACAATTAATATTTATTTAAATATAAAATATAAAATTTCACACTTAGTGTGGTGGTGATGAAATGTCTTATTATTATGATAATGAGTGAAACACTAGAGGAGTCGGAGTCATATATTTAAAATGTGAGGAGTCGGAGTCGGAGTCATATATTTAAAATGTGAGGAGTGGAGTGGATTTTTAGATTTTTTACAATGTGTGGAGTCGGAGTTGGAAAATTTTGGACCGACTCCACAACCCTGGTATTACACCACCTTTATCCCACCAAACACTAAGCAACACCTTCTGAGGGTGAAGATTTGGTTTTGGCTGTGGTGTCGCTGGTTCTCTGGCACAAACCCACTGTTGACGGTGCTTAACATTCTGGTACAGTATCCACTTTTCATCACCAGTCACTAAATGGTGCAAAAATGGATCTTGGAGTTCACGGGAATGAAGATCTGTGGCACCCATTTTCCTAACTTAGGCACTTTCCCGAGTTGTTGCAAATGTTGGTGGATGGGGATGAATTGAGTTTGTGGGCCAATTCTTCAACAGTTGTTGAACAGTCTTCAAGTGTGGCTAACAGCAGGTCATCATCAAACTCAGCAGGGTGTCCAGAGTGTGCTGCATCTGTCAAACAGCAGTCACCATTCCTAAACTTTTGAAACCATCTTTGCCATAAATTTCCTGAATATTTTGCGTTGCTTCAGTAGCACTATTCCCCTTTTTGAACTCGTAAAGCATTATATGCCTGATATGCTCTTCTGATACCACCATGCTTATGAGGGGTTCACATAAAGCAAAACACATCTTCACTGGTCAAGGTCTGTAAAGTATGTAGCGAAATACAATAGATCTCTTAGATATAACCTTCGGAAAATTTATGCTTAAACCAAGTAGGACTAGTTTAAACTTAATCTATCATAAAAAAAATTACATTACTTATGGGATGACCTGATACAGTGACCTCTGTTGTCTACAGGTAATAAAAGATTTATTTTGGTTAAGCATATGTGTGATATTATGTTACATGAAAGGTTAAATATTATAAATAGTTTGTATTGCGTTTCTTATTTCTGCAAAAAAAAATTTAAATAAAGAAAGATATAAAATGATTAAATACAATCGAGTTTTTTTTCAACATGCTGAGAAAAATACAAAAAATGGGTAAATGGTATGGTAAATTATGACATTGATATATTGTATGCAATAGCTTCTCAGAGTATTGTTTGATTCGCTGTTTGAAGGTGAACTGCCCCCCCCCAATTATTTTAGAGCAATCGACGCCCCTGGTTAACAGGTATGATTACTGAGAATAAGCTCATACTATTCCTGAATCTCATTGAAGCAACAACTATGCAGAATGGATTATAATCACCAGAAAATTGCTGAAAGGGGAAGAATCATTGATATAAAGGAGAGTGGGCTGTCTCCAATTCAAGTTGCAAGAGAACTTGGAAGGGAATCTACAAGAATCACCACAGAATGGGGAAACCTTGACTGACAACTGTTGCAGATGAGTGGAGGTTCTGTGATGTTGCCAAAGCCCATCCCTTTACCAATGCTGTTGCCATGCCATACGGGAACAATTGTAACTTGATGTTTTAGCAATGACAGTGAGGTGGTGGCTACATGAAGCTGGGTTACACCATCGGACCCTGGCTAGCAAGAAGTTAAATCAGCAACATCGAGAAAATGGACTTCACTTTGCTTGGCAACATGTTGACAAAGGACATTACTTTTGGAGCTGTGATATTTACCAATGAAAAGGCCTTATTCTCCACATCCCATGGCCATCTTCATTATTGGAGGAGGAATAATACTTGATGTACTCAAGAGCACATCTATGATGAAGCACATAGCAGTCATATCACTTGTAACATGTGGGGATGGATTAATCTGTATTGTGTAGGAAAGCTCACCAAAGTAGAAGGGAGGTTTACTGCAGACCAGTATATAGAAGTTTTTGAAGAGGTTATGCTTCCTTCTGTGCATGCAAATGCTCTGCCATTTCCTGAGTGAATCATTTTTATGCAAGACAGGTCCCCAATTCACACAGCATGGATCATCACATGCTGGTTCTCTGAACAAAGAAATATCGACCTTCTGGATTGGCCAAGTAAGGGTTGTGATATGAATCCCATTGAGAATATGTGGACCAATATTGTAAATGTGTGAGAACCAGCAGAGGAATGAACAATGGACCAGCTTTTACAATGCACATTTAGTGAGTGGGAGGTGCTGAGGAGGAATCAACATCTGGTATATAATTATGTTCCTTCTGTACCACATTGACTGCAGGAAGTCATAGACAACAGTGGCTGGACAAGATATTAAATTTGTGTTCATGTATAAAATATATCTCAAATAGGATGGTAATTATGAATGTGTAACACCTTTTGCAAAATTGTCAAATATCATTGTTTAAATGGCTATTTTTATCGATATGAATCACTGTAATAGTTTTATTCTCTGTAATTCTCTCCTTTGAGGTGAGAGACCTCCAAGAGTCACAGCTGCAGTGGTTCAACACTTAAGTTGTAACATGGAACTTATTAATACAAAACAATTATATGGATTTATGATGCTGCCTCAATACAAAACATTCTTCATTTTTAAATAATAATTCTCTTGGTGACTGTTTATTACTATATCAGTGTTGCTGATCTAGAAATAGCATTTGGTCTGGATATAACATTATAGGGTGTGTCGAATTTTTCAACTTTCAAATTCCAAATATGAGGGGTGCTAAAAAGTTGCAGCATGACTTAGGAATTCTAAAGATATTTTTATTAATTTAATATAATTTAGTTTTGCTTGGTAAGAAGCTACATAAAAAAAGTGACTTTTTTGTGGAATTATATAATAATTATTATTATAATAATTATATATGCTGTATATATAATGCACTGCTGTTTTTGCTTATTTCACAGGTTGAAACATATTCATCAGTGTGCTGAAGATTACTTGTCCGTCAGTGCTACCATCCTAACCAGTGGGAATTGACCTACAATGGCTTCTAAAAGGAGGACAAGACTGGGGACATCCACACATATGAGCAACCTAATTGGAACTGGTAGAGAGTTGTTGCCCTCTGAACTCCCAACTCTGCGAGACATTCTGAAATATGGGCTACTGCTAAGAGAACAAAGTGGTAAGGATGTGAGAAACTACCCAGCAGCCAGTCTTGCAAAGGACATTTACCCTAAAGTGCTTGAAAAGTGGGAACGAGCAAACAGTTCTTTTGTAGCCCCCGTTGTAAATTCACGAGTCACAATCTTAAACAAGATCCAAGAGAGCTGGGAGCAGGCCAAAAACATATCTCTTGGGAGAGGAAAGCTACATGTCAAGAGGCTTTCATTGCAAAACTTGACAAGCTTTTTGACATCCTCAGTTGCAAGTGTAAAATTGTTCTCTGCTCTGAATTTGGCTGCCTTGCAGATGCTGGTTGCAAAAACGAAACTCACATTAACTGTACATGCCCTAGGGAGATGAAGATCCCTGTGAAGGAACTTGCTTTCATTAAAGGTCAGAGAGACAAGTCTGGTTCTATTGGACCACATCAGATTGGCTTGCCAGATCAACCTGAGCACAACAGACAAGTCAAAAAGCAGAAGTGGCAAGAAGATGAAAGAAGAAGGCTTGCTGAATATAAGCAGACAAGTAAGCAGGATGTTTCAATGCCATCAAATGAAATAATTTTCTCTGATGATGAAAATGAAGAACAAATAGCTGATGCTCAAGATGGAAAGGATGGAAGTTATGAAGTGACATTAGAAATACCAAGCACGTCTTCAACTTCCAATAAAAAGCCAGAGTACAACACATTAGAAATACCTAATGTTGCTATGCATAGCATCAGATATGGTGTTGGCCTGCGTGCCACAGCTGCCATCACCACTGCTGCCTTTATGGATGCTGGCTTGATCACTGAAGAAGACAAGAGACTTGTAGTTGATCACAATAAAGTCAAGAGGGCCCAAGAAAAAGTTGAGATCCCTGGATCAGGAATTTGATAATCTTTGTAAGAAGGGTGAAATTGACTGCATCTTCTTTGACGGCTGTCAAGATACAACTAAAGTTATGCTGAAAGCAGACAATTCAGATCGTCAGTTCCCCAGCATCATCAAAGAAGAGCATTATTCTGTGTGCAGTGAGCCAGGTGGAAGATATCTCTACCACTTCACTCCTGAGAAAGGCTCAATGAGAAAAAAACCTGCTGAAGTTATTGCTGATAATCTTGTAGATTTCATGAAGAAGAAGGGCATTGATAAAAGCCTGCAGGCCATTGGAGGTGATTCTACAAATGTTAACACTGGCTGGGAGGGTTGTTCCATGCATTGGGTAGAGGTCAAGCTTTGCCGTAAGCTGATCTGGTTGGTTTGTGCCCTCCACACTAATGAGTTACCCCTGCAACACTTGATCACAGCACTGGATTGGAAGATGTTGTCTAACAACAAGTGGACAGGTAACATTGGCAAGATGCTAGACACCAACCAAACTTGAAATTGATCCTTCATTCACCAAACTCTCAATTGGAGAGCCTCTTACTTCACTGAGTGACAATGTCGTAAAGGATATCTCTACTGATCAAGCGTACGGGTATAGGATCACACAGGCCATAAGGACAGGAGAACTTCCCACAGATCTGACCCTTCTTGAAATTGGTCCAGTGAGCCATTCAAGGTGGTTGACAACAGCAAACAGGCTTTGTCGCATATGGGTTTCAAAACATGGCCTTAAAGACAAAACCCTCAACAACTTAAGACTGATAGTGGAATACATTGTTGGTGTGTACTACCCCTGTTGGTTCAACATCAAAGTAAAACACACTTGGGTGGAAGGCCCACGCCACATCTTGTTTCAGCTGTGGCTAGTTAGGCTGCAAAAGAAGGCTGTAGCGGATGCTGTTTTGCCAACCATCAAGCGCTCAGCATGGTATGCATTCAGCGAAATGATAATCCAGACACTCTTGTGCTCAGATGACAGTGAGGAGAGGAGAGTTGGTGTCCAAAAGATTGTTGACATGAGGGGTGGAGATGATGACACACTTGGAGATCTTTCTGTACATCCCCGGAAGACACCTTCCATCAACCCTAGTGCTTCTTCCGTGTTGGAGCTGACAGACTGGTCTGACAGGGTATTTGAACCTCCTTTGACATGTAAACTGACCAGTGGAAGTAAAGAAGTTCTTTGACAAGCCTATGCAAGTTACACAGTGGCCCTGTCATGCTCAGTCAATAGAGAGGTGTGTGAAACAAGTCACAGAGGCAGCAGGCAGGGTGTATACACATGAGAAACGTGAGGGCTATATCAGAGGCCAAGAAGCAAGTCGGCGGCTGATGTCCAAGAATGAATCAAAGCAAGACTTGATGAAACTTGTTTAAATATTTTTTTTTACTAATGTCATTACTTTCTAATGTTGTTTTATGATTACAAGGATGTTTTATGATTACTAGGATATGTTTTATGCAGAGAAACTAAAATTTTTATAGCATTACCTGACATTTTGAGAAGCTAAAATGAATAAATGTTGTTTTCCGAGAGCAATTTATGTTGAGCAATCACAAAAATAATAGCAGATTTGAATTCTTCACATCCAAAAACATATTTTTAAAACCCCTCAGTGAAGGAATTGGCAAAAATTAATTTTCACCTCCCAAATTGACACCCTAATTATAACAATGCCATACCAGTAGTATGCATTCAACTGTCATCCATTTGCCAGTTGGAAGATATTGTAAGCAGTGATGTTTGAAACCTACAGATACCCATCAATCTGGTAATGTTACAATATTATTAAAATTTAATATGTATGAAAATATTGTTTTTGCATTCATAACCCGCCAATATATGTACTGTATTTATATATATCAGGTTTTTGCTCTCTGTTATAACACAAAATAATATCTGAATCTCTGTTCAGTATTAAATGTAAATAAATAAATGAATGAATCAATAAATATACAGGGGGGGATGGGTGGTGCAAGTCATGGAATTTGCTCAGGGTGCAATAATGCCTACCAATGGCTCTGTTTTTATACATTGAAACTTCAGTTTGTTCAGGCTTGCCAATACCATGAACAGTCATCATGTCCAAAGGGTTTTTTTTTAGTTTTTAAAAGATAATTTTTTATTCACTTCATTGACAATGCCCCTTGTTAATATATATCCCCTTTTTGAATTTATATTTAATTATTCACTTATGTTTTCTTAGTAATATGTATACTAGAGTGATGAATGGAAATAATTGTTCTAAAGAAATTTGGCAATGAGTCAACCAACCAATCTGCACTAAACCCCAGGTTCATTCATAAAATGTTAAAACTGTTTGTAGTACACACCAAATATATGCCAGGTGTCACTATCTGTTCTCAAAAGTGTCCTACGAATAATGAGCACGACTGTACATACTGTGTAGGGGATTAAACCCATATTTATTTATGTCCAGTAAAGCATTCTCCACCCACTTATTAACCATTTTTTGTTTATTTTTAGGAATAAAAAGTTGTTAAAATAAACAAACAAGAAAATAAAAGGGGATTAATTTGAAGTTAAGAAAGGAAAGTAAATTTTTGAAAGTATGGAAGAGATGACAGGCTAGGCAACCCATACAGGGGCCTGGTCTGCTAATTTTTTGATTGCCTTCCCCCAATGAAAAGGCAACAGAGAAGGTAGATTCTAGCATTGGCAGGTAAACTATAATTAACTTTTAATTATAGTGTTTCTGTGAAATGAAGTTAAAAAAAAAATTGTTAATGTAATTTAATAGTAGTCTTTTTTAATAGGCCATGTTTTTTGTTTTTTTTTCTGAAAAAGAAAGTAAGAGGATGGATTTTTCCCTCAGTTTATCAAAGAAAGTAGAAGACATTCAGCATATACACATACATTACGGTGGTCCAAAATTTGGGTAAAATTTCAAAATAGTTGGAAATGCTCTCCACATGGCTGCTCTTATTCCTTTAGATGTGAAGTGATTTTGTGCAAAATATCTGTCAATTCATTACATAATAAGAGGTTGTTATGATTTTCACATTTTCAATTAATTAATTAGCTAATCATTTTCTACCCGCTTCATTTTTAGAGGATGTGGCAGTCACGCCACATTGACTCCACCCACCTTTCAGAGGATGATGAAATTGTTTGATTTCTTGTATAATGCTGTTTTGAATCGGACAAAGCATTTACTCATGCATCATTTCAAGTTTAAACTTGTTGGAGGATGGTTTTAAGTTCGTTCATACTTCAAGAGCTTAGGAATAGTATCTCATGTAAATATTAATTCATATACTATATTAATTATTAATTTGTATATATTAATTATTAATTCATATATATTATATTTATTCAGTATAAATACGGAGTGTCCCAAAAGTCAGTTTACCGAAGAAAATGTTCTGAGGTGAGTTTACTACAAAGAAAAAACTTTTCACAAATATGTTTACAAAACATAAGAAAATAAAGAAAAAAAATTTACGAAGCATATTTACAAAACATGAGAATAGTTCTGGTTACAATAACTGTTCAAAATGTTGATGCACATCTTGTATCTGTCAATGGTTGACCAGCAAATTGCTTTACATAGTTCCTTATCATTGCTTAAGAGCTGGAATTCTTCACAAATGTAGTCTTTAAGGTCCTGAAGAAATCCTGGCTTTTTGCTATAAAAAAATTGTCATAATGTTTAGAATAATCATCAGGTTATCTCGAGGTTGTTAACTGCGGCTCACGAGACAATTTTGGTTTTTATTGTATTTATCATAAAAGACAAAATTCATAATACAAATATAATTTTTTTTTCACATAAAAAAAAAAAAAAAGGAAAATTGAATTGACAATAAATAAAATGCATCATGCATATGACAATTTCTTTTGCGTGACAGGCACTAAGTGGGATAATTATGTAATTAACACCAATTGCCACTCACCAGTGTCCAGTACCCCTCGAGCTACCCTGCAGGCAGCGTGTAGTAACGAGTGAGTGTGTTTTAAAATTGGTTTTTTAGATCAAATAGTGGCTATTTTTCTCAGCTATACAAGTGAAAGTTATACAACCCCTTAGTTGATTAAAATGACTGAGCAGACAAAGTGTAAGAAATGGAAATATGAAGAAGAAAATAGTTTTTAAACAGGAGTGGGAGGAGAGCTTTGCCTTTACTGTTAAGGGTGGGAAACCTGTTTCTCTTAGCTGCCACATGGCACTCAATCACTTTAAAGCCTAAAGCCAGTAACTTAAAGCGTCATCATGAAACTAACCATAAAAATTTTATTATGGAATTTCCTCCCAAATCAGAATTGCGGAAGACTAAGTTAACAATGCTGAAATCTAGCCTAGTTGCCCAACAAACTGTATTTTCATCATTGTGTAAGACAGCTGACTTAACTACTGAAGCTAGTTTTGTTATGGCATGGAATATTGCTCGTGCTCAACTTCCCTACAGTAGTGAAGAATTTGTGAAGAATATTGCCCATGTTACTGCAATTCTCACTCCAGATAAAACAAAGCTTCGAGAACAAATAGCAAGTATTTCTATTTCCCACCACACTACAGAGAGATGTATTTCCCAGATCAGTGCTGAAATTACATGCTCATTGCAGAGTGATTTGAAGAATTCTGTTGCATTCAGTTTGACCCTCGATGAATACACAGATATTAAAGATAACCCTCAACTGGCGATATTTGTTCATTATGTTACTGGCGATGGAAATGTGAAAGAAAAACTCTTGGACTTAATGACTCTAAGAGAAATCACCAGAGGGGTTGACATAAAGAATGCACTTGACGAGGCATTATCAAATGCTCAAGTACCATTGAATAAGCTTGTCAGTGTTGCAACAGATGCAGCACCAGCTATGGTAGGACAAAATGTAGGCCTAGTTGGGCTCTTGACATGCGATCCCAAGTATCCTGTGTCTCTTTATTCAGTGTATCATTCACCATGGTCATTTGGTAAGCAAGTACTTTAGGTATGACAGTGTTATGAAATGTGTTCTAGAAATTGTGAATTTCATTCGTTCAAATGCAAAAACGCACCGAGCGTTTAGAAATTTTATCGAGGAGCTGGATCTTCAAGATAAGCCAGATGACCTTTCATTCTACTGTATTGTAAGGTGGTTATCAACTAGTAATCTCCTGAATAGGTTTGTTGCACTGTTGGAGCCTATCATTGATTTCTTGAAAGAAAAGGGAAAGTCATACCCACAACTAGAAGATCACGAATGGGTGCAGGATCTGATGTTTTTTACTGATGTAATACAACACCTTCAAAATCTAAATTTGGCACTTCAGGGAAAGGATAAGGTCATTTCTGACATTACACACACAGTTTTCAGTTTCCAGAATAAAATAAAGCTCTTCCAAAAAGATCTAGTAACAAAAAAACTTGACCACTTTCCCCACCTGAAAAACTGAGCAAACACTTTTCCTGATATTGAAATAAAAGATAGTAAATTGGAGGAATACAAAGGTAAATTAGAAGGACTAATTGATGATTTTCAGTTCAGGTTTGATGAACTAAAGAAGCTAAAACCATGCTTTGAATTTCTTGTAAATCTTTTCCTGATTGATGATGTCAATGATGGCTGTCCTGTAGCCCTGTTCAAAAATCAACTTTTTCTTATTTTCATAGGTTTCTGTACTTTTTCCCATGCTTTTTGACCTGAAAAGGCCGAAAATCACAACCATTTTGACCTAGGTTGTTGGGAAGCATTGCCGCATGGAGCTTTAAGTTTTCTGCCTTGAAATCGGCCAAAAGCACCAGTTCCGGGGTCCCTTGAATCATGTTTTGCACTATAACGCTTTATCTAAACAAGATAGGGCAACAAAATAGGCACCAAATTAAAGTGTTTTTAATCCTCTTTCTAACTTATACAATTATGATAGTCTTGGAACAAGAAATGGCACATTGGTACATACAAAGATTTCAGAAATATCACAAAATTCGTTTTCTCACACTCAAGGCAGACAAGGCGCCTTATTCATGACACAAATTTGAGATTAACATTTTGTCACAAGTCTAATCGATCAAGAAGTGAAAGCATTACATGATGATTAATTTCATAATGACATTTACACAGTCAGTTGTTGAGAGTTTGTTTCTTGAAGCTGTCAAAGCGGCGTCTGTTGAACTCCACAGCTTGAAGGAGATAGTCCCTTTGCTTGGCATCTGTTGTTATGACATTTGCAAAGTCGCTCATCATCTTGACACCACGTTCAGCAATGTCATTCACCGCTTTCAGATTCTTAACATAGTCCAACGCTTTTCTGTAGTCCTCATTCTGTGGCCAAGACGTGACAGGTTCCAGAAGCCACTCGGATCCAATGTTCAGTGTGTCCAGCAGGAAATGTGATTCTGGGCCAATGAGATCAACCAGGGTGGTCTTAGCTGTGACTCTCTGGAATAGAGGCTTTCCTGTTCTGAAGCTGTCTGGCTTCTCAGTGGCATGTAACTGGGCAGCAATGTCGTGCTTCAATGTGTCACTCAATCTACTGCTGAACAGGGCAAATGGCACGACTTCCTGCGTCAGGTACCATTTGTGGTTTTCCATCTTATTAAGTACTGCATCAGCAAGCTCTGGGTCAGTTTTCTTGTACTTCAACATGTCCTGGATTAGACTTAGATCATTCACGGGAGCATCTGCAGCAGACATTGACATCATCCATACAGGAGTGTAGAACAGCGCAAGGAAGGTGTTGAGTCTTTCCAGCTTTGATACAGTGTCTTCGTCGTACTCAAGTTGATCTGCAAACATCAGCATTTTCATGGAGTACAGGTTTCTGGCCATCCATCTGGCCTGATGAATGGCGCCTGGTCGACTCCAGTGAATACCTCGAGGAGGCGTTCCTCCAAGAACAATGACTGTCAGTTCAGCCATTTCCCTGTAGTCGGCTCTTGGAAGCCTTTCTGCTGTTAGAATGTCTTGGAGTATTTCTTCACTGTTCTTCTTCTTTTCCTTCAGCCATTTGCTGTTGATAGCCAGCATCTTTGGGTTTTCCTTGGACAAGTCCGTCCAAACATCCTTCAGATGCTCAAACCAGGGATTATCTGGCCCCTTCACCTTCCCAAACAGCTTCTCCCAAACTGCTCCTACTAGGATTTCCAGGATGTGATGTCGACAGGCCAGATAAAACACCTTTTTGTTCAGCATTTTCTCTAGCAGTTTGGCAGCTCCTCTGTGAACTCCACTGTTACTGGATGTAGTGTCAAAAACAAGGGCAGTAACATTATCCGTAAGTTCCCATGTCTCCAGTAAATCCATTGAAGCCTCAGCCTGAGCTGTGCCAGAAGAATTGTCGATGACAGGTACTCCCAATAACTTTCCTTCAGTGTATGAAGGTGGACCAGACACTAGCACAGCTAAAGTCTCTGAGGTACTTCCAGGTTCACTGCCCAAGACATCTTTGAGCAACTTTCCATCCCAGTGTAAGGCAGCGTACTGTGGGGGGTTTTCACAAAACTTGGACATGTGACTCTGGCTGATATTATACCTGGACAGCATTCTGTTGCGACGTGTTGTTGAGGTTGAGATGACGAAGTTATCCAGATCAGCCCCTCCAGCTTTCAAGGTGGCAGAAACCATGGCAGTAACTTGATTGTCTGATAAACCAAGACGATCAGCTGTATTGCAGATGACATCACATTCCATGACCTTCCTTGGAAACGTCAAAGTCACACTAGTCACAGTGTCTTGATGGTGAGAACATCCAGGACGAGGCTGATGGTAATCCATGTCCTCTGTGTTAGCGTCGTTGTCAGTTGAGTCACCCCAGGTAATGTCATCCACATGAACAACTGCCTCTTGTTCTGCTGCAGCTGTAAAATAGTACAACATGTTAAGACAGTAATTGTTAAGTACATGCTAAATATCGCAATGGAGTAAAACTTAAAACTTTTTGTACGTTCAAAGTAATTAGTTTTACCTTGTTCTTGTCTATGCTGCAGTCTTTCATTCCTCGCTGCTTGCTGCAGGGATCTTGTCTCAAAAATCTTGTCATGACCAGACATATGACCTTTCCTCTCAGTCTTTTGGTCTTCGTAGAACCTGATATCCTCATCTTTCTTCTCTCTGGATAACAGTCTGTTGTTCTGTATTTCCTGGATTGCATCTGGAGCTCCTATATCGAACAGGCTGTCTAATTCCAGCACAAATGCTCCTCTTTTTCCTCCAGGGTTACTTGCTCTTCCTTTGCTTTTCACCAGAGCACGATGTTTCTCATGTAGTTTCATGAAGAGCTTCATTGCGTTGTACTTGGTCATTGTCTTGATCCTAGCCATCTGCCAGAATGGGATGATAGATTCAACTGTTTCATATGCAAGGTCTTGAACCATGGGCCTCCCTGCATTTTCCGGTAAATTCTGAAGATTAAGGAAATACTGGAACGCCTGTCTGTTGGTGGGAAGCTGGGAACCACTGATAAAAGCTGAAGGGTATCCAACCAGGAAAGTTTCAGTGAGAGATCTGGTAGATGGCCCAGTTGACACCTGCCTGTGGACAGTACGTGGAGGTTCTGAGATATCAACTGTGCGCCCACGGAGCTCCCTCAGCTCCTTGCTTAATGCCATTGTGAAGTTGTAACTTGTAGATGGTTTTCTAGATTCTGATTGAGTTTCTGTTGTTTCCTGAAAAATGATAGATAATTATTATTATTATTATTATTATTATTAATTATTATTTTATTATTATTATTATTATTATTATTATTATTATTATTTATTAATTTTATGCTCTTTCATTTGATACCTAATTTGTTGCTCTATCTTGTTTAGATCAAAAGTTAAAGTGCAAAACATAATTCAAGGTACCCCGGAATTGGCGCTTTGGCCGATTTCAAGGCAGAAAATTTAAAGCTCCATGTGGCAATGCTTCCCAACATCCTAGGTCAAAATAGTTGTGATTTTCGGCTTTTTCAGGTCAAAAAGCATGGGAAAATGTACAGAAACCTATGAAAATAAGAAAAAGTTGATTTTTGAACAGGCCTACTGTCCTGTTACCACACCTTTTGTTACGGAAGCTGCTTCAATACAAACAGAACTTTTGGAGCTACAGGAGGATGTGGGTTTAAAGTTGATACATAAAAGCTTATCTGCAGTTGAGTTTCAGAAGCAAGTACCAGAGACAAAGTATCCTCACCTCAGGAAAACCAGTTTCCAACTTATCTCAGTTTTTGGGACAACTTATTGCTGTGAAGCACTCTTCTCAGTAATGAAGTTTGTAAAGTCAAAACATCGTGCTGCCCTTACTAACAAACACCTGACTGAGCTGCTTCATACCCCCTTAACATCACATCAGCTAGACTTTAAAGCATTAACAGCCAAAATGAAGACCCAAACTAAGCCTTTTACAAGCAGTAATTAAACAATTTAATAATGTGAGTATAATTATATGTATGTTTTTAATAATTAAATTCTTTTTAAAATATTTTGCGGCTCTCATACATCTGAAAAATGTATGTGGCTCTTGGGTCCAGGAAACTTGGCCACCCTGGTATATATTTTGTCTCTTGAAGTTTATTATTTACTTAGCCAAATTTTTAAAAATATATTTAAGAATCTCTTCCTACCCATCAACCACTGTAACCAATTTTTTTACTTTATTTATTTTGACTGCAATTTTTTTCTTTAACCCTTACATAATTGTGCTTTGGTGCTAAATGGTTAATGCATTATTTTCTCTCATTTTTCAGGTTGTGGCTGGAAGTACTCACTCATCTGCAGGAAAGACCAGCAATGAGTTATCAACTGCAAGGCTACCCACATGTGGTGATGTGCTTTGTTTGGTTCAGTCTCACCACCTTGAACAGTCCAAGACTTTGAAAGGGAGCTACAACTTGGCCTGCAAAGAGGCCCTGCAAGTATGGTAGAGAGCAAGGATTCCTACACAGTGAGTGGATTCCTGCGTTAGGAAGCTGTCAAAGCTGTACAAAGAGTTCCTTGCATTGAAGAAAAACCGCAAGATGCAGCTACAAAGTTGCAGAGTGAAAGAGAGCATGTTCCAAGAGACTCTCTCAGAGCTTTTCAATGTTGCCTCAAGGGATGCCTTGAAGATGATAGACAATGAAGAATGACTGCCAATTCCTGATGATGCAACGAGAAGATGTCTTTTCCTGCAGTATGGCAGGCTCTGACAAGATTAACTTTGCCAAGGAATACCACAAGAGACATTGACAGGAGAAAGATGTTGACAAAGCTCTAAGGTACAAAGAAAGAGAGGCTGCATTCCAGGCTGGAGCTGCAGGTCTTCCATCATCCACTTCATCCTCTGAAGAATTCAATGCTGAAGACGATGATTATTGTCCATCGACTTCGACTGGAAGAGCAGATGTACACACTCATCCTCTGAAACGAAAGTTTCTTCACATCACCAGATGTGGTTGCTGCTCTTGATCGTGTCAACCTTCCCAATCGAGGAGCAGTCTTCGTTGCTGGATCAGTCACTCAAGCCCTGGGCTATGATATTTCTACAATGATTCACGCAGCTCCATCCGTCGTTCAAGAAGACAAGCAAGGCAGGCAGCAGCCAAAGAGGATAAAGCTTCATTTTCTGTCGAAGGACCCCTTCTTCTTCACTGGGATGGGAAACTACTTCCCGACATTGGCAGGGCAAAGGAAACAGCTGAATGAACCGTGGTAATCATTACGGGAAATGGGATGGAAAAACTCCTAGCTGTGCCAAAAATACAATGAGCTCCAGGAGAAGAACAGGCCAAGGCTTGCATTTTGACAATTGATGACTGTAATCTTCATGGTGAGATCCAAGGTCTCATATTTGACACAACTGCATCTAATACTGGCCTTCATAGGGGAGCCTGTACCATGATTGAAAAAGCAGTAGGGAGTGAACTTGTCTGGATCACTTGTCAACATCATATCCTTGAAGTCGTCTTGTCAAACACCTGCAATGCACTTCTTGGACCCACAGGTTGCCTGGAAATGATTCTCTCTAAAAGTTTTCAGAAAAAATAGCCATCACTTCTGAAGGATTCCTTCATGAAGGCTTCAAACAACCTATTCAGAGATCCAAAGATGTTCCAGCTTCGAGAGGAAATGATCCAGTACTTCACAAAGGCACTGGAGTGTAAACAATAGCATGATGACTATGAGGAATTGCTACGACTCTGCCTCGCCTTCCTTGGGTGCCATGATGAGAAAGAAGTCAAGGTCTGTGCTCCAGGACCAGCTCACCATGCATGCTGGATGGCCAAGGCCATCTACATCCTCAAAATTTATCTGTTCAAGCATCAACTACAGCTGACAGCATGTGAGACGGAGAATATCACCAAGGTGTCTCTGTTTATTGCCTTGGTCTATGCACGTTTTTGGAACGAGGACCCCATTGGAATCAACGCTCCTTTCAACGATATTCTGCTTCTTAAAATCTTGCGAAAGTACCCAAATGAGACCATTTCCAAAGCAGCATCCACAGCTCTTCAATGGCACCTTGGAGAACATCTCATTGGCCTTGCATTCTTCGATTCTAGAGTTGATGCTGAAACCAAACCGAAGATGGTCGTAAACCTCCAATGTAATGAGAATACTACTGTTACTCGTTGATTGAAGCTTGAAGAAAACATTGAAGATTTGAATTTGTATGAAATGGTCACCAAAAGGACCCTGGGAATCTTCAATCTGTTAAAGAAGGAAGGAAGGCAGCAGAGGATACCTTCCTGAGGACTGATCCCAATTCCTGGATGGAGGATGATTGCTTTCAAGAGTTTTGACACATAGTGATCAACCTAAAAGTTGTCAATGATTCGGCGGAGAGGGGTATCGCCCTTATCAAGGCATATAATACATCTTTGACAAAAGATGGAGAACAAAAACAATTCATCCTCTGATTAGTAGCAAAACATCACCAAGACTACTCATTGTCTTCAAAGGAGTCAGTGATGAAGCGTTAATCTAAGTAATGATGTATATTATAAACGAATGATAAATGTAATTTTCTATCAAACAATCATTTTTGTTCTTTAAAAATTAATCTGTTTTCTTTAGGAGTTATTCTGTTTTCTAAAAAGAATAAGCTGTTTTCTTTGAGATTTAATCTGTTTTCAAACAAATAAACTAGTATTTGCCCTTGTTTTTTTCATTTTTTAACCCAGAAGATCAATTTACTAGAAAATTAGTAAAATGAAATTCATAGCAACCAGTAAATATCATTCAATTAGGCTGAAATTTGGCATGGAGATGTTTGATAGATATAGGAACAGGAGCAGCCATATGGAGGTAAAAAATTAAAAAATTTTGTTTTGGACCACCCTAACATGCATGTATATCAGTTTGCATAGCAATAATGCCACTAAAGAAAAAGAAAAAAAAGGGAATTTGTAAAGCACTTTAATGTGTTATTTAAAAAAAAAAAAAAAAAAAATTTAAGGAAATGTCCATAAATATATTAAACTGTAAGCTGAAACATTTGTGAAAATTATAATAAAAATGTTAGTAAAAATAGATTAAATTAGTAGAAATTAGAAAAACTAGATTGAATATGTTGTTTGTATTTATATTGTGTGAGAACATTGGTGTATGGGCCAATTTTTTAATTGCGGGGTGGCTACACATTTGCCTGAATGTACATTTTCAGAATTCCATATTTGTTCTCAATGCTATTTATGGTATACTACATTTTTGTTTAACTTTAGTGTTATTATATACGTATATCCTAACCAATGCGCAATTAAAGCATTTAAATACCATCCACATGCCATAATTCTGGAAATTTTAATTTAATGTGTAGATCTTCACCTCGTGTACTAAAATTATTACAGGATCATATTTTATGAAAAACTGTACCTAAAACAGTGGTGATATCTTTAATGCTTTTTAAAACAGAACACTCATTAACACTAGAAAGTCCGGAAAATTGCACCATCTAGAACGACCAACCAGTCAAAATGACCGCACTTTTTTTAATACGCTTATATTTATATTTCTTTTGACATATCAAAGTCATATATGCAATATAGGGTAAGAAAATAATATATTTTAAATCAAATTTTGACGAAACATTCCATAAATCATTGATATAATTATAAAGTAAGGAAAAAAGTATGTTAATAAAAAACTAAATGCAATTAATTAAATTTCAAGAATGCTATTCCTTTTCATTAACAGAGGTAAATAACTTTGATTCAAACATTCTTACACATATAATAATTAGTTTTTATAGATAGTTAATTGTTACAATTAGTGCAAAGTACTTTCTTGATCACTTTGCTTGCACATTTGCCACATACAGCTCTCTTACATTTGTAACAAGTTTCAGATGTTTTATTTTTATTGCAACTTCCTACGTGGCATTGTTTTCTCTTCCTAGAAGTCTCTAACGCTTCATCGTCATCGCTACTATTATCTACAGCATCGCTATTCTTGAAGTTTTGCTGTAGTTCTTCAGCTAATTGTAAGAGGAATCTGCGACGGGTAATTTTCTGTCCCGTAACTTCTCTGTACAGAACTACTGCATTGATGCCAGCTAGATCCAAAATGTTGTAAAAAACTTGCACTGGCCATCTCCGCGAAGCAGATTTTGTGCTGTACTTTTGAGCCATTTGATCTACTATATCTACACCCAGTGGCGGTCCTAGCTTACATGACGCCCTGGGCGAACCTCACCTTACAAATTAAATTGCACAACTGCCATAAATAAACTAGTGAATCAAATTTCTAAATTGTACAAATGCTCTATCACATAAATAGAATAAGACACTTAAGAGAGGGTAGCTTTGACCTCTTCTTATCCATTTGCGGTTATTTGACAGACCTTAGTGGCTTAGTGTGAAGATTCGTTCTGTAATAAATAATATACATTTCACTATTTAACCAAACCCAGAAAAATAACATTACATATGTTAAAGTATGGGCCTTTATTCCCAATAATATTAATCTGGAAGCATTTTGCATTGTTTAGGTCTTTTATGGGAAGGTTTATGGAAAATGCAATAGATGGTTTTTTATTAATAAAAATATATTTATTGATCTTTTATTATTTATTTTATTTTATTTTTTATTTTTATTTATTTCTTTATTTATTTATTCTTATTTTTATTTTTATTTTTTTTGCAGGCGCTCATGCCACCCCTCCACAAATGCCGCCCTGTGCGGCTGCCCATATTGCCCATATGAGGAACCGCCACTGTCTACACCATATTTTGTAGAGTTATAAAACTTCAGTTTCAGGAATTTTCTTTCTATCATCCCCAATTGCTACAGTTTTATGAATGGAGCTCAGTAAGAGTACATTTTTGGTAGGTTTACCTTGATACACTGTAAGTGTGCATTGATTGTTCTTCAGTATGTGTGAATTGTACCATTTTTCACGAGTTTTTCTAATGAGCTCTGGAATTTCTCTTCTAATACGATTTACTGTACCTACAATACTCGTACTTTTTGCCTGTAGTTTTTCAGCTAGTTTTACTGACGTGAAAAAGTTATCAGTCATCACATTTCTTCCTTTTCCCATGTATGGTTCTACTAAACGGAGAACCACGTATTCAGAGAGTGGTTGATTTGGAGGATGAGCTTGATCTTTTCCAATGTACGGGAAGCCATTCACCAAGTATTTAGACTTTACATCGGCTGCTAACCAAAATTTGATACCAAACTTATCAGGCTTGCTGGCAATATATTGTGTGAATGGGCACCTAGTCTTACATGGGAACAACTGCTCATCCACTGCTATATTGTCGCTTGGTTTATAGTAAGCAATGCAGTTCCCAATGAATCTTTCCCAAACTTGGGATACCATAGCAAATTTATCTGTTTCCAATCGAGCAGATCGTGTTGATCTTATATCGAATCTGATGAATTTCATGATTTGTTTGAAACGCATTCGTGTCATTGTTTTGCAGAAGTATGGCGGACCCCATTTTTTTGACCAGAGATGTTCCACTGATTGTCCTTTAGTGAGAACTCCTCGTGCAATCATGATGCCTATAGTAGCATAAACTTCTTCACATGATATAGTCCAAGAGTCACATTGCAATTGTCTGCGAGCTTCAGTTTCAGTACAGTTTTGTATGTGCTTGATAATGAAATCATCAATCATCAATCTAAAAGAACTCAGAACATTACCTTCAATAATTTGCCGTTTTGCAAGTGATGTAGGCCCGGGTAATTCCCAAAGAATATTTTGAGCTCCAAATCTTCCTGTGCCATTTTTATTTGGTTCAATAATTTCCCACTGTGTACCATCCTTGCCGGTGAGAACAGTCCCAATTTTTCCTAATCCTACTGTTGCAGCATGTTGAGTGCTTTCATTCGTTCCACGTCCTCTTTTATTCTCTGAAAGTAACATGAGAAGGATTCTATCAGTCTAAAAATATAATTCAGAATATTTCTATATTATAATAAAAGAGCAAATGTAAAAATAGCAGTAGATATACAGTATATGAAAAATCATGTCTTCAGAATTGTATACGAATAAAATATCGAAACAAACAAATAATTCTTATTTTCATAAAAGAAACAGTTTATTACTATCAATTATAATAACTAGCAGATGCGGCCTTATGGACCCGATCTGCTAGATTGGGGGGAATGCCCCATTATATAATATATACGTATATTATATATATATACCGTACCTATATACTATACACCCATGACCGGATCTGCTGGTATATATAGGTACCTATATATTACTAAATACATATATATACACCTAAATATATATATATATATATGGCAAAAAGTGGACAAACAGACAAACAAATAGACAAAAAAACATTTGTTCATTATGTATAGATGTGAGCTGCTATTGAATAGAATATATTTTACACTCACCCAAAACATCAGTAACCAGTGATGAAGATCCTACGTCCAGAGGAGTATTTGAAAATCTTCCACGTCTTTCCAAACTTTCAGTATTTGGCATTGCATCATCTTCAGACTCAGACGATGAACTTTGGATAATATTTGGAATATACTCCTCTTCACTGGTGTCAGATAAATTATCAGCTTCAGAATCAGATTGAGGAATTGTTCTCAAACATTTCAGAATTTCACCATCAGAAAAAGTGATTTTTTTAGACATGCTTGCAGCGCGACAGTAGAGCAAACAATGACTGAGAAGCTGTCATGTAACCCTTTGTATCCGCGTTGACGCGTTTCAACAGGAACTAGCATGTTCCCACAAGTCGCTGTAGGGAAAAAAAACATGCGGTCAAATTGACCACTCGGTCGTTTCAGGTATAGCATACCAAATTACAAAAGCTATTGGAGTAATTTTAAAAATATTTCAGCTCAATACACTTCATCATATATCAGGAAAAGTCAGTGGATATCAATTTTATTGAGGAAAAAATATAGGAGATACGTGCATTTTAAAAATCAAAATGCGGTCAAATTGACCGCTTGGACGTTCTAGTGTTAATAGAACCAAGACAGAGAGGCACTAATGTACCTCGAAAATGTGGAGAAATAGACAAAATAAGCAGTTAAATATATGGGCATACAGGCTTTCATTTGTTTCTATTATTTTTATTTATAGTATTTCATACCATACCCTAAATAAATCACATGCATGGGTGGATCAAGATGATGAAACATACATACTGATTTTGATTTTATGTAGTAAAATATTACACTGGAAAACACTGGAAAAAATTATCTAGTTCAGTGTTATGTAAAAATTAAGCCCTGCATTTTTTTTACTCCACTAAGTTACTAAAAAAAGTAAGTTTGGAGGATGTCACCCGAGAGCTGTGGTGTAATGCACTCATACATGAAGCACACTATGACACATCTGTCCTGTATAAATTGATGCAATGGTGCTCATAACCTACCAATATTATGGGAAAATGTGATGAACACTGGTGTGTGGGTGGTCAGGTTTTAACTTTTCAACTGAGTCATGTTACGCTCATGTCATTCCCATTCTGCCACCAGATGACCGATTTCCCAAACACATGAGAAAATCAAAGATCTTATTGTTATGATTTCACAACTCAAATTTAAAAATTAGTTATATTACTGTTGGATTTAGCTACTCAGTTTTCCTAACTACTCAGTTTCCTAACACATAGACTATTGTAAGGTATCCAAGAATAAGATAATAAAATGAGCCAAGCATTTTGCCCAAATCTGTGATGTCATTGCCCTAATATTCAAGCTACCCTGAGTTTTTGGGGGGACTGTAGCCCCCCCCCCCCCCCCCCCCCCCCAGCCTCATACACCTGTGTGTGTGTGTGTGAATGAATTTCTTTTGTGTGCATGTGCATGATTGGAGAAATTTTATTGGGTGTATTAGAATTTTTAATAAAAATTTAAAAAGAAAAAAAAATTGTTTTTAAGCCACAGGGGGACTGATGCTGAGTGGAAAATATAAAAGAAGAGAAGGTTAAATAAAAATTGTATTATATAAGGGGAGTTAAGGGCCAGGTCGCTTATAAAAAAAAACAGGAAAAGATGTTTTAGAAAAGTTATTAAAAATTAGTAGTAAATTTAAAATCCTGCTACAGTATTACAGTAATAAAACTGTACAATATTAATATTATGAAGATATAGTTTAAAAATTTTGCAATTAATTTATACAGTACAGTTTGTGTTACTGGACAGTAGATTTAAGAATTTTTTTTTTTTTTTTTTAAGTTCGGGAAGAACCGATTCGCCTCTATTTAAAAGGGCATATCTCGGCGGAAAAACAAAGAAAAAGTGAGAGGAAAGACAGAGGAAAAAGAAAGGGTGGAGGGGACAGTCAAAGTGGAAAAAGACCAAGGATGACAATGACTGCAGGGTCGAGCCCCATCATCCTTGGGTGCTAGGGCCGGGAGGGCGCATGTGAAACCTCCAGGAACAAGCACGTACAAACGAGCACAAAGAGCACGAGCTTAGAACCCCCTTGTGGGGAGATTTAAGAAATAAACCACACATTCATATAAAATGTTAAAATACCCAGCAAATTTTTTTTTATACAAATGCTTCAATATTTTGTATAAAAGTTTGAGATATTCAACTAATTTTTGTACCTTACAGACTATTTGACAGAGGTAGAGCCTTAAAATTGTCAAATTAACGGAGTTCGAGTGTGTATATAATTGAAGAGTGTGTTTGTGTCTTGATTTTTGGGCCACTTCATATATGTAACAGCTGCATTACACAGGCATCTTTTATAATTTATAAGAATATTTATAGTACATTCCTTAGTTGTTAATTTTATGAAACCTCATTTGTAACTTTCTTTTAAAGGTTCAATACCATCCAAGAAATGAGAAAATGATCTTAGTCTGTCCAATGAGGCATCCTGGGGTCTTACTTAAGATAGATGAAGGCCATGAAATAGTGCCACTTGATGATGAGGCAAGTAGCTGATGTTTCCTTAACTTTTAAATCTTTTTCCCCTAAAAGCTCTCATCTGGTTAATTTTTAGTCTGTCTTTTATTCATTGACCAAAGGTCTCCTTCCATGAGATTTTTACTTTTTTGCCATTGAGACCTGCAGCAGAAATTTTTACATTTATTCTCCTCATTGCTTCGTGATACTCTGAAGAGGACAGACAATTCTGTTGAACATATTAAATAGTTTCCTCTTCATACACACAATATGATGATGTTTTTGCCACTATCATTATTATTTTAGGGTGATGTAAACATCGTAGCATCATTTAACCGACGAGGGAATTATGTTTACACTGGAAACAGCAAAGGCAAAATACTAGCATTAAGTTGTCCTGATTTGGAGATCAAAGCATCATTCAGAATCATGCAAGGAGCAACCAGTGCATCAGCAATCAAAAGCATAGAATTTGCTAGGAGAACAGAGTAAGGCTTTCTTCTTATTTTAGTTGTAATGTGATATTTTAGTTTATACCAGCTTGTGGTTTCAGCATGTATACAAATATATATATACACCGGGTGTCCGAGAATTATCTGTACAATTTTTGGCTGTTATTAAAAGTCAACCATGAAGTGTAGAAATTCCAGTGTTGTCCCATTTTACAGAGAATCTCATTAAGTTTTTTCTGATACCACGTTTTGACAAGTTTTTTAGAAATGTACACGGGTGACAGACATTGATGATTTAAAAGCAAGAATCACAGCTGCTATTGAGTGAATTGATGTGGATATGCTGCAGCGTTAGTGATGTAAAAAAACCGTTTTTTTTTTTTTTTTTTTTTTTTTTTTTTTGTTTTTTTTTGTTTTTTTTAATAATTAATATAGATATTGCCAATTTAATTATAAGGTATACTTTTGCAATGATATATATTATAAAAAAATAAATAAATAATAAAATAGGCCATATGGTACCAGTATAGAATGTCCTTTTCAGCCTATTTACAGAAAAAACTGGCCTCTTTCTTGCACTGAAAGTCTTGTATCTTGAGATCCATTAAACTTGCGAGAACACTGGCTGGGAGCTGACTGCCCATTGTCCAACCTTTCCAGGACTCTCCCATCCATTCCTCGGATTTTGAATCTCCCACTTAACTATCCTTTAGACCCGCGATGACATATTCCCCCCCCCCCCCACGAGACCATCCATATATATATACATACACATACACCCATATACATATATACCAATATATACATAAATACTTATATACATATTTATATCTATTGTATACCCCATACACATGCATACATCCAGAATTCCAGATACATACGCATGCATACTCACATATATACCTACACAAACTCATACACCTCTATTTCGCCCTTTCATTACCTCCGAGATCATTTAGCACATACAGTAATATCCATACAGCCAAAAGAAACCAATTAAGCACAGACAGAGCAGCAAAGCTAGTATTTATATCCCAAAATGCAAAATTCCAAGAAAGTGAAGTAAAACATGGTGCTACATTGGCTTCGTCAACATCCAAATCTGCAATAAATACCAGTACCTGTGATATTGAAACTATTTGCTTTAATCAATCTAGTGATAATGATTCTTCAATGGAAATAGAATCAGATAATGAAAGTTAAACAGCATTAGGTTAACACAAAGGTTAAAGAAAGATGAATATTTATATTTTTTTATTTTTCTATTTGGAATATAATATATATATATATATATATATATACTGGTATTCTTGCCAATCACAATTATATCTATTGTTTTATACCAGTATTATGGATATTATACCAGTACCTGTGATATTGAAACTAGCATATATGCTCTACCCAATCTAGTGATGATTCTTCCATGGAAATGAAGGTTAACAAAAAGGTTCAAAAAAAGGTGAATATTTTTTTTTCGATCTGGAATATATATACTGGTACTCTTGCCAATCACAATTATGTATATTGTTTGAAATGAGGAAGAATGTTTTATGTTCTAGTTAAAAATATAGGTATATACATATAAAAAATGAGGGTTTGTTTTTCCTTTCTATTATATACTTTTTGTGTGATTCAGTTTTCTAAAAGATGACTATATACATATACTAGGTATAACCGTATAAGCATGGTAGTATAGTAAATTATAGGTAATACTAATATACTTATTAGATTAAAGGAAGAAAAATATCGAATAATTTAAAACAAAAAAAAACAAAAAAAACAGACTATCTTCGTTTTAAACAAAAAAAACGACAAAAAAAACGACACAATAAAAAATGACTCACATCACTATGCAGCGTACATGGCAACATTTGGAGTATCGATTGGATGTTTTGCGAATCACTAATGGTGCACATATCAAATGTTTGTAACAACGTTACTTTAATAAAAGAAACTTTTGAAAATACAGATTCTAAATAATCTTGTTTAAGAATTTTGTGTGTTATCAAGAATTTTATTAAAAGATGAAATTGTACAGATAATGTTCGGACACACTGGAATTTCTAAAAAACTTGTCAAAACTTGGTATCAGAAAAAACTTAATGAGATTCTCTGTAAAATGTGAAAATACTGGAATTTCTACACTTCATGGTTGACTTTTAATAACAGCCAAAAATTGTACAGATAATTCTCGGACACCCTGTATATATACAGGGATATTCAAAATGATTCATCCGATTTCAACTGAGAATACTTCCGTACCTATCAACCATGCATCAACTGGGCATACACCACATGAAAGAGGAAATCTCCGAGTTTTACAAGATCACTGCGAGAGGGCTCCAAAGTCACGCCGTAGCCTAGCCTAGCAACAAACAGTCAGTGTGAAAATGGCATCCGCACAGCAGAAGGCGTTTTGTGTGTTGCAGTTTTCGAGCTGTAAATCGGTAGTCACAGTGCAGCGTGAGTTTCGTCAACGTTACAGAACAGATCCACCGGGTGCTCAGAGCATCCGTGGTTGCCCACATCTTTGGATGAGCTCCGAACTCGCATTGTTACTGCCGTAGAGTCAGTGACAATGGACATGCTGGAGCGAGTATGGGAGGAATTCGACTATCGTGTCGACGTTGCTCGTGTAACTAGGGGAAGTCACATAGAGCATTTATGAGGTGAGAGACAAAATTTGGACAGTTTTTCTTTTGGTTGATGTATCACAAATATCACTGTATTTGTAACCTTAAAAAATACTCATTTGAAATCAGGTGAATCATTTTGAATAGCCCTGTATATACACACGTCTGTGTGTGTGTGTGTACCTCAGTGGTGTAGTGGTTAGCATCGCTGACTACAAATCCATCAGCCCCAGGATTGAGACCTGGTGATGGTAGGTGGTGCACAGCAAAACCCAGCTGTTCATCCTTCCACACAATAAAGAAATTGGTTGGTAGATAAATGGGTACCCTGGGTAGTCTAGTGGTTAAGCTGCAGGGCTGCTGGTGGGGCATGGTTTGGATTCCATGTTAAACTGTTGGTCTAAGGTGGAGTGACAAACTTGACCTTCATCAGAATGAACAATTCGGGCAGAAGCAAAACCAAGGTTAAACCATGATTATAATCTTGTCAGTGGTTCCCAAACCTTTTTCCATGCGACCCTTACCAAGGCTACTATCTATCCAGAACAACCCTAAGTCTTGAGGTAGAAAAGATCAGAGCATTGGGTGTGAAACACACTCATTTGCATGCCATCTGACTTTAACACACATTACTAAGATTCACACATATTTTAGTAAATAAATATAGATTTTTCATTACAATGCTAAGAGACCTCAAATTCTTTGGAAACAGCATGAACAATGTAATATCAAGGATATTTTATACAGAATACTTTTTATTAAAGAGAAATATTTGATATTATCTTAAGAAATCAGCCTGGAACTTGCATTTCAAACTTGTGTAGGTGACCATTCAAGTCCCTATTCTCGGCACACAAAAAAAGCAAATGTGCAATATTTATTCTAGCAATGATGCCAGACATGAGGCAAGCCCAACACAAGTGCACATAATCATTTGATCAATTTTCTATACTTGGGGGGATGTATTTTGTCAATGAACAAAGCAAGCAATCCTCTTAAGTTGGTGTTTGAAATACAATTACAATATTTAGATTTGTACACCATTGAAGAGAAAGCTACTTCACAAAATTTTGACAAATCTGGTAACATTGTTTAATGCTGACACGCCATCATTAGGGGTGCACCAGATATGATATCTGGCTGGATATTGTGAAATATCCGGTATCCAGTAGGATATGGGTCATATTCAGCTGGATATAGGCCAAGATATTAGAAAATTAACACCTGTATGAAAATTTACCATAATATGATGATAACACATTACAAATAATATTTTATATACAAAAAATGGAAAGTCCTCCAGGGCCCACTCCTAAACCATTCCAGGAACACTTTTTATATTAAATCAACACAATACTGATGACAAGAATAAATAAAACATCTGTCCATCCTTAATGATTACAGTTCTATTAATATAATCAGAGCTTTTTATAAAAACGTCTAGGCGTTAAGTTTTTTAAAAAGAGTAAAATATTGCTAGATCCCTGCACTTGCTTTCCATTCTTTTTTCTCCTTTTTTTCCTTTATTTTGAAAATGATACAAAATATTACAAGCTTGACAAATGTAAAACAATACATTGAATACAATATAAAATGCCTGGAATGAAATCAATGAATGGAGGGCAGTATTGTGTAGGTCAGATGCCACCATTCAGCCTGGTGGTCTTCAGAATAAAGAAAACTCAACAACAGTGATTTAGAACTTTTTTCCATTGTGGTGTAGAAACAGGAGCATTTCTCCTCTTTTAGGCAATATTTAGGATTGCCTTGCTTCATAGATGTTTCCATATTCAGAAAACATTCTCTCTGAAAATACAGAGGATGTGGGTGTGCAGAGAAGCTTTGAAACATTAGTTTTAAGGAGAGGAAATTGGTCCTCCTGCTTCCAAATTTGAACTGGACAGCATTTCTTATCTAAAAGAGGTTCAGATGCATATTGGTCTAACTCCCCTGCAATCAGTAGAACATGAGCAATCTTTTTTTTTTCAACCTTTCTTCTCTTGTAACTTACTTCCCCAGATTGCTCTCCTTTTGTGATCTCCATAAAACACGTTTCAAAAAGAATGTCTTCTTCGTCTTTCATCTTTTGCATAGGAGAACTGGAATTTGAGCTGCTTTCGCTTCCACTTTCATTACCTTCACTTTCATTTTCATTAGAATCATTACCACCTTCATCATTTTCAATACCTATGACTTCTTTAGTCAGCCAGGATTTAGCCTGCTCTTTTTGATCTTGTTTCAAGAAAGATGACTTATACCGTGGATCTATTGCAGTCACAGTCACATAAGCCTTGTTTTTCATTATGTTCAAAGCAGGGCTGTGGAGCTGGCACCAAAATCTTAAGCTCCGGCTACAGCATTTTCAAATTTTTGGCTCCAGCTCCAGCATTTTTTTATGCCCAGCTCCAGCTCCAGCATTTTTTTATGCCCAGCTCCGGCTCCAGCTCCAGCTCCTCTCACCATATATTAATGATTGATAAATATCTTGAAATTGTACCTTGCTACTCATAGGCCATAGCAGGCAGCCACACAAAACATTTCATCACCATCACATGATTCATCAGGCTACTTTTTAAAATTTAGACCAAAGCCTGTTGCAGCTATTAATCTAAATTCTAATGACTATAGCTATGCCTTTGTGGCTTTTTTTTATCATTTATTAATAATAATATTACCTACACCTTTCATGACAAAAAAAAGTTTTACAAAAAGACAAAAAAAAAAACCTTATTCGTTTGTATTATAGAATGTTTATTTGGAAAATGTAGCCTTTTAAAAAAATTAAAATAATTTTTATTTCTTTTTATACAGAAGTAAAATGGCTTCTGCTAAGTCATCCTTCATTGATGCTCTTAAATCAGATTTCACTATTCTCAGTGCTGAAAAGAGGCATTCTACACTGACTTGTGTGGGTGGTAGAGCTGATACAATACTAGCTACATTCCTTATAATCTTTGGATATAAGGGTATGACATCGTCAACTGTCAGTTTAGAGGAGCGGTTGTATTTTTCTACTTCCTTTAATTCAGCATAGAATTCTTGCTTGAATTTGGTTATTTTCATCTGTGGAGGATTCTTTAATTCTACTTTGAGACGTTTTGCATTTGATCTATCTATTCTGTCCAAATATTTTGTGAAATCTTCATCATCTGAAGAGGATGATTGGTTGGTAATGCTGCTATCTTCTTCATTCTGGGCATCTGGTTTTTCAGATACCAGCTTTTCCATGCGCAATGCAATGTCATAGAGGGCCTCTTTTCCTTTAGCTTTTTGATCTTCATTTAATAGAACTCTGTTCATTGGGTCTATGTAAACAGCAGCTAATACAATTGCATTTTCTAATAGTAATACCTCTCTTTTCTTCATCGAAGAAACAATTCCCTCAGCAAGTAGTAGTCCTGTTTGATTGAGACGAAATATTAATTCTTTCCATGCCAACAAGAATTCACCAGAAGTTAATTCTTCTGTTTGAAACTTTTTAGTGACAGCAAAAGGGTAACGAAGCAGAACTTCTAATTGGGTCAATTGCGTCCATTCATTTTCAGTTAATGAGACATTTTGATTTGCCAGGTCTTCAAGATGTGGTTTCAGATCAAGCAAACGCTTAATCATCAAATAGGTGCTGCCCCACCGAGTATCTTGATCTAAAATAGCTCCCATACCAGAATGTTTCTTCACAATGGAGTCTATTTTTGGTGTTCTGGCTGCAGTGGCTACCTGTCTGAACTTGCTGATCATAGTTGCTACATGTCGTTCTTTTAATCCATCCCTTATCGCTAACTGCAATGTATGCACAACACAGCGCATGTATTGAATATGAGATAGCATAGTGGCTTCTTCAGCAATATCATCTAGAACTTCATCATCTTGTTCTGTCACTATCATTTCATTTGCAGAATCAATTTCAGAAATGTCATCTTCATTTTCCATTATTTCCTTAGTAACTGTCCCTCTATTTAGTTTTTCAATAGTGCTTAGCATATTTGAAGCATTGTCAGTGACAATACATAGAACTTGTTCTTTTTTTATTTTAAAATCTTGTAAGACAGTTTCGACTAACTTAGAAAGATATTCACTGGTGTGATGTGCATGTGTATTCCTTACTGCCAGTGTCTGAGTCACCTTTTTATTGTTGTCATCTATATATCTCACATTAATGGCAAAATAATTAACTCTATGGCGAGTGTGTCCATCCACTTTGAGGAACACAAAGCGCTCCTTAAGAGTTCTTTGAAGTTCCTCCTTTTTGTGTGTGGCGTCTTCAATCACAATCTTTCTAATGCTATTTCTATCCAAAGAAACTTTGAGTTTACTGGCCATTTCTCCATTAAGACCTAAAAAAGCTGGTGGTGAGAAAAAAGATAAAGGTATACTATTTTTTACCACCATTTCTATGATGTACTTGAATTTATCTGAGGTCATATTTACAGTAACTTTATTACTAGGAAAGAAACTTGTTAATGGTGACATTTGCAATTGTTCCCCAGGACAAATTTTACTTTTAGTTGAGGTGGATGCTTAACTTGCTTCACTCTTTCTTATTAACAATTTCTAAAATTTTTGGATGAAATCGTTGTAGATGTCTTTTTAAATTTGATGTCTTGCCAGTCTGGGTTGGTACTTTTGTATCATAGCTTGTACAAGAACTAATTTTAGTTTCACATAATTGTTCATCATTATTTTCTTTCTTACAGTGACAAATGAAATATTTTCCATCTGTAGAAACTGAAGTATTCAAATAATGTGGACTTTGTTTGACTTTGAGATCTAGTTGTCATTATGAAAGGGCTCAAAAAAAGAAGAATGAAACTTAATATTTTCAATTTTTAAAAATTAAGCTTACTAGTTTAAGTTTCTAAAAATTAACACATTTCCTGAAAAAAAATTAAGTCCAATTAGAAATCATTCAAAATAAAAAAAAAAATAGCATAAAAAAGTTTGTATCTAAATATGAACTCTTTGTATTGGGCTGGAGCCGGAGCTGATACATTTTTTATCAGCTCCAGCTCCAGCTTCCCAAAAATAACTGGCTCCAGCTCCAACTCCAGCTCCACTCACCCAAATTGCTTCAAGCTCCGGCTCCAGCTCCAACTCTAGCTCCACTCACCCAAATTGCTTCAAGCTCCAGCTCCAGCTCCACAGCCCTGGTTCAAAGACTTCCCATCATTACACTCCCACAAGAAACACGCTCGAAGAGAAGTCTGGAGTTCTCTCTTTGTCATTTGAACACCTTGGTCATCATGGCCAATCTTTGAAAGAAATCTTTGTAAAATACAAATGCTTGGGATTACGGAAGACAAAGTTGATTTTTCCAAACTCATTTCCTGAGTTAGTTGGAAGAATGGTTTTAATATTTTAAGGAGATTTTGTATCAGTGTCCACTCAAAGGATGTGATGGTAGGTAATTCACTATGATCAGCCAAATACAGTTGTACTGGAATTTTTAATTTATATAATCTTTCTAGCATCAAATATGCACTGTTCCAACTTGTTGGGACATCTTGAACCAGGGTAATTCCAGGACAAATAGACAAATGAAAGTGCCAAATGTACACTCCACCATCTCCAAAATTCATGAAACTTGGTGTGAGGGTTGGTTTTGGTCCAAATTACAAAAATCTGAATTTTTTTGAAAATTGGTCAAGTGGGTCAAATTTTATGGCTTGACCAAATTTTGGCCAAATGAAAAAAACAACAATTTTCAAACGTAAATATCTCAGCTGCTAATTGTGGTAGCGTAATAAGTCTTAAATGATAAAATATGTCAAATTAACTGTAGTTTCTAAATATCAGTGGTGGGCACCGTTAACCAAAAAGTTAACTTCAATAATGATAATCCGTTAACCCCAATTTTTAACTCCGATAACGATAATCCGATAATTTTACTACAAAGTTAACGGAAGTTAACGATAATCCGTTAACGATAACTATTTCTTTACTAACATTTAAAAAAATCAAGGAAAAAAGCTTTAAAACCCATAGAAAATGTTTATTTATGCAAAATCCAATAATAAATAGGTATTTAACTGTGTTTTTATCAAGTTTTGCAACTTTTTTGATTAATAACTTTTTTTTTATTTTTAATAAAAAATGTACTGATTACATGTTTTGAAACCCTTGTAACCACTAACCATTAGCTAAATTTTAATTTACCAGAGAATTATTATGGTGGGAACTGAAAGGTAAAATTAAATTTTAGGCACATTTATTAAAGACTATGACACAATGTGCTGGTTGCCCTTCAGAAAGACCAACTTCTCAAAGTTAGGCCCAACTGCCAGTCTTGACCTCTTGGGCCTCAGGATGTCCTTGCTGAGAGAGAAGAGCCATTCCACTGCGGCAGAGGACGGAATTGGCAGACTGAAGTTATGGCGGTTTGAATTCATTCGCGGAGTGGTGATCTTCCGTGAATGACTCCTCGCAGTTAACGTGTTAATGGACTTTAACAGACTAAATATAGAGTTATCGGAAGTTAACTGGTCCGATAACGATAAATGGAAATTAACTTCTGTTAATAGTCCATTAAAAAAAGTTAACGGATAAAGTTTTTGGGGGGGGGGGGGCAGTGAAGATATCATTTATCGAAAAAAGACCAAGAATAAAAAATGTGTTTGATGTTATGTACACCATAATAAGTAATAAAAAGTCAGCTTATAGTTTATTATAAGGCTCAAAACTGAGTTTGAAATTAAGTAATAAAAATTTTTTTCAGATGACAAAGATTTATTACAGACTTGTTGGTCCAAAAAAATACAATTTTCAATTCATATAAAAAATACATGTAGATAAACCAAAGGAGAAAAAATCTTTTAAAATATATGTACAATGTACATACATAACCCCTCTTATATTTAGGGACAGAATATATTGACAATAATAATGTTTAATTTATAAAGCGCTTATCAGAGTATAAAATACTCTTCCTAATACTACACGTACACAAGTCTTTGAGAATGAATTAAGAGACAGTATTCTCATCCAGTGAATCCAAATTTTAGACACTAATAATATAATAAGAAGAAAAAAGAATTTGAAAAGATTTTTATAACTATTAAGTAGATACACAAATCTTAGATAAAAATTTTAGAAATATTATATAGACAATCTTAAATAGTATACATTCGATAGAATTTATTTTATCTTTGAAAAGTTATTTAATTCTTGAAGCGGAAAAATGTATTGTATTCTTGTTCCTCCTTGTAAACTTGCTTCAATACTCCCAAATATATTTTCTGTTGGAACGTGACAAACATCATCTTGTGCAGGAAAAACGTATGAGGGACATACGCCCGAAAGATGGAGAAATTTTATCAGAAAATCATCATATTCACAGTCAAAGGACTGGACTAATCCGAGCCATAGTTTATTTTCATACATACAACCCACAAAAGAGCCTGTTTCAATTTCGCATTGAGAGAGAGTATTATGTTCTTGAACCGAAGCAGAAACTCTAATGAGCTCTCTTATTTCGACTGACTGTGCACTCTGAGAGAGTGGATAAACCTTCAACGAATTCTTGGAAATTGGGACGAAGCGATGTAATTGTTGAGTACCTTTGATAGAAGTAATAGGTTCACTCAGACGTTTTTGCAAAGAAAGCTCTACATCTACAACTTCGTAGAAGCCTTTATCTGTTTTTGTCCCGGCTTCAATCCAGCTGTGAAACAAATTCATAAATTTAGGTTGCGTGAAATTATCAAATATTTTGTATATACTGTATGTATTCAAGTGCTGATGCTAATATTTAAAAACCGAAAACTACGAATTTGGCATTAAGAAACAAATGTCCTGAACAGAGTCTCTATTGTTTTATTACCTGTGTTAATAGGGCTTTCATCAAATAAAGGTAAAATATTGTCGCTGAGCAAATCTTTATTGAATTGCCTGTCTTGAATGACAAATTCTTCCAATGGTGGTGGATTCGTGGAATCGCTACTGCTTCGCTCCATAGATTCGTTAAGTATGTCTGGCTCAGGTATTGGTGCAGGTTCCGGCTCTGGATGAACGTTGAACATGTTCTAATACAATTGGCTTCTTTTTAATTGTGACATAGCAATTGCTGTATAGTAATTGATTTTCTTCCAAAATTCCATAGCTTGCAGCTGCCATGGCAGAGTTTACTTTTTTGATGTTACAGAAAATTCTTTTGTGTTTTTTCATAGGATCGCAACAAAATTTTGTTTTGAGGCATTTTAAGGGTTAGGTAAATTTACATATACTAGAAAATTAGGTATATACTGAAAATCTGGAAAGAAAGCAAAAAATTATTAAGATTTGGAGGATTTTTTTTTTTGTCATTTTTTCATAATAATCGTCGATAAGCTGACTTTTTATTACTTATTATGGTGTACATATATCAAATAAACATTTTTTATTCCTGGTCTTTTTTTCGAAAAATGATATCTTCGCTGCCAAATCGCAAAAAAAAAAAAAAAATTTTTTTCCAAAAAATCATAATTTTATTTTTGTTACCCTGAAAAAATGATACATATTTTATTGTTTAAGACTTACTACACTACCACAATTAGGAGCCGAGATATTTACGTTTGAAAATTATTGTTTTTTTCATTTGACCAAAATTTGGTCAAGCCATAAAATTTGACCAACTTGACCAATTTTCAAAAAAATTCAGAAATTTGTAATTTGGACCTAAACCAACCCTCACACCAAGTTTCATGAATTTTGAAGAGGTGACCGTGTACTTCATTTGTCTATTTCTCATAGAATTACCCACCAATAGGAGAGGCTCAAGATTTTGCTGCACTTGAATGTGTTTGAAATTGTTACAGGCCAAAGGAGAATGATTAAAGTGAGTTGCAAGGCAGCAACTTTTTGCAAGGATATCAATTACACTCCTCTGAACCATAATTGAGTCACTAATAACCAGTTGGAGTAAATGAATGCTGCAGTGTATTGAAGGTATTTCAGCCAGGTCACTACCAAGAGCTATATTACTAGTTCCATCCCTCACCAATAAATTCCTCTTGTTTGCATCAAGATCACAACTATCCCACACAGAGTGAAACTTTTCAGACATATTCTTGCCAGTATGTGACCCTGAGAAATGAGAGGCATGTAGCACAGCATCGTATCTTTCAAAATCTTTACCTATCCAGTGACCCAATAATGATATAAAACTTTCTTGAGAGGTTGTGCATGTCCATATATCTGAAGAAAAGCTGACATGCTTTACTACTTCCAGCTTCTGAGCAATTTTAGACTTGAACTCATTATAAAAGATGAGGAATTATAGTATCAGAGAAGTACCTTCTGCTCGGTAAGAGATATCTGGGTTGGAGGTAGGCCATTAGATCAATAAAACCATCATCTTCAACTAAAGTAAATGACTGGTTGTCCAAAGCTATCATCATGCTAATTTTACGGTGACTCATCACAGACCTGGAGTCATTGATGTCCCATATTTTTTTAGATGAAAAGCTTTCCTCTATTGAGATCTGCTTACTCATTTGGTCCATTTTCTTTTCTTTCAGAGTACTACCAGTAGAAGTTGATGGTCTAGCCCGTATTCTATCTATGCCTATTTCCTTTGATTCAGTCGCAGCTATTCTTTTTTTGTCATTTTTGTTTTTGGCTTCAGCATACTCTTTTGGGTGATTAATCTTCAAATGATTATGAAGGGGTGTCGTGCTAAAAGACTTTTGGCCACCTTTCTCCATCCCACATTTGATAATCTTTTGGCAAATATTACACTTTGCAGTGATATCGCGAGGATCATTTATTGTATACAGTGACCACACAAAACTTGTCATGATTAATACTTAATAGTTTAATACAACACAAGAATCTGAAAGAGAACAAAACAATTAAACATCTGAATATACTTAAATTATTATTTATCTTATATTTTGGGGGGGGGGGCGCTTGCCCCAATGCAAAAAAAAACATAGTAATGAGTAAAAATAATATGGTACCTAATAATCAAAGCTGGGCACTTGCGGTTTTTTTTGCGGTACTGCGGTACTACCGCACTACCAAACCGGTACCGCATAACGCAGTACCGCAAAGGATCGCTGAAAGTACAGCAGTACCGCTACCGCATTCAAATTTCCCGCGGTACTTTCCGCGGTACCGACAAACACGGTAGTACCGCAGTACCGCAAAAAAAACCGCAAGTGCCCAGCTTTGCTAATAATACAGGGCTATTTAAAATGATTCATCCGATTTCAACTGAGAATACTTCCGTACCTATCAACCGTGCATCAACTGGGCATACACCACATGAAAGAGGAAATCTCCGAGTTTTACAAGATCACCACGAGAGGGCTCCAAAGTCACGCCGTGGCCTAGCCTAGCAACAAACAGTCGGTGTGAAAATGGCGTCCGCACAGCAGAAGGCGTTTTGTGTGTTGCAGTTTTCGAGCTGTAAATCGGTAGTCACAGGATAAAAGGTCGCCGGATCTTACACCGTGCGACTTCTTCCTTTGGGGTACGTTAAGGATACTGTGTACGTGCCACCGTTGCCCACATCTTTGGATGAGCTCCGAACTCGCATTGTTACTGCCGTAGAGTCAGTGACAACGGACATGCTGGAGCGAGTATGGGAGGAATTCGACTATCGTGTCGACGTTGCTCGTGTAACTAGGGGAAGTCACATAGAGCATTTATGAGGTGAGAGACAAAATTTGGACAATTTTTCTTTTGGTTGATGTATCACAAATCACTGTATTTGTAACATTAAAAGATATTCTCATTTGAAATCAGGTGAATCATTTTAAATAGCCCTGTATATATCCAGCCGGATATCTGGCTGGATAGATATGGCCATATCCAGCATATCTGGTATCCGGCTGGATATGAAATTCATATATCCCCTAACCATCATCTTTTTCATCATAAAACAATACAGTTCACAGGTTGTGTTGGATGCTGATCAGTTCACGAGCTCTACATTAATATGGTCCTTCATGATGAGGCTTCGATTCTGCACCACACTGATTAAAAAATGTAAGAATTGAAAGCAATGTCTATGTACTATACTCACTGTGGAGACTGTTTAACACAAAAGAAGTACTGACCATTTTGAAGAAAAATGACCATTGTTCCTGTATGTAAAGGAGGCAGGTCACATGCAAAGAATTATAGATTTGTCACATACCGTATTTACCGAAACTTTCGAAGGAAAAAATCTCATATTTGGGAACACAAGAAAGCGACTAATAGTACATTAAAACAATAGCAATGTCATTGATGCACTCAAACAATCAGTTGCGAGGCAATGTACACATTGTACAGAGACTTTGCCAAGGTATTTTTATGTAGTTCATTGTATGACTTCATGGAAACACTGGCTTCCTTATAGATAGAAAGACTGAGAAAAGTGTTGAATTAACAAGTTGAAGACCCTTGGGGTTAGGCAATGTCCTTTGATGAATCAAAGTTTAAATGGTTTACATTGAAGGATGGACCTAGGTATGGAAGAAACCAGGCAGTCTTTGACCCCCATTGCATTCATCATAGTGTGAAGTGACATAACATTGGTACCTTTGAAAGGTTGGTGTTCATGGATTGTAATTTAAATTTGGCTAAGTATGAAGCATACTGATATCCTCAAGAGGCTTCTACTTCCAGTGTACGACTGGGTATCCTGCACTGGTGATGCTCATATTTAGGAAGATTGGAGCTACATGTCGTACCTCTTATATGACCGCACAGTGGAAGTAGGTATCAAGGCAAACTACTTTTCAGGGTGGCACAACCCCACCAATCATATGGAAATATTTGGACCAAGAGTTAAGGGCGCCTTATCATACACCTCAGATATGAAGGCCATGTCATGGACAATGTCATAACACAGTTTCCTGTCAATCAGTGAAGTTAAGCGACATTGGGTCTGGAGAATAGTAGGATAGGAAACTGTCTTCTTCATCCAGATTATGTAGCGACCCGTGTTTCGGATTTTGCGTAAAGTTGTAGGTCCACTCTGTCAAAAATGACCTTAGATGTTGCAAAGGAGGTTAAAACCCCATCAAACAACAGCCTTGGATACAATGGAGCTTGAGGAAGCTGTAAATGTATATTAAGAAAGCACAAACTGCAGAAGCATTTCATTCCTAATATTTGATGTTAAAATAAAATTCAGTTAATCACAGTTGCAGTGATGTAGTCGAGACCACCAAGTCTGAGACCGAGACCTGATCCTGTGAGACCAAGATCGAGACCGAGATCAAAGGTTCGAGATCGAGACCCTTAAAATTCGAGACCGAGATCGAGACCAAGATCATGCCCTTTCAATTTGTTTTACACTACTATGGAAATTAGACTATGTTAAGTATATTAATAAACTAATAACTACTTTCTCAGATGTAGTGTGTTGAATGCAAAAAGTGTAGCCTATAAATTAACAAATGAATATATATATATATATATATATATACGTACTTTTTATTTATTTACGTCTTTTGTATGTTACAGAAGGTTTAATGACCGTACCCACTACCCCAGTTTGACTTGTGCACTTATTTAAAGCATGATAGGTGCTCATTACACTTAAGGAACATCAGCATGCTCAGAAGATCTGCTGAAGTTCTTCTGTGGGGCCTCATGATTATGCCTCCATGGCTAAATACACGCTCAATTGGAGCACTAGAGGCAGGCAGGCACTCAGTGAAGTAAGAGGCTCTCCAATTGAGAGTTTGGAGAATGAAGGATCAATTTCAAGTTTGGTTGCAGTGTCTAGCATCTTGCCAATGTTACCTGTCCACTTGTTGTTACACAAGGTCTTCCCATCCAGTGCTGTGATCAAGTGTCGCAGGGGTAACTCGTTAGTGTGGAGGGCACAAACCAACCAGATCAGCTTACGGCAAAGCTTGACCTCTACCCAATGCATGGAACCACCCTCCCAGCCAGTGTTAACATTTGTAGAATCACCTCCAATGGCCTGCAGGCTTTTATCAATGCCCTTCTTCATAAAATCTACAAGATTATCAGCAATAACTTCAGCAGGTTTTTTTCTCATTGAGCCTTTCTCAGGAGTGAAGTGGTAGAGATATCTTCCACCTGGCTCACTGCACACAGAATAATGCTCTTCTTTGATGATGCTGGGGAACTGACGATCTGAATTGTCTGCTTTCAGCATAACTTTAGTTGTATCTTGACGCCGTCAAAGAAGATGCAGTCAATTTCACCCTTCTTACAAAGATCATCAAATTCCTGATCCAGGGATCTCATAACTTTTTCTTGGGCCCTCTTGACTTTATTGTGATCAACTACAAGTCTCTTGTCTTCTTCAGTGATCAAGCCAGCATCCATAAAGGCAGCAGTAGTGATGGCAGCTGTGGCATGCAGGCCAACACCATATCTGATGCTATGCATAGCAACATTAGGTATTTCTAATGTGTTGTACTCTGGCTTTTTATTGGAAGTTGAAGACGTGCTTGGTATTTCTAATGTCACTTCATAACTTCCATCCTTTCCATCTTGAGCATCAGCTATTTGTTCTTCATTTTCATCATCAGAGAAAATTATTTCATTTGATGGCATTGAAACATCCTGCTTACTTGTCTGCTTATATTCAGCAAGCCTTCTTCTTTCGTCGTCTTGCCGCTTCTGCTTTTTGACTTGTCTGTTGTGCTCAGGTTGATCTGGCAAGCCAATCTGATGTGGTCCAATAGAACCAGACTTGTCTCTCTGACCTTTAATGAAAGCAAGTTCCTTCACAGGGATCTTCATCTCCCTAGGGCATGTACAGTTAATGTGAGTTTCGTTTTTGCAACCAGCATCTGCAAGGCAGCCAAATTCAGAGCAGAGAACAATTTTACACTTGCAACTGAGGATGTCAAAAAGCTTGTCAAGTTTTGCATGAAAGCCTCTTTGACATGTAGCTTTCCTCTCCCAAGAGATATGTTTTTGGCCTGCTCCCAGCTCTCTTGGATCTTGTTTAAGATTGTGACTCGTGAATTTACAACGGGGGCTACAAAAGAACTGTTTGCTCGTTCCCACTTTTCAAGCACTTTAGGGTAAATGTCCTTTGCAAGACTGGCTGCTGGGTAGTTTCTCACATCCTCACCACTTTGTTCTCTTAGCAGTAGCCCATATTTCAGAACGTCTCGCAGAGTTGGGAGTTCAGAGGGCAACAACTCTCTACCAGTTCCAATTAGGTTGCTCATATGTGTGAATGTCCCCAGTCTTGTCCTCCTTTTAGAAGCCATTGTAGGTCAATTCCCACTGGTTAGGATGGTAGCACTGACAGACAAGTAATCTTCAGCACACTGATGAATATGTTTCAACTTGTGAAATAAGCAAAAACAGCAGTGCATTATATATACACAGCATATATAATTATTAATATAATTATTATATAATTCCACAAAAAAGTCAAAAAAGTCACTTTTTTTATGTAGCTTCTTACCAAGCAAAACTAAATTATATTAAATTAACAAAAATATCTTTAGAATTCCTAAGTCATGCTGCAACTTTTTAGCACCCCTCATATTTGGAATTTGAAAGTTGAAAAATTCGACACACCCTACTATCCCAGTGTTCACAGACGGCTCTCGCTTTCCACTTGGAGTGGGCTGCGCGGCCGTCTTCCCATCGGAAACTAAATCATTATCCGTCCCCCCAGCGGCTTCCATCTTTACAGCGGAACTATCGGCTGTTCTTTTTGGCCCTTCGGCTCCTTTTTCAGCTCCCCTCTACATCATTTATTATTTATTCCGACTCCCGTAGCGCTCTTGAGGCCCTGTTCTCTCTTGTCTCTCCGTACCCAATGGTGCGGCAGATTCAGGACTGGCTGGTCCTTTCATCACGCTGTAAGGTAGTTGCCTTCTGTTGGGTACCTTCCCACGTTGGCATTCCGGGCAACGAACGCGCGGATGCCGCGGCGAGGGAGGTGTCCTCCCTGCCTTTCGACCTTAACACCTCTCCCGGCGTTGGACTTTACGAGGGTTTTCCGGGAAGCACTCCTTCGACAGTGGCAGCACCAGTGGGAGGATGTGACCGGGAATTCCTTGAGGGCGTTGAAGCCCACGATTCGACGGTGGCCTTCCTCCTGCCAGCGTGACCGACGGTCAGAAACCGCTTTGATGCGTCTACGCATCGGTCATACTCGCCTCACGCATGGGCATCTTATGACGGGAGATGTTGCCCCCTCCTGCCCATGCGGTATTCCTCTCTCTCTCTCTTTCACATTTGCTTTTAGTTTGACCTGCCTTTGCCATTGCTCGCTCCCAGTTCTTCCCTTTTTGCCCTTCAGGCTCCACTCTTACTATGTTGTTGGGTGACTCTACGCCAGTACCTAAAGACACACACCTCTTTTCTTCGTCAAACTGGCCTTCTACTCTCTAGGCCTATTTAATATGACTTGGGTATAATTTCTTCCTCTCTCTGCTGATCATGGTGTTTTTCCTTTTCTCTCTCACTACTTTTCCTTAACTGTTGCTCCTTCAAATTCCCTCTTACCCCATCCCCTTGTGCTCTCTATTTCCTTTAGTTTCGGCGCGATATGACCTTAGTAGTTGAAGCGCCGGTGAAGCACTGCTATTCATTCATTCATTCTTGACGACCTAGTTTATTTTCTTTTACCAGATTATTTTTAAACTGACGCGTTAGGCGGGTCAGTTTGAACATCATGTGACAAAAAACCTAAAATTGACAAACCTCGTTAAAATATCATTGAATTACTAAAGTTTAATTTATAATTGAGAAATGCATTGGTTTAGATTGACCTCTCCTTCCTATTCCTCTGCATTCGTCAGTTCCTTTTTGAATTAGCAAGTTTTGTTGCCAGTTTATTATGTTTTGAAATATATATTATGGTAAGTGTAGAGATGAAATATAAGATACAACATCCAAAATCTCTTTCTACGAACATAATGGGGTGGTCGTGAACTCTGAGGGTCACCTAAACCCGAGCGGAGTAGGTGGCCATCTGTATTCATCAAAGGTGACAGTAACAGGAGTCCAACCCGGAATTTTTAGGCTCCGAATCTAATCCTAAATCGATCGTGTTACTAAGAGAAAAATCGGGCTAATGATAGTTCGTTGACCTGTATTTTATTATAAAGTTTAGATTGTGTGGTTAAGTTACTAGTGTTGTGGTGTGTCTGGAGGTCAATAAAAATAAATAATAAAAAATTCCATACGCTTCAGCATAGATACATAGATGTATACATAGTATGTAAATAATGTGCTTGTAATAATTAGATATATAACGGATAGATGTACAGTATACTGAATAATTCGCCCAAACTATTAATTTCAGATTCTTTTTAGTGAACTCCGCTGACAGAGTGATAAGAGTTTATGATTCCATGACAGTTCTGAACGCCGGCCTCGATGGAGACCCAGAGCCAGTTCAGAAATTGCAAGATCTTGTAAATAAGTTAGTCATTTGAAGATTTAGTCCAATAAATCTAGAAATAAAGTAAATAATGGCGAAGTTAAGGCGGCGTCATATTGAACAAATAAAAATGTTTTTTGTTTGGCAAAGCAAATAAATCCAGCTGCAGACTGGCTTCCCTTCAGCCACGATAAATTTTCCCTTAACAAATAAGTTCGAAGGGTTCGCTTAAATTTCTTTTTCTGTAAACAGAGCAGTCTTGAATGCCACAAAGCAGTATGCAAGTGGTATAAAAGGCCTCGCTTTGGCTTATTTGACATAATATACTCGTAACTCCCGATTACTGCAATAAAAACACCGTTACTTAGCATGAAATGTATTATTGTACGTGCGCCTCGGTGGTGTAATGGTTAATGTCGCTGACTACGAATCCATCGGTCCCGGGATCGAGACCCGTTGACGGCAGGCGGTGCGCAGCAGAACCCAGCTGTTCATCCTCACACAGAAATTGGTTGGTAGATAAACGGGTACCCTGGGTAGCCTAGTGGTTAAGACGCTGGGCTGCTGCTGCTGCTGCTGCTGGTGGGCCATGGTTCGGATTCCACGATAAACTGTAGGTCTAAGGTGGAGTGACAAGCTTGACCTTCATCAGAAGCAAAGCCAAGGTTATGCGTTGGATCAGTGAGGTTAAGCGACATTAGGTCTGATCAGTAGTTGGATGGGACCATCCTCTTGGTTAAGATGATGTAGTGACCGTGGCTCAGATTTCCCATAAAGTTCTAGGTCCCCTCTGTTACATGACCCTTACGAAAGAGGTTTAACACCTACAAATGATATTAGTATAATTTTATTAAGTCTACTTTTATAATGCTTTTTGCCTTTAAAGTAAATTCTAATCTTAACTAACTGAAAGATGCTTCACTTTATCCTCTTTACAATTAATTTGCTTTTGGTTTCAAAATAAAAAAATTGACAAATAGAAGACAGTTGCTCCACTTGAGCGGGAGTCGACTTCACTTGCTTTGCCAAGCTGGTTTAAAAGGGCTTTGCAGCTTCCTATTAACGAAGGATTTTTAATGCAGGCATAAAAATTAAATGTATTACTTCATCATAACGCTATCAGAACTCGCGCACTTTTTATTAAAAATGAATTAGTGGACGTTAACCACTCTATCGTTCTACATTTAATCTTAATCATTGAATTAAAACTTGTTGAAAATTCTAAAATGTTCGCAACTTTTGTAGTGACTCGCTCGTTATAAAACTTGGTTGACTTAAACTAATTTTAAATCTTTCATTATAACATTGTGCAAAAATTGTTTCAGAACAATGTGGAAAAAATGTTGTTTCTCCGGTGATGGAGAGTACATTTGCGCTGGATCTGCCCGTCAGCATTCTCTCTACATTTGGGAGAGATCCATCGGGAATCTGGTTAAAATTCTACACGGAACGAAAGGAGAAATGCTTTTGGACGTTGTCGTGAGTTGTTTGATTTATGAATAGGTAGGTAGATGTAAGGTAGGCTAAGGCTTGGCTTTTCACCAAATAAAGTTCCCAGAGTGGTATGAAGCGTGTTACTTTGAAAATGCCATTTTCCCCAACTGAGAAGTACTGGATATTTAGGCTAAGTATTTGCAATGACAAGAATTTTATGGCATTTTGATTGGTGAGGTTTTACGACTGAGAACTTCGTTTCTAAAACAAATATTTGCTACCAAATTATATTACCTAATTCCTATTACTTGTTTCGAAGTCCTCTAAGCATTGTTGAGCCATCTTTAATTTATAAGTAAATGCTAAAAGAAGCAAAATTGGTCCACTTTTTTCTTGAATGAATTTAGAAGGATATAAACTTCAAATATTTGTTTCAAAAGCTGAAAATACTCGCTCGGCAAATGAACTTTTAATTATTCTTATGCGTATCACTATTCTTGTATTCCCATTTTTTCATTCGTTGTCAACATAGATGAATTATTTAATTTATCGAGTTTTGAATTTTCTCATGATTGATTAATTCAGATTTGTTAACTCTGTTTTTGTTCATTTAGAAGCATCCATTGTAAAAAATTCAAATCTTTAGTAGAGCCCGTAAAAAATTCTTTGGTCATATCGTACTGTTTTATACAATTATTGCAGATTGCTTTATAGCTATAAAAGCCTTCTGCCATATTTAATGGTAGTTGTATACAATAATTATGAGGGTGGATTGGTTTAAATGATGTACTCTTTTCTGCAAATGGTCTCCAATATATTTACTTTTAAAAACAATGAACTTGCACCACACACTTGACGGGGCTCCCAAACTTTTGAGACCAAGTACCCTTGAAGAAAATTGGAATGCTCCACGTACCCTTTTGAAAATATTTCCGAAAATAAACAGAATTTGGAAGAAGAACGCATTTTCTTTTATTTTACAATTTTATTGGTAACAAGAATAGTTTACACTGTTCACATATTATATTCAGTGAGATTTATGAGCGTGTTTTTCGCACAGTTTTGTAATGTTGGAATCCAGTGGTGAAAGATGAACCTTTTCAGGACGACCGATACAAATTGGTAGCGTTTCAAATACACGCATTCATAACTTAACTCTACAACAAATTTTGGCTTTAAAGGGTTAAGTTATAAGTCGTTTTCTATATTAATAAACCTTTGGCAATATTTGCTCTTGTTAATTGACATTGTCGAAAACCCTGTCTCGCAAAGCCATGTTGTTGAAAATGGCATCAGAAATTTAATTTAAAAGATTTCTTTGCAAGTTCTAAATACTTGGTAAGTCTGATTACGCAAACGTTGGTCTTGGGTGTCTGCTTAAACGCGAACTCGAGTTGACTGTCAGCAGAGATGTCGTAGAGCACCTCCTGTCCTTTTACTGACAAATTACTCAACGAAATACTTCCTGAAAACTTGAATGGCTCCCGAACCTCGGAGTGGTCGTCATCCATTTTTGGGAAGTAGGTCTATTCGCGTAACGGAAAGCGGAGTTGTTTCAGGTGTTCTTTGATGTTCATTTTCACATCTGGATTGAGCTGCAGGCTCTCTTCCAAACAGCGTCTCCCAAATTGTATTTTTCGTGATCATTGTCTCAACTTTACCCTGCACATGGAAGGAAGATGGTTGTACTCGAGCCTTGTAGTCCAAGGTTAAGTCCCAAAAAAGATGTTCGACAAGTACAAATGTAATGGTGGGGTTCTTTAACCTTTAGCAACATCTAGGGTCATATGACGGAGGGGACCTACAGCTTTACGTGTGATCCGAACCATGGGTCGCTACATAATCTGGACGCAGAGGATGGTCTCCCATCCAACTACTCTAAACCCACTGTCTCTTAATTTTGCCGATTGATGGGAAGCGGTGTTACGACACTGCCCACGACGTAGCCCGCCCAACGAATAGGCTAACCATTGAAGGCAGGTACTGTCTTCGAGGCATAAAGAGGGAGGGAACGGGTCTTCTTTAAAAATTAGTTGTTCACAGCGAAACTCGGAAGGACTGAGTAAAGACCTTCCTCCTGGGCAGTCAGCAACTCTCAGTATGTAAAAGGAGACTTTGATGCTTGCTCCCCTTTCCATCAGAGCTGAAAAGATGCTCTAGTAAAATGGTCGAATCTTTATAAAATTAACTCCCTTCACCTCGTTAAACACGGTCTTCACGTCATCAGGCGTGTGTTCACAGGCTACGGTCTTTGTGAATGCTGCAGTACAGTATACCCATTTTGCAACGTCCAGTATTATAATCATGACGCCACTGGATTTTCCCGTCATTTCTTTGCCCCCTATCAATCGAAATACCCCCACAGTCAATGCCATTCTCAATCGTGAAGTTGTCAAGCATTCTAAAAATGTTTTCGCCTGTTGTGTGGGTGGTCTAAGGTCGTCAATAAAGTATGTCTTCATGCCCAGAACCTCCCATGGTCAAAACGAGCCTAAACCATCAACTCCGCTAAGCCAGCAACGTCCGTTGACTTGTCCAGTTGTAGAGCTCAATAGTGACTACTTTTGACATGCCCCACAAATTGTTCAAGAAACCGTTTGCAATGTCTGCAATACGACGCGATACAGTATTGTTTGAATAGGCAACCGCATCTAAAATCTTCATGGCGTTTTTTCACGTGTCCTTTGGAACCGGGAATAAGTTTTTCTATAATTGCATGCAACTTCTCAGCTTTAGCAACTCTGTAGCTAACGAAGTAAGACGCTTAGAATGCATTTTTTTTTTATTGAGCTACAGAGCACATAGGTGTCTTATTCTTCATAAGCTCATTTAATTTAATTTTGAAAAATTCGAGTGGTTTACCTTTATTCTCTCGATGGTTTGTTTACAAGTGCCGGCGAAGAAAAGGTGGTTTGATAAGACTTCATTGCAGAAAATTCACTGAACTTTTGTATATTCAGGATCGCTAGTGTAAGTAAATCCCAGGTGTAGGTATGTCACCGTACTTAGGCTTTTTAATGGGTGCCCTGTAGGCCTGTTCAAAAATCAACTTTTTCTTATTTTCATAGGTTTCTGTACATTTTCCCATTCTTTTTGACCTGAAAAAGCCGAAAATCACAACTATTTTGACCTAGGATGTTGGGAAGCATTGCCGCATGGAGCTTTAAATTTTCTGCCTTGAAATCGGCCAAAGCGCCAATTCCGGGGTCCCTTGAATTATGTTTTGCACTTTAACTTTTGATCTAAACAAGATAGAGCAACAAATTAGGTATCAAATGAAAGAGAATAAAATTAATAAATAATAATAATAATAATAATAATAATAAATAATAATTAATAATAATAATAATAATAATTATCTATCATTTTTCAGGAAACAACAGAAACTCAATCAGAATCTAGAAAACCATCTACAAGTTACAACTTCACAATGGCATTAAGCAAGGAGCTGAGGGAGCTCCGTGGGCGCACAGTTGATATCTCAGAACCTCCACGTACTGTCCACAGGCAGGTGTCAACTGGGCCATCTACCAGATCTCTCACTGAAACTTTCCTGGTTGGATACCCTTCAGCTTTTATCAGTGGTTCCCAGCTTCCCACCAACAGACAGGCGTTCCAGTATTTCCTTAATCTTCAGAATTTACCTGAAAATGCAGGGAGGCCCATGGTTCAAGACCTTGCATATGAAACAGTTGAATCTATCATCCCATTCTGGCAGATGGCTAGGATCAAGACAATGACCAAGTACAACGCAATGAAGCTCTTCATGAAACTACATGAGAAACATCGTGCTCTGGTGAAAAGCAAAGGAAGAGCAAGTAACCCTGGAGGAAAAAGAGGAGCATTTGTGCTGGAATTAGACAGCCTGTTCGATATAGGAGCTTCAGATGCAATCCAGGAAATACAGAACAACAGACTGTTATCCAGAGAGAAGAAAGATGAGGATATCAGGTTCTACGAAGACCAAAAGACTGAGAGGAAAGGTCATATGTCTGGTCATGACAAGATTTTTGAGACAAGATCCCTGCAGCAAGCAGCGAGGAATGAAAGACTGCAGCATAGACAAGAACAAGGTAAAACTAATTACTTTGAACGTCACAAAAAGTTTTAAGTTTTACTCCATTGCGATATTTAGCATGTACTTAACAATTACTGTCTTAACATGTTGTACTATTTTACAGCTGCAGCAGAACAAGAGGCAGTTGTTCATGTGGATGACATTACCTGGGGTGACTCAACTGACAACGACGCTAACACAGAGGACATGGATTACCATCAGCCTCGTCCTGGATGTTCTCACCATCAAGACACTGTGACTAGTGTGACTTTGACGTTTCCAAGGAAGGTCATGGAATGTGATGTCATCTGCAATACAGCTGATCGTCTTGGTTTATCAGACAATCAAGTTACTGCCATGGTTTCTGTCATCTTGAAAGCTGGAGGGGCTGATCTGGATAACTTCGTCATCTCAACCTCAACAACACGTCGCAACAGAATGCTGTCCAGGTATAATATCAGCCAGAGTCACATGTTCAAGTTTTGTGAAAACCCCCTACAGTACGCTGCCTTAAACTGGGATGGAAAGTTGCTCAAAGATGTCTTGGGCAGTGAACCTGGAAGTACCTCAGAGACTTTAGCTGTGCTAGTGTCTGGTCCACCTTCATACACTGAAGGAAAGTTATTGGGAGTACCTGTCATCGACAATCCTTCTGGCACAGCTCAGGCTGAGGCTTCAATGGATTTACTGGAGACATGGGAACTTACGGATAATGTTACTGCCCTTGTTTTTGACACTACATCCAGTAACAGTGGAGTTCACAGAGGAGCTGCCAAACTGCTAGAGAAAATGCTGAACAAAAAGGTGTTTTATCTGGCCTGTCGACATCACATCCTGGAAATCCTAGTAGGAGCAGTTTGGGAGAAGCTGTTTGGGAAGGTGAAGGGGCCAGATAATCCCTGGTTTGAGCATCTGAAGGATGTTTGGACGGACTTGTCCAAGGAAAACCCAAAGATGCTGGCTATCAACAGCAAATGGCTGAAGGAAAAGAAGAAGAACAGTGAAGAAATACTCCAAGACATTCTAACAGCAGAAAGGCTTCCAAGAGCCGACTACAGGGAAATGGCTGAACTGACAGTCATTGTTCTTGGAGGAACGCCTCCTCGAGGTATTCACTGGAGTCGACCAGGCGCCATTCATCAGGCCAGATGGATGGCCAGAAACCTGTACTCCATGAAAATGCTGATGTTTGCAGATCAACTTGAGTACGACGAAGACACTGTATCAAGCTGGAAAGACTCAACACCTTCCTTGCGCTGTTCTACACTCCTGTATGGATGATGTCAATGTCTGCTGCAGATGCTCCCGTGAATGATCTAAGTCTATCCAGACATGTTGAAGTACAAGAAACTGACCCAGAGCTTGCTGATGCAGTACTTAATAAGATGGAAAACCACAAATGGTACCTGACGCAGGAAGTCGTGCCATTTGCCCTGTTCAGCAGTAGATTGAGTGACACATTGAAGCACGACATTGCTGCCCAGTTACATGCCACTGAGAAGCCAGACAGCTTCAGAACAGGAAAGCCTCTATTCCAGAGAGTCACAGCTAAGACCACCCTGGTTGATCTCATTGGCCCAGAATCACATTTCCTGCTGGACACACTGAACATTGGATCCGAGTGGCTTCTGGAACCTGCCACGTCTTGGCCACAGAATGAGGACTACAGAAAAGCGTTGGACTATGTTAAGAATCTGAAAGTGGTGAATGACATTGCTGAACGTGGTGTCAAGATGATGAGCGACTTTGCAAATGTCATAACAACAGATGCCAAGCAAAGGGACTATCTCCTTCAAGCTGTGGAGTTCAACAGACGCCGCTTTGACAGCTTCAAGAAACAAACTCTCAACAACTGACTGTGTAAATGTCTGCCTTGAGTGTGAGAAAACGAATTTTGAGATATTTCTGAAATCTTTGTATGTACCAATGTGCCATTTCTTGTTCCAAGACTATCATAATTGTATAAGTTAGAAAGAGGATTAAAAACACTTTAATTTGGTGCCTATTTTGTTGCTCTATCTTGTTTAGATAAAAAGTTATAGTGCAAAACATGATTCAAGGGACCCCGGAACTGGTGCTTTTGGCCGATTTCAAGGCAGAAAAGTTAAAGCTCCATGCGGCAATGCTTCCGAACAACCTAGGTCAAAATGGTTGTGATTTTCGGCCTTTTCAGGTCAAAAAGCATGGGAAAAAGTACAGAAACCTATGAAAATAAGAAAAAGTTGATTTTTGAACAGGGCTAGTGCCCTGGGACTTCCTTTTCCAACCATTCGCTTTTGGAACTGGAGTAATGAAAAACACCCTGAATCTGTTTCACTGATGTTGACATCATCATTGTAAATAGACGAAAACGGGTGTTTGCATTCTTGCACAGCTAATCACCATTTTCCTCGGATATTTTCAATGTACCTCTCTTAAACCACTATCCCTGTTTCACGTTATTCAGAATTCAGATTGTTTAATTAAACGCCACTTATTAGTAAACAAATAATTTAAAGCGCGATAGTAATGGGTATGCATGCATTCCATCGCGATGTTTATTACTTATGATCTTACTAATGGTGTCCTCTGAAATATATAAGAGGAGGAACTTTTGTTTACTGCGAATAAGGGTTTTTTATTTGTTGATAATACTGTTGATCGTATCATATTGCAATGACTATAGTTAACTGCTTCAAGCTGAATAAGTGCTGTTATGGCTGACTCGTGTACACGATGTTGTGAAATGTAAATAATACATTGTAACAAAAGAAGAACTATATGAAATGTGTGTTCAGCAATTTACCTTTTGTGTGTGCCGCTGATTGGGAAATGATTCAGTCGTAAACCTGAAATATATGGTTAAGACTACCTGCAAGTCGATTATAATACCACACTACTATATACAGAGTTTTCTTTAGTGCTAGAGTCAGAGGGTCGAGCTTAATTTTAGTATGTATATATATTTTTTATACCCAAACGCACTCCTCCACCGCAGTGAGGTCGCGTCAGGAGCAATCCTCAATCGTTCACATTCACTATATCAGCTGACATGTCAGTAATGGACCTGCTTCAGGGCAACTTATCCACAGCCCAGCCGCGCAGACTACTCCACGGTTTACCCAGACCGCTTCATACACACTTAGCCGGCACATTGCCAGCCCGTCGCCCCCCCTATATACAACATCGCTCCACTTTTTTCTATCTAGCGCGCATCTTTCACCCTCCCGGACGTCCAGGCCCCGCTGGCCCAAAGCCTCGCTCACCCCATCTTTCCATCTCCTCGGTCTACCCATCTTCCTTTCCCCCTTCCGACACATAAATCCTCTTTACCATCCTCTCCTCACTCATCTCCTCACTTTTCTCTTTTCCTCTCCTTACTTGCATGTCTGTAGTTTGCATGGTAAGACAGTGAGTTAAGACTGTGTTTGCATGATTTGTAAGCGTTCTTATTTTACTTCTTTTCATCTTTCACACCTTTCCTATTCTCTCCGACTATTTTTCTGACTTGTCGGCAGGCAGTGGCCGGCGGATGATGATGATTCTTTTTTCTCTTTTTCTGAATGAATGTTAACCCACGAGTGATAGGTTTTGCTACTTACTTAACCCGTTATTCTCTTCTCTTAACCCCCTCCTCTTTCCTTTCTCTCGGGCTAACCTTAGAGTGGATCTTGGGGTCTTTGTTAGTCTTAGCTTCTGAAGATATGTAGATCCTCTTCATATGCCCAAACCATTTTAACACCCCGTCATCTGCTCCCCACAAGACTCCTTCGACTCTCTCACCTCTCGCGGATATCAGTGTTTCTCACATGATCAATACGCCTCTCCCCACAGATCGTCCTCAAGCATTTCATTTGCAGTACATCATCCACCCTTTTCCTTTCCTTCACATTCGCCGCCCATGCCTTACATCCATACAACACTGTTGGCACTACTATGCTTTCATATATACCCATCCTCGCACCCATAGACACTGATCTCTCCTTCCAAACATTTCTTAGGGCACCCAGTACCTTTGCCCCTTCTTTCACCCTGTGACCAACCTCTGCTTCCCATAGTCCCGTTCTTTGCCATATCCTCCCCCGAGTACCTGAAACGTGCCACTTATTCAATTTCCTCACCGTACAAATTTACTCAGTCGCTCACGAACCTCCCTTTTACAGTACCACATAACCTTACTTTTATTCGCATTTACTCTTAGCTTCCTTCTTTCACACGGTTACCAGTCTCTGTAGCTTTTTTCTCGAGTCCGCCACCAGAGCCGTATCATTCGCATACAACAACTGATTCGCTTCCCAAAACCCCCCCCGCAACATGCTTCACCCCCCGCTCCTCTCCCCATGACCCTTGCATTCACCTCTTTCACCACCCCATCTAAAACACATTAAACAACCATGGAGACATCACACACACCTGCCGTAGACCCACTTTCACCAGAAACCACTCACCCTCCTCTCTTCCCACACGTACACATGCTCTACACTCTCGGTAAAAACTTTTCACCGCATGACCCATGCACCCCATACAGTTGCAGCACTTGTCACAACGCTTTTCTGTCAACCCTATCATACGCTTTTTCAAGATCCATGAACGTCACATACAAATCCCTTTCTTTCTCCAAGTATTTCTCGCATCTTCAACCCAAACACCTAGTCCAAACACCCTCTATCTCTTCTAAAACTCGCTTGCTCCTCCCCAATTTGTTCTTCGTGCAAGCCCCCTTTCAATCACCACTCTCCCATACATTTTACCTGGCACACTCAACAGACTAATTCCTCTATAATTCGAGCATACATTCCTTGTTCCCCCTGCCTTTGTACAGGGGGACGATACATGCACTCCCCCAGTCCTGAGGCACCTCACCTCTGTCCATACACACACTAAACAGACGCACCAACCAATCAACACTACAATCACCGCCTTTTTTCAAGAGATCCACAGCGATCCCATCCACTCTTACCGCTTTTCCACCTTTCATTCTGCCTAGGGCCTCCACCACCACCTCCTTACGAACCAACCCATTCGCCACAACTCTCCTACTCCGAACCCCTTCTCTGCCCAAACATACCACATCTTCTCTATCTTCCGACACGTTCAAGTCCCTTAAAATACTCACTCCATCTTGTCTTCACAGCTCTTTCTCTCTCTGTCATCACTTCTCCATCGACTCTTTTTCAGTCATGCTCATCCGCCCTCTCATTTTCTTCACATTGTTCACTTCTCTCCGAAACATCATCTTGTTTCCTCAAAATTTTCTGACACACTCATACCCCATCTCATTTACTCTCTCTTTCAGCTCGCACTTTTCTTTTTACTTCTTGCCTCTTCCTCTTATGCTCCTCCCAATCACCAACACTTCTGCTCTGCAAGTACCAAGCACATATACTTCCATCTTTTGCTTCACCAACATTTCAGCCTCCACATTCCACCATTCACTACCCCGTCGTTTATGCACGTCGATTCGGCTGCCATCTACCGTACATTGGTTATACGAGTCAGTTGAACATGGCGGCTCGACTGGAACAGTGCCCTGTCATTTTTGCAACGACATTCCGCGTCTGTCAGTGGTCAAGAATTTCTCGAGCACATTGTCACAGGAGATGAGACATGGGTTCATCACCATACTCCGGAAATAAAACTTGCCAGCAAGGAATGGAAATACCCTAAGTCCTCGCGACCAAAGAAGTTCAAGATTGTGAGGTCCACTGGCAAAGTGATCGTTACCGTGTTTTGGGACCACAAAGGAGTTTTGCTCGCAGACATCATGCAAAAAGGCACAACAATCAATGCAGCTGCATATTGTTCAACACTGGAACGTTTACGAGCGGCCATTAAACGTAAACGTCCTGGACTGCTCCGTAGGGCAGGGCACTGTTCCAGTTGAGCCGCCATGTTCAACTGACTCGTATAACACGTGTACGATAGATGGCAGCCAAATCGACTTGCAGTGTTGCCAACAATGATTAACGAATTCACCTGATGCAAACATAATGAATGTAGGTCCTTTAGTTACGAAATTATACGCCGTGTAAACTTATTTTCTGACCGCCCCTCGTGTGTGTTTTATATATATATATATATATATATATATATATATATATATATATATATATATATATATATATATATATGTTCATATGTTCGTGTTAGTTAGCTACAATAAGCATCTACTTTTTAAATAATTTTGTTTTAGTATGCATGATTAATGTTGTTCTCTAATTTTCTTTATTTCGGTAGTGGAAATATATATGTATTTTTTTTACTTCACCCGCATAATTATTATATATCCATATAGTATTTTCTCTCGTAAATCTCCCTACCTTAGTCTTCCAACCCTCCTACGTAATATATATATCTGTCCTCATTTCTTGATCTAATGTGTCCAATAGTGGCATCCCGTGCGGCCGATCGTGGCATCCATTTCATCTGGGGTTGTATCGGTGTGGTCGCAGAATCAAGTGGAGAACTGGTCCGCCTTTGCCCCTGATTTTAAGGAGTTGGATGAGAATGTGGAATACGAGGAAAGAGAATCGGAGTTTGACCAAAATGACGAAGATAAAAGCGTCGAATTGAGTCAGGAGAGAGAGGATGAAGACGTCGAGGTTAGTTTAGTTAGGACTTATTTTTAAGGTGATTCGTGCTTCGTTTCTTGGCAATTAATTCTTGCCTACGTCAGTTGCTGATGTATGATTTGATGGACAAATTTTTTTTGACAGCTCACTAGGGAATGGTTTAGAGCATAGGTTCCCAACCGGTGGGCCATGGTGGATTTTCTAGTGGACCACAACTAGTTTTTGTAATGCTTCAAAAGAAGTCGGATATATTACAAAAATTCTTTTATATATATATATATACAGGGCGTCCCAAAAAAATGTATACACACTTTAAATACTTATAAAGGCAGTGTTTATTAAAATACATTTCATTTTCAAAATGTAATAGAATCTACAGACATTATTTAATTGTTTTGTCAACGCCTGTTTTCAAACTGACGTCCGTTCTGGTCCAGGCACTGCTGATAACGCGAAGCAATGGAATCGCAAACATCACGAAACATTTCGTTTGGTATTTGTGTGCATTCTCGTTCAATGGCTGCTCTCAATTCAGCGACTGTTGCAGGTTTTATAGCGTAGACTTTGTCTTTTAAGTATCCCCATAAAAAAAAGTCTAGTGGTGTGAGGTCTGGTGAACGCGGAGGGTATTCTACGAAACCCCTTCGTCCAATCCACATCCACATCGTGCCAAGTACCACTCGCAATACTCCACTCTTCGGTCCGGATCATCTTCATTAATAGCATGGACTAATCTTGGAATGTAACTTTTCCATTGACCGCGCTTCAAAATGCGTTGGACAGACGATTCTGAAATTCCTACCTCACGACTCGCTTGCCGCACAGATTTTCTTGGACTTTGGTGATACGTTTCCAGTACTCTTTCTTGCTTTGTGGGGCTTGTCGATGTCCGTGGTCTTCCAGAACGCTTCTTGTGGACATTCTGAACAGTTCTATCGGCTTCAAACTTATCTCTAATTCGAGTGATAGTAAGTCGCGTTGGTGGATCTGTTTGAAACTCCCTCCTAAACTGTCTTTGCACTTCAACTGCGTTTTCACACTTCCAGTAGCATTTTAGAATGAATTTCCTTTGTTCAAAGCTTAGTCTGATTGCCATTATTAATTCTAATGGGTTTAACTTGGAAAGAAAGAAACATCAATTGAGCTATCAGCTGTTAAAGTGTGTATACATTTTTTTGGGACGCCCTGTATATATATATATATATATATATATATATATATATATATATATATATATGTTAAACACAAACCGTGCATGGAACAAGGAACTCTTCTGGGAAAATTAAATCCACTATAGTCCGAATAAGTAATGGTAAATGACAAATACCATAGTTTTTTCTTTTTCATGACTTTAGCCCGACGTGGGCAACGGGTCTCTCGCAAAGAGATCCCATAAATATAGCTTCCCTCACCAGCTATCTGCAAAGCAGACAGGATCCAGCTTTGGGACATGGATCTAGGGTTTAAAGCAAGCCTAGATCCCTACATTCAGAACCTCTATATAAGTAAAAGACTCGTTGCATTCACGTCGTGTTGAATAAATCAAAGAAAAAGGGGGTAACTATTGTATTTTTAGCCAAAAAAACCAAAACTTAAACCTCAACCGGGACATTGAGCGTCCACTTTTCAAGGCACGAAACACGTCCGTTTAGTATACACAAACTCAGAATGGTTCCCTGAGAACATTATATGTTAAACACAAACCGTGCATGGAACAAGGAACTCTTCTGGGAAAATTAAATCCACTATAGTCCGAATTTACCATTACTTATTCGGACTATAGTGGATTTAATTTTCCCAGAAGAGTTCCTTGTTCCATGCACGGTTTGTGTTTAACATATAATGTTCTCAGGGAACCATTCTGAGTTTGTGTATATATATATATATATATATAAATAAGGGTGGTTCTTACAAATATAAAAAAATTTCGATATTAAATTTTCCAGGCTCCCAACCTATAATTAGGTACTCTTGAATGAATGAACTTCTCATAGTTTCTTCTATTTTAGAGAATATATAGGGGTTGCGCAGGCTTAATAAAGTTTTGTATTTCATGGGTAATTTTTAAAAATTTTATCAAACGGAAACTAAAATAAAGGATGACTAATAAAACAATATAAATGATGAATACTTTAAGAAAATAAACATAAATAATCTTCGCGGTATCTCACATATGCTATCAAAATTTAAATAAATCTCCGTGTAAAGTAGGATCATAAAACTAAATGTTCTTTCCAAAAAAACATAACATCCCAAAACATGATAAGCAAAAACAATATATTATTCATATTACAAGAAATAAAAACAAAATATTTTTAATGTTACAAGAAACCAAAGCAACATATTTTTCATATTGGACTCGTGTGTGCATTTTCTGCTGTCAGGGTATTTTCGACGATGATTAGCGACAACCTGCATCAGATACTGCAGTTGCTCCTCGTCGTGAGTTAATCGGCAATTAAACTGTTCAATGAGGGCCACTGCTCGTTCAGCATTATCATTAACAACTTTTATACCTTTCACAATGCTACATGCATATTTGTAACTATCATGAACAGTCCAGAATACAGGATTTTCATTAAGGAATTCGTCTGAAATGTCCAAACTTCTGAAAAACTTAACTGAGTTTTTCGATGTTAAGTCAACAAGGCTGACCTGAGCATTATGTGGAAGCTCGATCCGCTTTGGACAATCATCACTTCCTTCTTTGGTCCTCATGGCCTGAACCATCTCACGCTTAACGCTTACAGGAACGTCTTCGTCGAATAATGCAAGGGGCAGCATTTCCTCTGACAGATACCAGATATGTGAGCTGAATTTTCTAATGGCAGCTTCTGCGATGATCTTATTTCGGTATCTTTGAAGTTTCTTAAGCAGAATAAGGTCTTCATGCGGAGCAGATACAGAAACAGAAGCACGAAACCATGCTCTCATGTAAATTCGGACAGCAAAGAAAGAAATTTCGTTTAGGGCCCTTTCTTCTTTGGTAGTTAGTTGAAATTGACTCCGAAACAACCATACCTTGATGGAGTAGAGAACCTTAACCATCCTTCGGGCGTGATGCGTAGCTCCTGGAGTTTTAAAGCGAATTTCTTTTCCATCCCAAGAGTTATGGCCCAAGAAAAAAAGTGCCAGCTCCAGGAATTCTTTGTAATCATCTCGAACTGTTCCTTCCTGTAGCATCTTGCAAGCAAAAGTTAATGACCTCTTCTCTTCGTTGTCGATGTCATCTGCAGCCGTCTTATATCTGGACTGATCAATTTGAGGCCAAAACTTCTTGAAGCGCATGAATAAAGGTACTTGAGGGCCAGAAGGTGCTCCAAAATAAGACCCGAAAACAGCTCCAAACACCAATTCCATAATATGATGACGGCATGGAAAATGCAGGAAGTTTTTCCCTAGTTTTTGCTCGAGGAGAACGCAAGCTCCTGCGCGATGGCCAGTATTTAAAGCGGTAGTGTCAAAACTCATCCCAACAACGGACTGCTCAAGCCCCCACTTTTGGAGCTGGTTCACAATAGCTTGAGATTGCTCTTCTCCTGTTCCGGAAGAGAGTTTTGGAACACTAAGGAGCTGACACGTGTCTTTGTTGGAGACTAAGACAGGGAGACGATGGACGTTGGTTTGACCAGTGAGGTCCGGGAGAATTTTTCCATCCCAGTGAACAATGATAGGACAGTCAGTGTTGAACTCTTCCATTATGTGTTGAGCCGTTAAAGAGCGATGCTGCTGTCTATTCCGCCTCACACTAGAACGGTTAATAACTAGCTCCGATACGTCATGACCAAGTCCCTGTGCAGTAGCTGCCGACATGAAGGCTGCTGAGCGATCACTAACATTCGTGTGATCAAGGGTTGATGCTAGATTAGGAGTCATGATAGCGTTCGTTGCACGTCGACGCTTTGGATGTGAAGAACCACCTGCTACTGCACCGAATTCTTCCTTCTCTGTATCTGATTCCTCGGCATCACTGGACACACTACTGTTATTTTCACTGGAAGAGCTTTCCAAATGTGCAGTTGAGGTTTTTGCTTTGTCCCGGGAAGCCACAGCAGCCTGATATTCCGCATATTTGAGCCTCCGCTTGATAGCCGCTTGCTCCTTCCGAACAAGGACCATATCAATCCCAGCCATAGATCCTTTGCGACCACTTTGAGCCAACAAGAAAGCTCGATCTTCAGGAAGTTTTATCATGGCAAGTGCGTTTTCATGAGCGATATCAAAAAGGTTTTTTGATTCTCTCGTGAATTCCTCTTCGTTCTTGATCTGCGTTTCTGACCACCTCTTCATGCTTTTCTTTAGTCTCTGCCACTTAACAAATAATTTATTTAACTTTTCCATTGAGTGGTCTGTGCATTTGATAGGAATTCGCGCTCGATTCCAAAACTTTTCTACGTCCAGAAGTACCTCTTTCAAACTATCTTTTACAGTTCTTTTTTCATTTTGGTGAAGATGAAAGAATACTGATAACACCTCACCATTCGAAGGCAATTTTGCCCCTATAAGTTTGTCCTGCCAGTGCTCCATTAGAAATTAGTGTTAGGTTTAATCTTTGACATTGTGAAAACTACTTAATAACGCTGAAATGAATAAAAATTCCGATTAGATAACTCACACAATAAAAGTCAATAACCAAATAATGATCTCCGACTCATAATTGTTGATATTAATACATCCACAACATAAACAAAACTCCCATGATAATCCGCAAATATTCACTTTACCATGAGAATGGAATGCTTACTGAATTTACACGTGACTCGTTAGTGATGTACTTTCGATTAAGTAAATATAATACATGCAGACTATGGTGCTATTATATAATTATGAAATTAATAAATGATGACTTAGGTTTACGAAATGTTCATCACTATTAATAAGTGGAAGAATGTATTTTAATTTTTTAAATGTTTATATATTTCTTGGTTACAATATGTTCATTGAACTAATTGTAATAAAAATAACTATAAATAATGAAATTGATAAAATAAATAACATATGTAATGTTTTAACTTGAACACGTTCATTAACCGCTACATGAAAACACAAGAATTCAGTTTCCGACAGAACCGAACACACAAACGCACCAGGACAGACTGGGGCTCTTTTGTTGGGAAGTGCAACGGCTTTGCGCGACTCCTTATAATAGAAGTAGGTTCACAAAAATTCTTCGTAAGTGTCTTTAGTAGGAGTACAATCTTTTCTCGGGTTGGGAGCGTGACAATTCAAAAGTTCATTTTTAAGGACCACCCTAATATATATATATATATATAATCACACAACAACACGTGATCTTTTTAATAAGCAAAGAACCACAGGGAAAAGGAAAAGGAAACACGAAGTCCGAGCGCTCTCGTGATATATTCACATCTTCAGGGACGAAAGAAATTCTCTTTCTTGTCCCTGAAGATGTGAATATATCACGAAAGCACTCGGACTTCGTGTTCCCTTTTCCCTGTGGTTCTTTGCTTTTATATATATATATATATATATAACCTTTGGTTAGCTTCCGCCCGAATTGTTCATTCTGACGAAGGTCAAGCTTTTCACTCCACCTTAGACCTACAGTTTAACGTGGAATCCGAACCACGCCCCATCAGCAGCCCAGCGTCTTAACCACCAGGCACTCAATATATTTTGCCCCACCTTTTTTTTTTTCTTTCCAAGTTTCCTTGTAAGTTCCAGAAATCTTGTACACAAGTAGTTACATACCTTTTTTACAAGTTTTTATTTTTCCACATAGTCTCCATCCTTTTCTATGGCTTTCCTCCACCTCGAAACACGAGGGCCTTTATTCCGCTGGGTTCCGCTGGAGCCACCTCTTAATCTCCTCAACAACCTCATCGTCACTGAAACTTTCTTCCACGAATAGCATCCTTCATTGGCCCAAACAAATGGAAGTCACAAGGTGCCAGATCCGGGCTGTATGGAGAGTTGGGTTACACAGTCAAGCGCATTTTTGTGATGGCCCCTCTTGTTTGCAAACTGTTGTGTGGTCTTGCGATATCGTGCAAAAGAAGGGCGTCTTCCAGTTTTCTCCAGTCGAACTCGCTTTATACGTCTCTGGAGTCTCTGTAGGGTAGCAATATATGCCTCCGAGTTGATTGTTTGTCCTTTATAATGTCCACCAGAATCACCCCTTTCATGTTCCAGAAGATGGTGGCCATAACCTTTCCTGCAGAGGGAGCCATTTTGAACTTTTTCTTGCGTGAGGAGTCTGCGTGATGCCACTCCATGGATTGGCGTTTTGTTTCAGGTTCAAAGTGGTGTACCCAAGTCTCATCCCCAGCCACAATTCGTGAAAGGAAGTCATCCCCTTCTGTCTCGTATCGAACCAACGACTCTGAAGCAATTTGTTTTCTTTGGGCTTTCTGATCTTCAGTTAGTTCGCGAGGAACAAACCGTGAACACACTTTTGAGTATCCCAATTGCTAAATTATCGTATTCACACTTCCTTCACTAATTCCTAGCTCCAGTGATACCTCCTTGTATGTGACGTGCCGATTTAATCGAATGATGCTGTTAGCACGTTGCACAGTGTGAGATGTCATAGCCGATGCCGGGCGACCGCTGCGTGGCTCATCGTTGAGGCTGGCTCTCCCTCTCTCCAATGATCTCACGTTTAGACCAGTGTCCAACTGTGCTTCGATCAACAACAGCATCTCCGTAAACGTTTTGTAGACGTTTGTGAATATTTCCAACTGTTTCCTTCTGTGCGGTTAAGAACTCGCTAACAGCTTTCTGTTTACGATGCACATCACTGTCAGACGCCATTTTCGAAACTGCGCTAACCATCGGTTTTATTCAAGGGCGTTTAAAAGAGGTTTTATACAAGGAGGGGAGGTTCAAACTGGAAAAATGCGGTTATGTGAAGCGCAGGAAGTTCAAACTTACCGCCCAAAAGACATTTCAGCCCCATGGCCTATTATTTAGCTAAGAAAAAAGGGTGGGGAAAAATATATTGAGTGCCCCTAGTATATATGTGGACCACCAACATTTATGACCATCAAAACTGGGCCACCATAGTAAAAAGGTTGAGAATCACTGGTTTTGGGGAGGCTTCATAAGGATTTGAGGCCATTGTGTTGGCGAAGTTTATGTTAAAGTTAATGTAAAAATTTTGTGATTCACAAAAGGGGTCAGTTTCTTTAGTTTCATAAAAAGAAGTATCTTACAATACTGGAAGTATCCTCGAGCTGCCGACAGGTATCGAATGAACTTTTATTGAACACTCCTGAACTTAAAAAAAAAATGGATATGATTTAGCCTGACTTAACCAGGTCGCTTAAGTAATACGAGTACACTTCAAGATCATTTGTCGGCCGGTTGAGGTCATTTCCTACATCATTTACTGGACATAAAGTGTAAAATGGTACGCGTTTAACATTTTTTGTTTAATGTATGTGGGGGAAAAAATCCCCCACCCCTATTCACATACTCGTCTTTGGTGAATCTTTTCCTGTTCACACTCATGTTCGTCGTTGTTTTAACGAAAGGTCGACGTTACAACTATCGAACCCGTGACGGCATTTTGTTCTTCGGATGAAGAAGACGATAGGAACACGTTGCTTTACCTGCCCATCTCCCCAGAAATTGAAGAACCGGAAGAGGGTTGGGGACCGGAGGGAGCACCGATTGACGACCTTAAAAGGACAGGGGACGGCAAGGAGAACGCCTCCCCTAAAAAGAAAAGGGCCAAAACTTACGATATCAATCTCGAAAATGCTCCCGTGGGAGGTGTGTTGTTAATGCTGCTGTTATGTATTAATTTATGTTCTTAATATATTATTATGGCAGGCATAGATTATGATCACTAAAAGTCAAAATCCTGTGTCAAAAAGGGGACTGTCTCTGAGAAAAAAACCTTCTAGATCCTCTATTTCATTGCTAGAATAAGTATTTCAATTTTTTTTTAAATAGTTTAGTAGTTTCCACAGTTTAGCAAATACTTTTATGAAACTTAATGTAAATAACATTAAGTTCAGGTTTTTGGGGGTCTCGCTTACGTTTAAGTGATCTGGTGTTTTCCTTGAAGACGTCTTCTGAAATCAGTTTTCTTATTTTGGATTTGATTTTGATTTCATGAGGTAATTTAGTTGTAGTATTGGTTAGCATCGTTAACTACGAATCCACCGGCCTCTGGTTCGATTTCCAGCGAAAGCGACGGCGCGCAGCTTACCCAGCTGTTCATTTTTCCATACAAAAAAAGTTTGGTAAATAAATGAGTACCCTGGGTGGCCTAGTGGTTAAGACGCTCGGCTGCTGATCGGGAGGTCGTGAGGTTGAATCCAGACGAGAACTTTAATTTTTTACTTCCCTGGTGGTCGTGGTTCAGATTCCACGTTAAGCTGTAGGCCTGAGGTGGGGCAACAAGCTTGACCTTCGTCAGAATGAACAATTCGGATAAGGCGAAAGGAATTCGGATTTTAGAATTTTATTGAATTCTGTGAAAATAGTATATACTATTGAGCTAAAATGTGTGTGCGTGTCTGTCCGCTTTCTTTGGAACCGTGCACAGACTAAACGGCACATCGGAAAATTCTGCAACCACCACCAACTGATAGCCCATGAGCTGCCGATGTGCTCTGTCAAGTTTCCCGGTCCTAGGTCACAATTACTGGGTCCGAAGGCCCCAGCACCGCGATAAAACTACAGAAAAGAACGCAGCCGTGAAAATCTTGAGCTTCACATTGTGTGACATATACTGCTACCTGCCCGGAGGGCGGGTAGCAGTATATGTCACAGTGCTACCCACCCGGGGGTAGTGGGGGAGGGGGTAATGGCGTTTTTTTAAAATTTTGTAGCTGGATCACATTGCTACCTGTCCGGAGGGCCAAGTTGTACAACAGTCGCGAGCGATAGCAAGCTACTGCTTGTTTTCTTCTATTAAGCGATTCTGAATATAGAAATAAATGCGCTTTGCTTTGTTTCAACATTTTACTCTTGCGCGTTAAGATTTGATTGTTTGATACAATGGGTTCGGATGTGAAGCTTGAGATTTTCATTGCGGCATTCTTTTCTCTAGTTTTAGTGACCTAATAATTGAACCCTCAATAATTGGGGGTCAATTATTCGGTCAATAAAACTATAGAAAAGAACGCAGCAATGAAAATCTCAAGCTTCACATCCGGACCCATTCTATCAAAATTTGTGAAGCTTAAGTTTTTCATGGCTGCGTTCTTTTCTATAGTTTTATTAACTGAATAATTGACTTCCCAGTAATTGGGGGGCCGAAGGCCCCAGCACCGCAGGTGTAGCTAAATAGACCCATAGGGCACACTTTAACTAGTATTATATAATAAATAATTGAACCATCATTAACAAATATTTCATTTATTACTGTATTCATTTAGTGGTGTTACCAAATTTTTTATTTATTTTACAGAGGTCCATCCGTTGAGCAACACCCGACCACGTGACAAGCAAGGGGGTGGGGGCAAAAAGGGAAGGGGCGGAGTCAAAGGAGAGTCTCGGAAAGATAGAAAAAAACATTAGCGGCAGGTTGCGTTTCGAAACGTTAATAAAAATGTTTTCAAAATGTTTGGAGGAATAAATGTTCGAAAAGTGAAGAGGGATAGAAGTAGTCTGACACAAATCGTTGCAATACGAAGAAAGCAAGTTGTTCGAAGCCTTAAAAAAGAAAAACGTACTTCTAATGCTGTGATCCCGTTAAGGGCGACCTATAATGTGTTCTTTTCAGAGTTTGGATTAAAAAAAAATAACCCATAATTGAGGCGTCGCTTTCCGGAGGCGGTTTACTGCCACCGAGGAAGTTCAAAGAAACCGCGCGACGTGAATATAATAAAAATAAACAAGCGCACGTCCACGAACCTTTTTTTTTTTTTTTTCCCCATAAAGATTTGAAGATATTACAGTTCCTTAATGGTCTTAAGCAATATACCATCGGATTCAGAACACTTTTGGCTACATTTTTTTCGGCCATAAAAGAAAAATGTATTGTCGCGGCGATAAGACGCCTCAATTATGAGACATTAGTTATTGGAGAGCGACAGAGTGGGGTTTACCAGTGCATCTCTGTCGCTTTACCTCTAATCTTGTTTCATTAACCCTCTTTTGAGGTTTGGTATATCACGTCTTTCTTTGCCGGTTATATAAAACTACAAATGTCACTGAATAAACCTTCAGAAATTCAAGAAATACAAAACTAGTTACTCATCGATGTTGGAATCGAGCTAAATTAATTACTCAATAGTACAAAGTAAAGGAAGGTTTCCTCTAGTGCTCGGCATTAAACAAATTTGAAGTATTTAGAAAGTGATTTTTAAGGTAAAATGAAAAGCAATTTTTGGAATAAATTTTAATTTTTTAGATACAAGAAATAATAATAATTTGAATTATAAGTGTTGCTTTCAAACTAAATTAAAATCTCCATACAAAAAGAACTTATTTTAATCATACTGTAATTATTTTAGGAAGACGAGATCGTTTTATTTTCAGTGTAAATCGTAAACTTGATGTTGAATAGGAGATATATATATATATATATATATATATATATAATATATATATATATATTATATATATATATATATATATATATATATATATATATACACAGGGGTGCCGTAAGTTTCCATACATAGGAAAAATAAACATTTTTTTATGGACAACCATTTTTATTTATATAATATGCTCTACATGGTTGCCATTGTTTTGAAAACACATTTCAATACGTGTTCCCCACTGTTGATGAACACGTATTAGCACAGTTGACGTTATGCTTGTAATGGCGTTGGTGATACGTTCCTTTAGATCAGTGGTTCTTAACCTTTTTACTACCATGCCCCCTCTAGGAATTGGTCCTTCCCTCCACGCCCCCCTTCAATCAAAATAACATTCTCAATAACTTCTCAATATTAGCCCATACTCTCGTTAAGAGAATAACAAATACAATTAGAGAAATTCCTGTTTCTAGGGGGGCGCGCCCCCCCGGTTAAGAACCACTGCTTTAGATGATTTATGTCTCGTATCTTTTCCTGATACACCATGGCCTTCAAGTGCCCCCAAAGATAGAAATCAAGGGGGGTGAGATCTGGGGATCTGGGAGGCCACTCCACAGGACCACGCCGACCAATCCAAGCATCCGGAAACTGCTGCTGATCCAAATACCGACGCACGTGAAGACCATAATGAGGTGGAGCTCCATCTTGCTGGAAGTAAACTGGGAAGTTACCTTCCTCGTTTAGCAGGGATGGGAAAATCTCTTCTTGCAACATGTTAAGATACCTTTCGGCATTAAGATTTCCACTGACAAAAATTGGTCCATAATTCTGTCACCCCATATCCCGGCCCACACCATCACTTTACCGGCACCTTGCATCTTCGTCGGACTCAGCCAGTTAGGGTTAGCATTACTCCAATAACGTATGTTTTGCCGATTAACCTCTCCATTGACGTAAAAAATTTGCTTCAATTCGTTGTTCTTTCGTCAAACGCATATTCTTAGGGTATCTGAAACATAAAAACAAACGTTTAAATTTTCCTATGTATGGAAACTTACGGCCCACCCTGTGTATATATATATATTATATATATATATATATATATATATATTATATATATATAAAATATATATATAAAATGAATGGAGTTAACTTCATTCTTTAATCCTGAAAATGATTGACATCCCAATTTGTGTTTACAAAGGACGTCTCTCGTAAGTAGTGTTCGCATCCCCGACGTGTCAAAGACAGTTCTCGTGATATTTTTCAGTCTACCCGGGGCCGTATTGTAAGCCACCAGTTCAAAGTGTGAGTATCTTTCAAAGTTCACGTTTGAAGAAGCAACTAATGCTGAAAATGACCATGAAATGAACACCAGTGACATGATAAAAAGTACTTTTCCTCGCCCGGCCCGTTATGTCGGATCTATTGGTCACGATTCGACTGCTAATCAAGGCTGCCGCTATTCCACATATATGACATCACAATTCGGCACGTTTTCTTTGGTTATTATAGTTTTTATAAAATGTGGTATAACTAATTTAAGTTATTCTGTTATTCATACAGGTTCTACAAATTGGAATGTATATCACACTATTTCGGAGAATTAATGTGCATGTCAGCAATCAGATTTATAATTAGTTTGAATATTTTAACATCCATCAGATGCCTTGTTTTATATATATATATATATATATATATATATATATGAAATTTATAAAAACGGTTTCATTACAAATTCTTGTAATGAAACCGTGTTTTTATCAATATTTATCTTGTGTGTGTATATATATATTATATATATATATATATATATATATATATTATATATGTGTGTGTGTGTGTATATATATATATATATATATATATATATATATATATATATATATATATATATATATATATATATACTTATCATTTACAGTTTTTGGTGTGAATTAATACCAACTTTGTTAATTTTCATGTTTTATTACAGATTTCATATTTACAAAATAGATAAAAATATCATATATATATATATATCCCTTACCATATTTACACAAAATATTTCCCGGTATGGACTGATACATGGAAGAGAGCAGAATGGGGTTCGTCGATGCACTTTCTGCAAGGAAAAGGAATTAAATAAAACCACCTTATATATGATTTCTATCATCATTTATTACGTTTTTCATATTAAAATTGTCATATTTAAAGAGAGGTTCTTTTATTCCGCATTGACATGGAATGAGGTCCGCCCGTTCCACGTCTGTCTATGATGGGCAATTGTTTTCCTGCACTAGCAGACGAAATTTCTCAAAACGTCATCCTTGGTCGGCAGACGCGCGTTTTCTCCTACCTGCTCGCAATCTTGGAGTAAATTTGGAAGTTCGCTCTGAAATACGTGTTGTTCTGGGCTGCCAGAGGTAAAATAAGTAAGTACGGCCTGCCAGATTTGAATGAGCACAATTTCATAGAGAAATTTCATACATATATATATATATATATATATATCGGCTATTGATTGGTGGCGTGGAAAACGCAGTTTAATAATGAACAGGAACACCAGAGAAAATACAAACATCCTTCAAGGTTTAATAGTACCAACGTTTCGGAATGCACTAATTCCATCTTCAGGGCTAAAACAATAAAATTCCAAATCACATACAAAATTACAAAATACAAATTGCTTAATAACAATTTAAAATAAACTTAAAAAAAAAAATTATAAAAAGTAGCTAAGAAAATGTAAAACATTAAAACTAAAAGGTAAATAAATGTGAAGTTAAAAAGTTAAAATTATAAAAAGTAAAAGCATTAAAACTGAAATGTAAATAAAATAAACTAGTACCTTAACCAAAACATAGCAGATCTATCGATGATTCGTCAGAATTTAGGTCTGGTTTTAGTTTATAAATAAACAGAGACTCCATAATTTTAAGCTTAAGGTCAGAGCTTCCAGCAGCAAGTACGGTGAAATTAGACTGTGAAATTGGGTGGTTATTGTTGTGCGAGTGATTACGTATGAGAGAATTAGGTGGTTTGCCAAGGAGTAAATTTGTACGGACCGATTTACCGAGATGTTCGTAAATACGAGATTTTAAATGTCTTTTAGTTTTACCTATATATGACCCCATACAGTGGTCACACTTGTATTGATAAACTATAGATGACTTAAGAAGTGTAGGTATAACATCCTTGTATTTAAATAAATGATAAATCGATTTAGACGGGGTGAATATAATTTTTATACACAGTTGTGGGTAGAATTCCTTGAGCAATTTTAAAAGTTTATTTCTAATGTTAAAACTTGAGGTTCCCATATAGGGCAAAGTGAAATACAGGATATCTTTGGGGACTGTAATTAAGTTTCTAGTTGTAGGGCTTATTAGTCTGTTTAAGGTTCTGCCTATTGTAGTCTCGACCAGTCTAGAAGGGAAATTATTCTTGGCAAGGAGTTTTCGGATGAATCTAGTTCATCGTGTAGTTTGAAGTAATCTGAACAGATATTGAAAGCTCTATTGGTCAGAGTCGAGATTAAATTTCGTTTGAAACCTAAAGGGATAAAGGAAGAAAAGTTCATAGTAAGATTGGTAAATGTCGGCTTTCGGTAAACGGAAGTTTCAAAAGAGGAATTAGTTTTTATTATCTTAATGTCCAAAAAGGACAGAGAGCTATTAGATTCAACTTCTGAAGTAAATTGAATGTTAGGGTGCTTAGAATTAAGGTAATTACGAAACAAAGGGATATGGTCTGGTGATTTAAACAGGAGAAAAGTGTCATCAATATATCTTCTATAAAAACCGGTTTAAAGTTGGAAGGACACTCATTCAACCATTTGACTTCATGATGACACAGAAACGCGTTAGCTAAGGTGGGACCAAGAGGCAGACCCATTTGAACACCTTCAGTCTGTTTAAAATATTCACCGTTGAATATAAATATAAGGTCTTCCACGGAAAATTTTAATAGTTCTTTCATTTGGCCTCTATTAAAACCCTGCACAGTATCAGTATTATTAAAAAGATTATCAATACATATATCAATAGTCATTCTTTGACCCACATAGTAAAGGTTTTAACTTTTTATCTAATAATTTACGTAATTTAGCTTTTACTTCATTTTATGCTTTTAACCCTTATGGCAATAGATCTAATATGGAGGTGGAAGAGTTTCAAAGTCTAAGAAATCTGTCTTTGGACAAGTCATTGGTGGTTACAAGACCAGACAAAGGCAATGGCGTTGTTCTTTTGGACAGGAATGTTTATGTTGATAAAATGTTAGATATTTTAAATGATGCAACTAGATTTACTAAAGTAACTGGTGACATTTTTGCTTTAATTTTAAAACAGGAAGATAAAATTAATAGGTATCTTAGAAAACTTAAATCTAATAATATAATCTCAGCCACGGTTTTTACTAAATTATTTGTTTCTGGATCCAGCCCAGGCATTATGTATGGACTCCCTAAAATACACAAACCTAATTGTCCGCTTAGGCCAATTTTATCGGCTCTAGGAACTTTTAGTTATAACCTTTCAAAATTCTTGGTTCCCATACTATCACCTATAACTTATAATTTGTATACAGCACGGGATTCTTTTTCTTTCGTTAGAGAAATTACCTCATTAAATAATAATTCTTACACAATGGCTAGCTTCGATGTAAAATCTTTATTTACCAATGTGCCTGTTGCAGAAACTATTGATATATGTATTGATAATCTTTTTAATAATACTGATACTGTGCAGGGTTTTAATAGAGGCCAAATGAAAGAACTATTAAAATTTTCCGTGGAAGACCTTATATTTATATTCAACGGTGAATATTTTAAACAGACTGAAGGTGTTCAAATGGGTCTGCCTCTTGGTCCCACCTTAGCTAACGCGTTTCTGTGTCATCATGAAGTCAAATGGTTGAATGAGTGTCCTTCCAACTTTAAACCGGTTTTTTATAGAAGATATATTGATGACACTTTTCTCCTGTTTAAATCACCAGACCATATCCCTTTGTTTCGTAATTACCTTAATTCTAAGCACCCTAACATTCAATTTACTTCAGAAGTTGAATCTAATAGCTCTCTGTCCTTTTTGGACATTAAGATAATAAAAACTAATTCCTCTTTTGAAACTTCCGTTTACCGAAAGCCGACATTTACCAATCTTACTATGAACTTTTCTTCCTTTATCCCTTTAGGTTTCAAACGAAATTTAATCTCGACTCTGACCAATAGAGCTTTCAATATCTGTTCAGATTACTTCAAACTACACGATGAACTAGATTTCATCCGAAAACTCCTTGCCAAGAATAATTTCCCTTCTAGACTGGTCGAGACTACAATAGGCAGAACCTTAAACAGACTAATAAGCCCTACAACTAGAAACTTAATTACAGTCCCCAAAGATATCCTGTATTTCACTTTGCCCTATATGGGAACCTCAAGTTTTAACATTAGAAATAAACTTTTAAAATTGCTCAAGGAATTCTACCCACAACTGTGTATAAAAATTATATTCACCCCGTCTAAATCGATTTATCATTTATTTAAATACAAGGATGTTATACCTACACTTCTTAAGTCATCTATAGTTTATCAATACAAGTGTGACCACTGTATGGGGTCATATATAGGTAAAACTAAAAGACATTTAAAATCTCGTATTTACGAACATCTCGGTAAATCGGTCCGTACAAATTTACTCCTTGGCAAACCACCTAATTCTCTCATACGTAATCACTCGCACAACAATAACCACCCAATTTCACAGTCTAATTTCACCGTACTTGCTGCTGGAAGCTCTGACCTTAAGCTTAAAATTATGGAGTCTCTGTTTATTTATAAACTAAAACCAGACCTAAATTCTGACGAATCATCGATAGATCTGCTATGTTTTGGTTAAGGTACTAGTTTATTTTATTTACATTTCAGTTTTAATGCTTTTACTTTTTATAATTTTAACTTTTTAACTTCACATTTATTTACCTTTTAGTTTTAATGTTTTACATTTTCTTAGCTACTTTTTATAATTTTTTTTTTAAGTTTATTTTAAATTGTTATTAAGCAATTTGTATTTTGTTTTGTATGTGATTTGGAATTTTATTGTTTTAGCCCTGAAGATGGAATTAGTGCATTCCGAAACGTTGGTACTATTAAACCTTGAAGGATGTTTGTATTTTCTCTGGTGTTCCTGTTCATTATATATATATATATATACAGGGTCCACTAAAAAAAGCCATGCATCCGTACTTTTTCTTTTAAACTAATTAATTTCTTTTAACTTTTGATAAAACTTTAACAAAATAAAATAACGTTATCTGACAACATTTCTTTAAGTTTTTAGTACAGTAGCTGAATAGACCTCATTTTAGCACGTAAACAAAAATAGAATATAAAGATGCCGTAAATACTCAAAATTTCTTTATTATACAACCAAATATTCCTTTCGTATAAAATTATTAAAATGTCAAACTAAAAATAATGTTCAATATGTTTTCCTCCAACTTCTATTACTTTTCGAAGTCTTGGTCTAAATTTATCTACTGCTGAATCAATCTGGTCTTGTGGGAATTCGGCCCATTGTTCAATCAGAACATCTCTCAGATGGTTAACATTTCTGATTTTTTTACCGCGATAAACTCGTGACAAGTTTTCCCAGATCCCATAATAATCAACAGGATTCAAATCAGGACTGTTCGGAGGCCATTTCTCCCGTTCAATAAATTCGGGAACACGTTCATTTAAATAAGCAAGTGTCTTTTCCCGTATGTGCCCTTGCTCCATCATGTTTCAAAACAAAATGACCTCCATTTGCCAGAGCAACCATGTCTGGAATCATGCTTACTAAAAGAACATTTCGATAATATTCGCCATTAACTTTCATATCCCCTATTAAGCCTATAGTGCTTAATAATTATTTTATCTTCATCAGAAAATGGCATTTGAGGGATATCTACAGTAATTTTTATCTGAAAAAAGAGAGAAATTATTTCAATGTGCCCTTAGATTTATGGAACTAAAAAAATCAAGTTAATATTAAACAACCAAATTTAATCATTCAGTTATAAAAATTGGCTGGCTTGGTATAAAATTCAATAGTAATTATTGTCTAAATTTTGTATAAATCATCCACACACATTTTGACTTACTAGGTTAGGTTACAATCAAGCGCATGTTTTTTTTTGGCCGACCAGTTTTATTTTTATTTATTTATTTTTATTTATTTATTTTATTTATTTATTTATTTATTTATTTATTTCACAAACACTTGAAATGAATGAATGATGCAAACTCACAAGGAAAAGTAAAATTATTCCAAGGCATTTCGTGTATTCCTTGTGGATTTTCATTATATATATAAATAATTTTTTAATTACACGCCCCTCGAATTGTTGCTCTTTAGGCGCAGGCTTTGAATACCTATTGGTTAATACGCCTCTGCTTCCGTCTGGATGTATCATCAAGAAGGTCGCACGCGCGTGCGCACGCACACATACAGATTCAAAGCTTGACTCGCATACGTGTTCTCTGCACGCACGCACGCGCGCACACAATAAAACTTGAAGATCAAGGTCGCAGGGGCGGCGTGTTTTACGGAGCCGGGTGCAAAATATTCAGAATGAAACTTTTTTAATTGATGCTAAAACCCATTTAAATCACGGTTCAATATATGTACAGGGTGGTCCAAAAGTCCGTATCTAATTTGCTAAAATAATAATTTTTCTATTTTATTTTCAACAGGCCATAGATGGTGATGGATGTACAAGAACGTGTGATGGTAGTAACGCTACGTATCCAAAGGAAGAAGTGCAAAGAAATTCGAAAGAAGAGTTCACAAACCCGGACATACGGACAAAGCAAAAGCAATTCGCGAGCCGGTCAATAAATTTAAAAGAACAGGATCTGTTCATGATGAGGCAAGATCTGGACGTCCCAGTACCTCTCGAGAAAATGTCGAATTGGTAAGGGATGCCTTTGAAACGAGTCCTAGAATGTCAACTCGCACAGCATCACGTCCACTGAGCATACACGATATTTTAGCCATTTAATACAATTTGTTTTATTGACCATATGGGGAATGATTGGGTTATCAATAACCATTAACGCTAGTTACAGCACTTGAATAACTCCACAGTGATCTCCTTTGCAATAAAATCGGTTTGCTCTTAGGAACGACTTGAAATATAATGAAGTAATTCACCAAATATACATAGCAAATATTGACCATGAAGCGCTCAAAGTCGTATGGAATTCAAAGTACAAACAAAATTTGCGCGTATCAGTAATTCATGGTATGAGATCATCCTTAAGGACAACGCGCAAAGCAGTGTGAGTGAAAACTTCACCTTTATAAAACAAAGTTCTAGAATATTTACGACACGCTTTTAGATCAAATGTTCTCCATCCTCTAAAGGACGACGTAGCCTACGTGACTATCCCATCCTTTAGTTTCCTGAAAAGAAACCCTCAAAGAAAATAAGTTATGTTTTTTACGAGATTCCTTTAGTCGCTTTCACGCTTCATAATTGTACATTTCAAGAGTTTCCTAAAACGGTGAGGTACTCATCTGGTATCGCGTTCTTCGTCGGTAGCAAATACTGATCGCTGTCTGTCTGTGTAGTTTGGCGGGCGTGTCGTTACCATATTCAATCGCTACCTGAGTTACACGAAGAGGATTATCCAAGACGAGCCGCCATGTGCCCAGAATTGATTGAAAAAATTATACCGAAAACTTATTAAACCACATTCTTTTCAGTGATGAGGGACATTCCACACATGCGGAAAGGTTAATCGACGTAATGAAAACGGTGAAAAACCAGTCGAGTTCACGAATAGAAGAAAGAATCTCCTAAAGTTAATGTCTGGTTACGGAAGTTACGGTAACAGAGCCAATTTATCTTGACATGCTTCAGCAGTTTCTTGAATCCCAGGTTTGTTCAGATGGCATTCTCGACACTGTTGTCTTTCAACAAGATGGAGTTCCACGTCACTAAACAAACATTGTTCGGGCGTACCTTGATGAACTCTTACCAAATCGCTGGATTGAACATGGTGGAAACGGTTATTTTATTTTATTCAAATTCTGTTGTGTCTTTATCTGTATACATTTTTTGTTGCAGTGGTTTTCATAGGTGCCCTTAGTACTGGTGCAGCCATATCACTATTTTTATCTTCATCTTATTCTGATAGCAGACCCGTAGTCAGGGGGGAGTCGAAGGACCCCACCCCCCTTGATAGGAAAGGTCCACTTTTGTAACCATAGTTATAACTTATGATGTGATATTATAATATATAACATCATTTAGTAAATAAACACTTGCATTTTTTTTGCATTTTCTTGAAACTTCACAAACTACTCTAAACCCCTCCGCAGTGACTAGGTCGTTGCACCAAAAGGTCCGCCTTTCTATAATTTATTTCGACCGTCCCCAGTTGGGAAGTCGTGGCTACAGCACTGGATAGTTCTTTTAATTGGCAAGACATTTGTAATTGTTTGAAAAATTTTCTGATAATTGTTGTACCCAAATTAGACTTTTATTTTGTATCATTTGAATGAGACTGATCCAGTAAAACAATACAATTGATTTTACACTCGCCCATTGATGGTGTGTTTTAAGAAACAATTTATAGTACTGTGCCCTTTTTATTTTAGGGGTGCCCTTACTGAAATGCCTAGATCCGCCCTTGACACCATTGGACTCGTTTGCGTGGGGCTTTATAAAGTCTGAGGTTTACGAGAGTTACAGACCTGCAGGATCTGCGAACCCGCATTGTCGTGGCAGTCTCTAAAATAACCCCAGAGATGCTTGAGAATGTGTTCTGCAATGGATAGATTTGAGATTGCAGAGACGCTGATGGTGCTCACGTCGAATCTTAGACCTAAGCTTGATAATAAATATACATCTAATTATATTATTACATTTTTATCCTAAAATACTATTATTTCAGCAAAACAGATATGGGATTTTGGAACACCCTGTATAATTATTAACATATTAAAATTATGATAAGGATTATTGTATAATTAATTTATATACAATGGAAAGTGGGTTTCATTCTCAGAAGGCGACGATGCTGTCTATATCATGTGATCTTTCAGTGTTGCCAGCCCAAGCGCGGGGTCGAGTGTATTGCACCTCCGGCACCCCCCCTAAAACCGGCCCTGATCAAGGATCTGGAAACAGGAGGACATAAACTATTAAATCTGGATGCAGTCTACCTCTACAAGCGTTCTCAAAACAGGCACCATCAGTTTTCTCGAGATTTTTCTGCCTACAGTACAAGATCAACTATCAATCACAGCTAAACAAAATTTAGAACTTAACATCCATCTGCGTCGAAGACTTCTTTCAGTATCAAGACAGATTCATGAGGCAAAAATTAGGTTTTCCAGTGGGATATTTTGAAATAACTTTTTTCCCAGTATCTTACCATACTGTATACAACTTAATGAAATCGTTCCGTGGACAGCATTCTTGTATGGCTCGAAAACCTGAATTTCCAAGATTTCATTAACAAAATAAAATTCGCGGAAGAATGGGAACGAGATGATGACAAACCCTTTCTTCTTTCTTGATCTTTTTTTTTAACACGGAGCAAAAACTATACCAAAATATAGAAAACCTTCACGCATAAACATATACATCCATTACCTATCGATTGAACTACTCGACCTCAACCGCGTACAGTACTTTCTTCAATCTTCATAAGATCCCTGCGCGTTTTCCGAACGAAATTCATTTCATCAAGAAACTTAATTACGTGACAAAAGCATTTTTTAAACTCTCGCAACTACTTTTCTATAATAGAGATGTACTTTAAAAGAAAATGAAGAAAATATAGAGCAAACTACTACTACTACTACTATTACCATGAAAGAAAATCATTACATTCCTTCACTAAGACGTAAAAAGAAAGATCCGAGACAACAGTGTTAGCAGCATGTTCGTTTCCAGCTCAATCGATACAAAACGTATACCTAACACAAAAATATTACTTATTACCATGAACTGCATATTTCTATGTATTCATATTTTCATTTACATTTTATTTTGTAAGTTCGTTCAGCTTGAGATTACTTCTGTTGCCATTATTATTATTAAAAATTTCGAAGTGAATTATTATTATTATTATTATTATTATTTATAAAATATTTTCATAATTTAAGTACTTTTAAACGTTAAAGGACGTGCTTTGTTTTTGTCTATCTAATTTTCATCACTTTATTACCAAATAAAAGTTCCCTCAACTGCAGGCATTCAAGCTCCTCCCCCAACCACCTCTACCTCTCCCAACCTATAAATAATATTGTTAAACGTTTCCAATAAATCATTATATTCTGAAGACGCGTCAGAGACCGAGTACGAAACGTTAAGTTTGTCTTTTGTCCTTCGTATGTATAAGTGATGATAATAACTGGAGGTATCTGCAATAAAAACACGATTTGGATATTCTTTAAACTGGAATAACGAAGAGCATTATTGCTTTCAATGATGATAAACTACGTACGGAGGCACCGTTAGTACATTGACCCCCTGTTTACTTGGCAATGCTGCTGCGAGCTGCTCGTACCCTGAAATGGGTGTATGGGCAGAATGATGCTCTGTGAAAAGTCAAACTTCTCATTTTATTTCCACTTAAGCTGCAAAGTACAGGTGTTTTGGCCGATAATTAAGTGAATATATTGTATATACTTATATATAGTGTGTGTGTGTATGTGTATTGCAACCCTGTAGTTGGTCCTCTTTGGTCGTAAATAAAATGTAAGAAACTAAGTTTAAAAGTGAAAATAATGACAAATTAAAATAAAGGAAGACATAATTCGAACGGTGAATATCAAAAGAATGCGATACCCATTGTTGGGAGTGCGTTTTCCTTTATTTTAATTTGTAATTACATTTACGGTTTATTCTTTTATATTTTATTTACGACTGAAGTTGACCGACACGAGGCTTTCGTGCGTGGTTCATCACCACCGAAAGCAACAGTGTTCTGTGTTAGTCTAGTCCAAAGAAAATCCATATCTGTATTCAATTGATTGCAATTTTCGTTAGTTTGCATTGCAGACACACCGAGTTATTATCAGTCCTGGTGCATGATTCTTCAGGAACGAGATGTACCGCAAGTTTGTGTTTCCTCAAGGCAGCACAAATTTACCTGTATGAATCGCGCACGCAGGCACGCACACACACACACACACACACATATATATATATATATATATATATATGATACACACAGACCGTGCATGGAACAAGGAACTCTTCTGGGATAATTAAATCCACTATTGTCCAAATAAGTAATGGTAAATGACAAATACCATAGTTTTTCTTTTTCATGATGCTAGCCCGACGTGGGCAACGGGTCACTCGCAAAGAGGTCCCATAAATATAGCTTCCCTCACCAGCTATCTGCAAAGCAGACAGGATCCAGCTTTGGGACATGGATCTAGGGTTTAAAGCAGCCTAGCCCTGCTACATTTAGAACCTCAATATAAGCAAAAGACACTTTGCCTTCACGTCAGATTGAATACATCAAAGAAAAAGGGTAACTATTATATTTTTAGCCAAAAACCAAAACTTAAACCTCAACTGGCAGAATTGAGCGTCCACTTTTCAAGGCACATATTGAGGTTTTAAATGTAGCAGGGCTAGGTTGCTTTAAACCCTAGATCCATGTCCCAAAGCTGGATTCTGTCTGCTTTGCAGATAGCTGGTGAGGGAAGCTATATTTATGGGACCTCTTTGCGAGTGACCCGTTGCCCACGTCGGGCTAGCATCATGAAAAAGAAAAACTATGGTATTTGTCATTTACCATTACTTATTTGGACTATAGTGGATTTAATTATCCCATAAGAGTTCCTTGTTCCATGCACGGTCTGTCTGTATCATAAAAAACTCAGGGGACCATTCTGAGTTCATTCCCATATATATATATATATATATGCAGTAAAATCACAGAATAACACGCGATCTTATTAATAAGCAAACAACCACAGGGAAAAGGAAAAAGAAACTAAATCCGAGCGCTTTCGTGATATATTCACATCTTCAGGGACAAGAAAGAGAGAGATCGGGTGGCTGGTGGTTCAGCAAGCATCAGGGATTCCACTCTGTCTTTCAGGATGGATCCTGAACGATTCTGCCGCCGGACCATGGAGCAGCATATCGAAACAATCCTCCGAAATCTTGAGTACGACACTGACCTTTTCGAGTCTCTCCTCACCTCCTACCCTTGCCGACTTGAAGCCGTCCGCCAAGCACAAGGAGGCAACACCAACTATCGAGTGGTTTTGTTTAGACGTAGAATTAAATTGTCTAAAAGATGCAACACTCAGTTTTTTTTACCTCTATTAGTTTCATCTGTGCAGGGGCGGGGGCAATGCAATCATTGTATGCCACCCCTTATACACTCGTACCTTTCAAATGTTCCGTGCGATGAATCCTCATTTCACGAAGTCAAGCTTGTTGCTTGCATATACTGTATAAATGTAAAAATTATCGAAAATTATGGAAATTATGGAAAATTATCGAAAAACTGGTACCATACCTCAAACAAAACGCAATTACCATCCAGCCAACGCTGGAAAATAGGAAAGGCAGAATGTGTAGTGTTCCCAAATTAAAGGCCCGACAAGGGACCTCCTCAACTCTGAAGGAAAATAGCTTGGTTGGGAGGGAGCCAAGAATTTTCAACCAGTTTCCAAAGGCCTCAGAAACATTACAGGGATCGAAGTTGAAGTCTTCAAGAGAAAACTAGATGCCTGGCTGAGGACGGTACCAGATGAGCCGGGTGTACCTGGCTATGTACGATGGAGAGCGCGAGAGCAACTCGCTCCTCCACCAAGCCAGGACTAGAGACGGGGCCACCAGCTTGACCTTCGTGTGAAGACCGACGCACGGAACCCAAACAAGGTGTGTGTGTATATATATATATATATATATATATATATATACAGGGCGTCCCAAAAAAATGTATACACACTTTAAATAATTATAAAGGCAGTGTTTATTAAAATACATTTCATTTTCAAAATGTAATAGAATCTACAGACATTATTTAATTGTTTTGTCAACGCCTGTTTTCAAACTGACGTCCGTTCTGGTCCAGGCACTGCTGATAACGCGAAGCAATGGAATCGCAAACATCACGAAACATTTCGTTTGGTATTTGTGTGCATTCTCGTTCAATGGCTGCTCTCAATTCAGCGACTGTTGCAGGTTTTATAGCGTAGACTTTGTCTTTTAAGTATCCCATAAAAAAAAGTCTAGTGGTGTGAGGTCTGGTGAACGCGGAGGGTATTCTACGAAACCCCTTCGTCCAATCCACATCCACATCGTGCCAAGTACCACTCGCAATACTCCACTCTTCGGTCCGGATCATCTTCATTAATAGCATGGACTAATCTTGGAATGTAACTTTTCCATTGACAGCGCTTCAAAATGCGTTGGACAGACGATTCTGAAATTCCTACCTCACGACTCGCTTGCCGCACAGATTTTCTTGGACTTTGGTGATACGTTTCCAGTACTCTTTCTTGCTTTGTGGGGCTTGTCGATGTCCGTGGTCTTCCGGAACGCTTCTTGTGGACATTCTGAACAGTTCCATCGGCTTCAAACTTATCTCTAATTCGAGTGATGGTAAGTCGCGTTGGTGGATCTGTTTGAAACTCCATCCTAAACTGTCTTTGCACTTCAACTGCGTTTTCACACTTCCAGTAGCATTTTAGAATGAATTTCCTTTGTTCAAAGCTTAGTCTGACTGCCATTATTAATTCTAATGGGTTTAACTTGGAAAGAAAGAAACATCAATTGAGCTATCAGCTGTTAAAGTGTGTATACATTTTTTTGGGACGCCCTGTATATATATATGTATGGGAATGAACTCAGAATGGTTCCCTGAGGATTTTATGATATACACAGACCGTGCATGGAACAAGGAACTCTTCTAGGATAATTAAGTCCACTATAGTCCGAATAAGTAATGGTAAATGACAAATACCATAGTTTTTCTTTTTCATGATGCTAGCCCGACGTGGGCAACGGGTCACTCGCAAAGAGGTCCCATAAATATAGCTTCCCTCACCAGCTATCTGCAAAGCAGATAGGATCCAGCTTTGGGACAGGATCTAGGGTTTAAAGCAGCCTAGCTCAGCTACATTTAGAACCTCAATATAAGCAAAAGACTCGCTGTCTTCACGTCAGATTGAATACATCAAAGAAAAAGAGGTAACTATTATATTTTTAACCAAAAACTCGGCTAGTATCATGAAAAAGAAAAACTGCGGTATTTGTCATTTACCATTACTTATTCGGGCTAGTGGATTTAATTTTCCTAGAAGAGTTCCTTGTTCCATGCACGGTCTGTGTGTATTATATACATATATATATATATACATATGAAATAGGATCCCTCCTAAGGAGACGTAATTTTACATTTAGGATAAAAACGAAGACGTAGAGCAAGAAAGTCATTATATTTGGCTGCAGCCGACGTTTCGGGCAACTCTACCCATTTTCAAGGCCTAATAAAATAAAAAGCTAAAATTAATGCATGACAAAAAAAAAAATATACGAATGTCAAAAACAAACTAATTCATAGCACAGAATAAAACCACTTAAAGAATAAAAATTAAAAAGCGTAAAACAAGCATAAGCCAAAAACAAAAATTTAAAATTATATACATGACAAATAACACATGATAAAAGTAAAACTTTAAAACTAAAAACATTCAAACAAATTAGTTAAAAACTTCACTAATAAAAAGTTAAATGAAAAAACGCAAAAGTGCACGAAACATACCATGCTCACTTGACATCCTCAAACAACTGAGGCGAAAAGGAGACAGGGTCAAGGGGAAAACAGAAAAATTTAGTTGGTAGGCATTCTAATTAATATAAAGGGGGTAACAGCTAGAATCAATATTTAAGCTGGAGTTCAGAAATTTAATGCACAAAGATTCATAAATACGGAGAGAGGACGGACATTTTAATGATTTAAGAATTTTAAAGTTATTAACGGAAATATCAACTTTACACTTAACAGAATGATTTCTAATGGCAGACTGTTCCTTTTTAGATAAAACTTTCCCTGTCCTATGGCTAATATCCATATGGGAGCAAAATCTTGCCTGCAAAGAACGAACTGTGCTGCCAACGTAGTTCCCCTGGGAACACCCAGGGCAGGTAAACAAATAAACGACAGAACAGTTCATTGCAGGGGGGATTTTGTCCTTACAACGGGAAAAACATTCAAGGGTATTATTATTCACAAAAGCAACCTTAAAATCAGTGTGAAAATAAAATTTCCTCACCACACTCAACAATTGCTTTTTCACAAAAGTGTTAAATTGGTAGAGGTCAGGTAAAACAAGATATTTACAATTCTTAGGAACATCATACGTTGGGATAAGTTTGGGGGAATAAACATTATTAAGAAATTTACCAATAATACCTTGTACAAGAACCCGTGGAAAACCATTTTTAAAGAAAAAATCAGTAAGGAATTCACTCATTATGAAGCAGAGCAAAGTTTGAGCAAATATTATAAGCTCTATGCACTAAAGTGCGAATCGAACTTAGTTTGTAATTAAAATCGCAAAAACTATAAAAATTAAAACCTAAACCCGTAAAAGTAGGCTTCCGGTAAGTAGAAGTTAAAACAGTTGAGCCTGATTTGGAAACCAAAACATCAAGGAAAGGAATAGAACCTTGAACTTCCTTTTCCTGCGTAAATATAATGTTCTTATGAAGTGTGTACAAAAAATTTAAAAACTGAACTGATTGATTATCCGTTTGGAATAAAGCAAACGTGTCATCAACATAACGTCTGTACAAATTCGGCTTAAGGTGAGGGGGCACTCACAGAAGGCCCTTTCCTCAAGATGAGACATGAAAATATTCGCAAAAACGGGACCCAAGGGGCTCCCCATCCCCACTCCATCCAACTGACGGTAAATTACCCCTTGAAAACTAAAAAAGTTATCCTTGACAGCCAAATTCAGAAGCTGCTCAAACTGTGCTCTGCCAAAGCCGTGAAAAAGTGAGTCCGGCTGTGGAAAAGCTTTATTTAAAATAATTGTAATGGTCTCATCCAAGGGGACATTTGTAAAGAGGGAAGATACATCAAAACTTGTCATAAACAAAGAATTCATATTAAACTTCTTAATTTCCGACACAAAAGAAAAACTATCCTTAACACTGTACAAGTAAGTTCACAGTAAATGATGATAACAGTGGGACAAGAAATTTGGCAAGTTTGTAATTAGCCAAAGGATAAGACGCTAAAATTGGGCGCAATGGAACACCGACTTTATGAACCTTAGGCAGACCATACATAAGGCCCAAATAAGAGCCTGAAACGTACAATTCATCATAAGTGGAGGAGTTAATAACACAATCATGTTTAAGCTTAAGCAAAACACGGTTAACCTTGTCTTCCAATCGCTGAATAATTTTAGAAACCTGTTCATCTACCTTAACAAATTTTAATGAATCAGAAAGAATATCAAGCATTTTTTTAATATAATCAGTTTTATTCATAACCACAACACCGCTACCCTTATCTGGTTTAGTAATAACAATAGATTCATTTACACCCAAGCTTTTTAAAATTTCACGGTCCTCCTTATGCAGAAAAATTGTAGAAAACTTAAAAGCTTTAATTTTAAAAAACAATTCATGGGACAATTGGGAAATATGTTGTCTAACCTTACCAAAATCATTAGCATCAACGGTTGGAAGAACCTTCAGATCATGGGCTATCCTTTCAAAATAAAAATAAAAGTCAGCAGGTTTAAAACGCAAGTTGGGAAACTTGAACTTAAGGCCAAGAGACAAGAGAAAACTTTCACGCTTTGACAGGGTATAGTCAGATAAATTCCTAATGACCTGACCAGGATCTAGAAAATAAGGGCGAGATAGGTTTAACCTAAAAAGCTTGCGGTCATGAATCCGGGAAATAGAACGTACATATGAAAGGGAGGAAACATGAATTGGTATATTATCTTAACAATGAAATTAATTACAAATTTAAGCTTAAGCATGATATTTCGAACAAGATTTGTGCTCTTAAAAGCCAGTTGAAGGCCTTGGTCTCTTTTTGTGATTATGCGTGCATAGTGTCTAATATTCATGTTTCCTCCCTTTCATATGTACGTTCTATTTCCCGGATTCATGACCGCAAGCTTTTTAGGTTAAACCTATCTCGCCCTTATTTTCTAGATCCTGGTCAGGTCATTAGGAATTTATCTGACTATACCCTGTCAAAGCGTGAAAGTTTTCTCTTGTCTCTTGGCCTTAAGTTCAAGTTTCCCAACTTGCGTTTTAAACCTGCTGACTTTTATTTTTATTTTGAAAGGATAGCCCATGATCTGAAGGTTCTTCCAACCGTTGATGCTAATGATTTTGGTAAGGTTAGACAACATATTTCCCAATTGTCCATGAATTGTTTTTTAAAATTAAAGCTTTTAAGTTTTCTACAATTTTTCTGCATAAGGAGGACCGTGAAATTTTAAAAAGCTTGGGTGTAAATGAATCTATTGTTATTACTAAACCAGATAAGGGTAGCGGTGTTGTGGTTATGAATAAAACTGATTATATTAAAAAAATGCTGATATTCTTTCTGATTCATTAAAATTTGTTAAGGTAGATGAACAGGTTTCTAAAATTATTCAGCGATTGGAAGACAAGGTTAACCGTGTTTTGCTTAAGCTTAAACATGATTGTGTTATTAACTCCTCCACTTATGATGAATTGTACGTTTCAGGCTCTTATTTGGGCCTTATGTATGGTCTGCCTAAGGTTCATAAAGTCGGTGTTCCATTGCGCCCAATTTTAGCGTCTTATCCTTTGGCTAATTACAAACTTGCCAAATTTCTTGTCCCACTGTTATCATCATTTACTGTGAACTTACTTGTACAGTGTTAAGGATAGTTTTTCTTTTGTGTCGGAAATTAAGAAGTTTAATATGAATTCTTTGTTTATGACAAGTTTTGATGTATCTTCCCTCTTTACAAATGTCCCCTTGGATGAGACCATTACAATTATTTTAAATAAAGCTTTTCCACAGCCGGACTCACTTTTTCACGGCTTTGGCAGAGCACAGTTTGAGCAGCTTCTGAATTTGGCTGTCAAGGATAACTTTTTTAGTTTTCAAGGGGTAATTTACCGTCAGTTGGATGGAGTGGGGATGGGGAGCCCCTTGGGTCCCGTTTTTGCGAATATTTTCATGTCTCATCTTGAGGAAAGGGCCTTCTGTGAGTGCCCCCCTCACCTTAAGCCGAATTTGTACAGACGTTATGTTGATGACACGTTTGCTTTATTCCAAACGGATAATCAATCAGTTCAGTTTTTAAATTTTTTGACACACTTCATAAGAACATTATATTTACGCAGGAAAAGGAAGTTCAAGGTTCTATTCCTTTCCTTGATGTTTTGGTTTCCAAATCAGGCTCAACTGTTTTAACTTCTACTTACCGGAAGCCTACTTTACGGGTTTAGGTTTTAATTTTTATAGTTTTTGCGATTTTAATTACAAACTAAGTTCGATTCGCACTTTAGTGCATAGAGCTTATAATATTTGCTCAAACTTTGCTCTGCTTCATAATGAGTGAATTCCTTACTGATTTTTTCTTTAAAAATGGTTTTCCACGGGTTCTTGTACAAGGTATTATTGGTAAATTTCTTAATAATGTTTATTCCCCCAAACTTATCCCAACGTATGATGTTCCTAAGAATTGTAAATATCTTGTTTTACCTGACCTCTACCAATTTAACACTTTTGTGAAAAAGCAATTGTTGAGTGTGGTGAGGAAATTTTATTTTCACACTGATTTTAAGGTTGCTTTTGTGAATAATAATACCCTTGAATGTTTTTCCCGTTGTAAGGACAAAATCCCCCCTGCAATGAACTGTTCTGTCGTTTATTTGTTTACCTGCCCTGGGTGTTCCCAGGGGAACTACGTTGGCAGCACAGTTCGTTCTTTGCAGGCAAGATTTTGCTCCCATATGGATATTAGCCATAGGACAGGGAAAGTTTTATCTAAAAAGGAACAGTCTGCCATTAGAAATCATTCTGTTAAGTGTAAAGTTGATATTTCCGTTAATAACTTTAAAATTCTTAAATCATTAAAATGTCCGTCCTCTCTCCGTATTTATGAATCTTTGTGCATTAAATTTCTGAACTCCAGCTTAAATATTGATTCTAGCTGTTACCCCCTTTATATTAATTAGAATGCCTACCAACTAAATTTTTCTGTTTTCCCCTTGACCCTGTCTCCTTTTCGCCTCAGTTGTTTGAGGATGTCAAGTGAGCATGGTATGTTTCGTGCACTTTTGCGTTTTTTCATTTAACTTTTTATTAGTGAAGTTTTAACTAATTTGTTTGAATGTTTTTAGTTTTAAAGTTTTACTTTTATCATGTGTTATTTGTCATGTATATAATTTTAAATTTTTGTTTTTGGCTTATGCTTGTTTTACGCTTTTTAATTTTTATTCTTTAAGTGGTTTTATTCTGTGCTATGAATTAGTTTGTTTTTGACATTCGTATATTTTTTTTTTTGTCATGCATTAATTTTAGCTTTTTATTTTATTAGGCCTTGAAAATGGGTAGAGTTGCCCGAAACGTCGGCTGCAGCCAAATATAATGACTTTCTTGCTCTACGTCTTCGTTTTTATCCTAAATATATATATATATAATATATATATATATTATATATATATATATATATATTCAACTGCAAAGAACACACAGTATAATTAACGTAAAGAACGACGCTTGTATAGGAGAACATTCCGCGCAAGATGAGGAGGGAGAACGAACAAATGAAAAAAATGAGGTAACCACCCGGGAATCGAACCCGGGATCTTCCCATTGCCGGTCAGATATGATAACCACTACACCATGGTCCTCACTCGATGTAGGAGAATTACGACTTCTGATCGAGTGAGGACCATGGTGTAGTGGTTATCATATCTGACCGGCAATCGGAAGATCCCGGGTTCGATTCCTGGGTGGTTACCTCATTTTTTCATTTGTTCGTTCTCCCTCCTCATCTTGCGCTGGATGTTCTCCTATACAAGCGTCGTTCTTTACGTTAATATATATATATATATATATATATATATACAGTGGTGAGCTGGACCCGGTTCGCACCGGTTCGCGCGAACCGGTTGTTAACTTTTTTGCTGGACGCTGAAGAGAGCTCTCAGACTCTCAGCTCTCAGTAGAGACTTTCTCAGAAAAGTTATGACGTCAATCACGCCATAGACGAATGACTCAGCCCACATGCCTTGATTGGCTAAGACGGGTGGAAATTATTACCGTAATAAGTAATAATAAGGTACGGAAAAATGTTTACATTAAAAAAAAAAAAAATTTAAAGCATAGATGTACTGATATTTATGTTTTGCCTAATTAGAAACGTCTATTTCTCTAATTAACTATACTAATTAATTGTCATGCAGTTATTAATACGTAGCTGAATCATAAAATGCAGACACTTGAAAAAGGCAAATAGCAAGATAATTAATTTAATTAAAATTGCGAAAGGGTGAGGTGAGAAGGGTTGTCAATTTTTTATTGCCGAATTCAGAATTTTTTATACAGAACCCGGTGGTTAAAATTTTGGCAGCTTAGCGAACCGGTTGTTAAAAATAAAAAAAAAATAAAAAAAAAATATATATATATATATATATATGTGTGTGTGTGTGTGTGTGTTTCTTATTGTCTTCATAGGGTTGGTTTCACACTTGAATATGAGGTCGGAGACACCCACTCAAAGAATTATGAAGATAGGGTCAGAGCTGGGCAGTATTTAAATACGTATTTAAATACATTTGTGTATTTAGAACTGTATTTATAAATACATTGTTTTTCATGTATTTAAATATAGTATTTAAATACAATGTATTTAAATACTCAAAATATAAAAATGTAAATACTTTTACTGGTTTAATACACGTTCTGTACTAGCACAGTACGACGCGTCGCCAGTGTAGTACAGCATGGTTCATGTTTCAACAGTTTGGGAAAACATCCTCTCATAAAAAGACTGTTCCTCCGCTATAACACGACATTACCATCTTCGGCACCGGTAGAGCGAATATTCTCATTCGCGGGAATCACTTTGACTCCCAAAAGAAACTCTCTTTCAGACAAAACTTTTGAAAGATTGGTTTTGATCCGCAACAACCGTGAAATAAAAGAGAATTCGTAAGGTGCCTTATGTTTATGTTTACGTTTATGTCTCATCTACTCATTAACTGTTACTCATTTTGCAATGATATAATGAATGTAATATGTCACTGGTTCAACATCGTAAGTTCTAAGTTCTTTTGTTTTTGTTTTGTTCTAAAAAGGGAAATATATAATCGGAAATTAGATTGTACTATTTCTTTATCCTTTATCAAGCATTTTATATTGTTGTTACTCATGAATTAGTGAATGCATATGTTAAAATGTGTATGTATTTAAAATGTATTTACAAATGTATTTAAATACAATTGATGTATTTTGTATTTAGTATCTAAATACATTCGTAAAATGTATTTAGTATTTAGTATTTAAATACATTTCTCCCATGTATTTAGTATTTAGTATTTAAATACATTCAATGTATTTAATGCCCAGCTCTGGATAGGGTACCTTCCTCATTTCTTATACGTGTAAATCTGTTTTACACCAATCATGCTTCTTAAATTAATCATTTCAACCACTCGCTTTTGAAAGCTAATACGCCTGGCAAATAAGTATCGCATCCATACAAGCATTGCGAGTGTTAATACTTCCCCATATTGACTCGAGCCTTTCGTTTCTATTCTATTTCTGTTATAATGCACTAATGACTCTATCATACTAGTTCCTCTTTATTTCACTCAAACACCCAAAATTCTGGTTCTAATACTACACAACCTTTAATATTACTCCATTCACCACAATATTTTGTGCTGACTCTTCTCGCTGTCAATGACAAGACCTTTAATTTTTTTTTTTAATATTTTCGTTCAATAATCTCTCTCCACAAATATCAATAAAAGCTCTCTCTCTCTCTCTCTCTCTCTCTCTCTCTCTCTCTCTCTCTCTCTGGGAGGGGTCCCAGGCGTAGGGGCGCGATGAATGGAGTGTGGCTAGTGCCCCGTTAAGCCCATTCCTAACGCGTAATGGCTTGACCAGCCCCCTGCGACCGTTCTTTGGTGACCAATTGATGGTGCTTGGCTGTACTGCTCTGAGGTGAGAGGGCTTTACTGCCCAGCTGGCTGCCAGGCCAGCGTAAAGTCTCGGGCGTAGCCTCTGGGTCTGGTGGGATATCCCTTGAACACTGGATTCTAAGAGTCTGGCCGCTTGTGAGTGACTAGTAAGACTTAGTAAGGGGCTGCATCTCGCTGTCGCTCCTGGCGGAAAATCCGTGACGCTTGCGTCGCGAGTGTTTGTCAGTTGGTAGCTGCGACACGTTTGGGACGGTCCGGCCCTGGGGAGACCTTTGGTCGGTGCGGCAGCAGGAGAGGTGTAGTCTTCTGGAAGGAATGAACGTCACTTGCAAAAAGGCGGATGCGTCTACGCGCGGGATGAATTCACCCCCCCCCCCTTTTTTATATACTGGTCATAACGTTTTTGGATAGTTTTCATTGCTAGAACACTTTATCTTATTCAGAGTATTCAGAAAAAAACAAAAAAAAAGAGAAAATATGGCAGGGCCAGCTAAATTGAAAGCAGAATGCTTTAAATGTAAAGTTAATCATTGGTGCGTAGACTTCCCAGAGGGTAGTATCAGCGATATCACATCCCTTAGTGTATGTTTGTTTTGTAAACTTAGAGACAACCACGAAAAGGAAGTTAAAGAGCTAAAGGAATTAGTTAAAAAGCTTGAAGCTAGGGTCGTAGCACTGGAAATCCAACCCAGTGGACAAGATCAAATTAAAAACACACCAGCAGATTCAAACTGTAAGATTAAGTATCTAGAACAAAGGGAGGGCTCAAAGAAGGGGCTGATAGAGAAGGGTGGGCAGGGGCCAATGAAGAAAAAGGGTGGAAGGGGCCTGCTGATGGCCCAAAGAAACCGAAGGATGTAGCTACCTGTCGGGTGGGTGGGTGTGTAACTGCGTGTATGGGTGGCGACGGGTTTCGAAAGGTCTCGGGCAAGAAGGCTGCGAAGCCGAAGCCTGAGACCCCAGTTGCCCCTGTCAAGACCTCTAACCGCTTTAGTCTCCTGTGCTCGAAGGAGGAAGACACCGTTTTGATTGGGGACTCGCAGATCAGGGGCCAGGAGAAGTACTTTGCTTCAACAAACCGGGATGGGAGGAAGGTAAGGTGCTTACCTGGGCGGGGAACGGCGCACTTAAGGAAGGAGGTAGAGAAGGTGCGCGTGGCTAGTCGGAGGACTGCGATCGTTGTCCACGCTGGTGGCAATGACCTGTTCCTCAAAGGCGGTGGGGTAGGTCTTACTGAAGGGATCATCACCGAGATCATGTCTCTTGCGGATGATCTAAAACTGAAGACAGACAGGGGAATGTTAATGGGTATTTTACCGCGAATGAATGTCAGTGACCACGCGCTCAGTAAGGTCATTGGCATCAACGAGAGGGTACAAGACTTGTGCGTTCCGCTGGGCGTGAAGTTTATTGACCCCTTCGATGCATTTTCGGGTAGGTGGGACCTTTACCAGAGGGATGGTGTCCACCTCAATAACAAGGGTAAAGGTGTGCTAGGCGCGCTGCTCGACCGGCACCTATACAGAATGGTGAGGTCGAGTCCGGGGAGAGATGATGGGCCCCCACCGGGGAGAGATGAGGATGAGCCGGTGGCGGACATACCTTCGACTGAAGGGTGCGTCGAAGTACAGGTGGGTGACCCTCCTCCTACGTTGGAGGGGGCTCAGTCTCCTGCGGAAGTTGCCCCTCGTTAGTGAGGGGCTCTTCAACTCCCGACAGCCCTGGCTGTTCGGGAAACGGGTCGTGCTAGGGGGCGGTCAGAATAGGGAAGGCTCCCTCCGTGCAATGCTTTTTAATGCTAGGTCAATTAGGAACAAGTTTTGCGAGCTACGGGCGCTCTTAGCATCAGAATACCAGGATATCGTTGCTATCACCGAGTCCTGGATTCATACTGATCGTAGGGACTACGTTGGGGAGTTCGAAATTCCCGGGTATAGAATGTTTCGCAAAGACCGCACCCGTGGGGAGGGGGGTGGGGTACTAATATACGTCAGAGACACGTTGAGTCCGGTTGACTGCCAGTTCCGGTCGGAACGGGAGCTGCTTGGCGTCGATCTGAACGTGGGAGGGACGAACTATAGGTTAATCTTGGTGTACAGACCTCCGCATCTCCTCCTCGAGGAGGATACAGCCCTGTACACCGAACTCAGTAGCCTGCTAGGGGATAGGGTGTGTGTAGTTTTAGGAGACTTCAACTGTCGCGGCATAAAGTGGGAAAACAGGACTGCCGATGCTGAAGGGAGGAGGCTAGTTGACTTTGCTGATGAGAACTTCCTCACTCAGTGGGTAAACGAGCCTACACGAGGCGAAAGCGTTCTAGACTTAGTATTCACGACCGAAGACAACCTCGTCACTGGCCTCACCGTTGACGAATCGTTGGGCGGGAGTGATCACAGTCTTATTAGGTTCCGTGTGTGCGTCCCTCGGGTGAAGCGTAGTAACTCGAGAGGCAGTAAGCTCGATCTCCGGCGGGCGAACTTTCTTAGCCTCAGGGATAGCGTAGGAGATATGGGGTTAGAGGTCGGCGGCGATGTTGAGGGAGTGTGGAGTGCATTCCGGGACGAGTTTATGGTGCTGCAGTCTGCTGCCATACCCTCAAAACCGGTCACCCCTGCTTCAACGCAGCCTAAGTGGTTCAATCGTGACATTGCTTTGGCTATCCGAAATAGGAAAGTAGCGTATAGGAGGGCGAAGGCCAATCGTTCCGATGAGAACACTTTAGCGTATGTCCGCCTGTGTAGGGAAGTGAAGGCGAAGGTTAGGCTAGCGAAACGTAACGAAGAACTACGGGTGGCAAGCCTCTGCAAGGGGAACCCTAAGGAGTTCTTCAGTTATGTTAATAGTAGAAAGCCCATTAGAAGCATGATAGGTCCGTTAAAGGACGGAAGCCGCGTTCTGCGGACCTCGGACGCGGACATTGCCAATGTGCTTAATGAGTACTTTGCGGTAGTGTTCACCAGGGAGGACACCCGCATCATCCCCGAGCCAGGTGTGAGGCACGAAGGTGCTGGCCTGGATAATGTTCGATGTACCGCGACAGTCGTTGCCGATAGAATAGACAAACTGAGCGCGTTTAAGGCTCCTGGGCCAGACCAGTTTCTCCCCAGAGTGTTGCGAGAGGTGCGCGACCAGGTGGCTCCCCACCTGGCTACAGTCTTCAACAAATCGTTGGAGACGGGCCAGGTGCCTGGTGACTGGAGGGAAGCCAACGTGACCCCTATCTTTAAGAAAGGGGATCACGAAAGTCCAGGGAACTATCGTCCCATTAGTCTCACTTCAGTTGTAGGTAAATTATTAGAGGGGATAATAGCGGATAGGATCGTTGACCATTTGGATTCCCACAAGCTGCTTGGGGACTCCTAACATGGGTTTAGACGGCATAGGTCGTGTCTCACCAACTTGCTCGAGTTTTTCCACGTCATGTTGGGTGAGTACGATAAGAGTAGGGCGATTGATATACTTTATCTCGACTTTCAGAAAGCCTTTGATATGGTACCTCACCGCCGGCTAATGGCGAAAGTGCGCGCGCTGGGTATCGGTGGGGAAATAGGTAGGTGGCTTGAAAACTGGCTGAAGAATAGGCGGCAGAGGGTTGTAATTAAAGGTGCTAGTTCGGGTTGGGCCTCGGTCACTAGTGGGGTTCCTCAGGGTTCCGTTTTGGGGCCGCTGTTGTTTATCATTTACATAAATGATATCGACGGTGGCATCGTCAGTCGGATCGCCATATTCGCTGATGACACCAAGCTTGGGGCCAATGTTGGGACGCCCGAAGCGATCGAGGAACTGCGTGCGGACCTAGGTAGGATAGGAGAGTGGTCCGAAAAATGGCAAATGCCGTTTAACTTGGGTAAATGCAAAGTGATGCACATTGGCTACGCCAATCCCAAGTCGGACTACTCGATGTTGGGTAGTAATATCGAGGTGACTGATTTAGAAAAGGACTTGGGTGTGCTAATTAGCAGCGACCTTAAGTTTACGAAACAGTGCGTAGAGGTGGAAAAGAAAGCCCAGAAACTATTGGGTTATATCAGGAGGCAATTTCAGTTTCGGAACAAGGAGATTGTGCTCTCACTGTACAATTCCCTTGTTCGGCCGCACCTGCAGTATGCTGTGCAGTTCTGGTCGCCCACCTTCAGGAAAGATATTGAGAGGCTGGAGCGAGTGCAGGCGAGGGCCACAAAGTTAATCCCTTCCGTTAGGCATATGGGCTACAATCGACGGTTACGCGCCCTGAACTTGTTTTCGCTTGAAACTCGGAGGCTGCGCGGTCAACTGATCGAAGTTTTCAAGCTCTTACGCGGGTTCAACGATGTCGATTTTACAAGTATGTTTAGTTTAAATGATAACCCAACTCGCAACAATGGTTGGAAGTTGGATTTGAAACGGTTTAGGACTAGTGTGTGTGGGAATTACTTTACGTATAAGATCTGTGACACATGGAACAGGTTACCTTCGGAAGTTGTGAACAGTTCCTCTGTGGATCAGTTCAAGAAAAGGGTAGACGAAATCTTGCACACTATTTGAGTGTGTAAAGACATTTAGGACCTCAGTCTGTGGAAATTTCTTTTCCTATAAAATAGTTAATATCTGGAACCAACTTCCCTCAGAGGTTGTTTCCAGTCAAAGTGTAAATGTGTTTAAAAATAGGCTAGACAACGTACTGAATACTCTCATAGTTAAGACTAAAACATAAGAAAACTCTGCAGGAGTTCGCTTGCACGGTGTCTCTGTGAGCAAGCTAAATATAGAGCTATTTATATATTCTCCACTTTCCTGTAAAATTTCCTTGGCTACTTTTCCAGGGTCAAGGTATTTTCTTCAACCTTTTTCCGTACCTGCCTCTGGCAGGGAGGGAGCGGAGGGTGGGGAGAGAGCCTTCTACTTTTCTATCCAGTTTTCTACTACTGCTAGGATAGTTGAAAGAAAAATAAACTTACAAAATTTTCCCTGGCACCCGTTGCCATTGGTACCTCCTCGGTATGGGCCGCAAGGCCTTTTGAGGTCCTTCTTTTCCTTGTAACTCTCTCTCTCTCTCTCTCTCTCTCTCTCTCTCTGATTAACCCGGAAGCACGACATCATCAATTATAACACTGGGCAACACGTATTTTATTGAATGATATCTGACACTTGATTCTAGGTAATTTGGGTGCGCTGAATACGAATTTCAACTCGGTTTGGCTCTATCAGGTCCTGATTCTTGTTGACAGCCTATGTGCCATTTTCCAGATTTTTCAAATTAGGACTAAAAAATTAAGTCATGTGTTAAATTTTTTTTTCAAGTTTCATGAATACAAGCAGTTCAAACTACAGTAAAATTACATTATAACGATAGAAATGACTTAAAATAAAAAAACAAACAGATATGAAGCTTTCACTGTGGCAAAAATTTTCTTTTGTAAGACTTTCTAGCGTATTTGCTTGTTGATGGCAGGTCTCTTTTCAAGCACCAGCAGTAATCAGCCATCATGTGGGAATCCCAGCGGCCTTGGTACCGTTCCTCCATAATTTTGATATCTTGGTGGAATCTCTCCCTTGTTCGTCACTTACATCACCTAAATTACTTGGAAATTGGTCAAGATGGCTATTCAAAAAATGCATTTTTATGCTCATATTGCAACCTAACTCTTGTAGTCCCTTAAAAGTTTTTTACGATTTCTTCGTAGTTATCTGCCCTATAATTGCCTAAAAGTTTTCTATCAAGTCCACGAATGAGAACCAGCCATTTTTTTCGCGTTCATTCATGACATTAGGAAAATTGCTGTCTTTAATCATTGTTCTTATTTGTGGACCGTCGAAAATTCCCGCCTTGATTTTTTCATAACTTAAACTTGGAAATTTTGAAGTTATGTATTTGAAACACTCGCCGTTCGTATCTAAAGCTTTTACATATTGTTTAATGAGGCCTAGTTTTATATGCAGAGGAGGAAATATGATTTTATCTCTGCTCACTAAAGGTGGATTAATTACGTTTTTTTCTCCGACAGTAAGTGATGCTCGTGCTGGCCAGATTTGTTTGAAATAATGTTCTTCCTTGGCTCTGCTGTCCCATAAGCAAAGGAAGCAGGATATTTAGTATACCCTCCTGGTTGTCCTAGCAGAAAATTAACCATTTTTAAGTCAACACATATGATCCACTCGTGCTCCCTATATTTGATAAGATTTAAAACCTTTTCTATATGTTCATACTTTTCTTTTAATTTTGTTGAGTGCCCAATCGGTATCGAGCCGTATAGATTGCCATTATGCAACAACACACACTTTAGACTTCTTTTCGAACTGTCTAAAAACAAGCGCCAATCATTTGCATCGTAAGACTCAACCCCCATCTTCTTTAACAAACCAACTATGTCGCAGCAATATACTAAACTATCCTCTGTTCTAAAATATTTAACAAGTTCTTCTTCTCTTTTTCTGTAAATGAAATGTATGTGTTTGAAGTAAGCAAGTTTTTCTCTTTAAGTCTTGAAGCTAAAATTTCCGCAGCCTTTTTTGGCAAATTTAGATCCCTTACAAGATCATTCAACTCGGCCTGGTTAAACTTTTGCGGATCGTTTTGACTTTCAAATACGCTGGGGTCAAAATCGGTGTCTGACTCCTCAAAGTGCATAACAATATTTTCAGGAACATCTTCAACTAATTCTTGAGTTGGCAGACCCTTAAATTTTGGAATGGGGATCTCATTTGAATGTAGCACAGGTCGTATCGCGGTGTCGAAATTTGGGTACTCGATACAATGTTTATTTTTCTTAGTGAAGCCCGAAGTCTTGACAAAGCAAAGGTAGCAATCGGTCTCGTGGTTAGTAGGCTCTCGCCACACCTGATATGGAAAAAAAATTGTAAAGCGTTAACAAAAGCGACGAGAGACTTGTTTTTATGAATTTTATCAAAAGTTATCACCCAAACATTTAACATTTCTATGTGTTTCAACCTTATGCAATATTTGAGATTCTTATAAACATTTTCTGTAAATTTTTGTTTATGTACCTAAGTTACAATTACATTTAGTAAGTTACAGTATACTAGTGATTAAATTACGTAGTTTTATGAAATCATAAACTTACCATCGGAACTCCAAAAGGTATTTTTGAATCCGAACCCTTCGTCCAATGTCGCAGTCTTTCAATGCATATAGTGCAGGCTTTATGTGGAGCCCACGATTTATCTTGGTCCCCCAGTTTTATGCCAAAATAAGCTAAGTAAGCTCTTTTTACGAAGTCAGTTATATTTGCTCGTTGATGTGGAAGTGTAAAATTTCCACATATATAACAGAAGGAATCAGGGTTGTTTTTGCATTTGAACTTTCTAGTGCTTGATGACATATTGCTTGATTGTTCTGCCAATTTGTAAAGGTATTTAAAGCCCTTAATTCATATAAATTTAAGAAAATCTGAAATATAAACACAAAAATTAGTTTAAATAGGTACTTATTATGAAATAGGTACTTACAATCTATGAAATTAAACTAGAAACACGGATGAGTAGGTACAATATAAATTACGTCTAATTAAATCAACTATATTAAATCACGATGACAAAATTACTCACTAAATCATATGCCAATTCAAAATTATGTTAATGCCCAAACTTAATTAACTAACTCAACTGACTGACTGACTGACTGACTGATTGAATTGACTGATTAACTCTGGAAACGAGTCGCTTTTATATATTTTAGTTGTCCCTCTAGAATACTCTACAGAGAACAGGAACGCTCGAGAAAATTTTAGAATTCTATGATATTTTTAGCTTAATTTACTAATATTAAAATGGGTTAAAAATGACAAAATTAAAAATATTTTTAGGTGTATATAAAAATATACATAATACAACAATACCATAACAATAGGTACAAATACCTAGATAAAAACCTAGTTGCATAATGTGTAACTGCAAAAAGACTTAGCGAGTATTGAGAAAAAAACCTTTTTATGAATACGACGAAAGAGGAGGGGTGTTGAGCAAAATCAGGACCTGATAGAGCAAAACCGAGTAAAATTCGTGCTCAGCGCACCCAAATTACCTAGAACTAACTGTCAAATCTAATTCAATAGACAAAAAGTTGAAATTTGTTCCCCAGTGTTATGTATTTCTGTAGTTATGCAAGATAAATGTCATCGATTTTTATTATTATTAGTAGTAGTAGTAGTAGTAGTAGTAGTTTAATTTAACTAATTTTTTTTTAATTTTTACACAAATTTTCGCAGTGAGTTAGCAACAATGTTCCCTCGGTTCCTTATCACTATATATATTTATATATATATATATATATTAGGGTGTGTTTATGGTATATGGTGAAAAATGCGAAATGAAAATGCAAGGGAGCGGAACCCTTTATTTGTGAGGATACTGAGAAAAACAGAAACAGGCAAAATTTCTTTGTAATCCAACAACATTTAGAGGTTGTCCACAGCTGATAGGTATTTTCAATTTATAGGGCAATGGAAATTTTAATTCTCAGTTTAAATGATAAATTGCATCTCCAATATACATCTCCAATAAGTATTCAGAACAAATATATCGTGTGAGTATATTCACTAAATTCATAATTAACGATTAAAGTACATGACACCTCGAGTGTTGGTGTTGGCGTTCATTTTTTCATCAAAGTGGCTTTGGAGGCTGTCGGCAAGACTTTACGATGTTCTTCGACGATTTGAATCATGAACTGCATCTGCTCTTCGTTCCGAGTCCTTCCAGCCTTCGTGAATTCTTGAATCAATGCTATGCCTCGCCTCTGCTGCATCATTCACTACATTTAAGGAATCCACCCTGATCTTTGCTGAACCAAAGTGGTGTTGTTTTCCCAGTTTGATGGATCCTCTTGCAGGAAATCGACCGGAAGATCTAGAAGGGTGAACAGATTGTACGTATTGGAAGAGCAAAAGTCTGCCAGGGTCTTTCCTCTTGGATCTGGAATCCAGACTCGTCGGGGGGGGAGTTCTGACCCTTCAACGGAATTCATATTCTCTACCATTTTCCGCTTCTCATCATCATCGACTGCAGGATCGAATAGTGCAAGGCCCACGTTTACCTCATTGAGGTACCAGAGATGCCGATTAAAACTCTTTACCCAGCGGCGTTGTGTTTTGCAACTTTTGAAGGAGGGCTAAGTCGCTTCGTGGAGCGCTGCTGCTTCTCTTGCTGAAAAAACGGAAGGACGTAATCTTGAGCAACGAAGAGACAGAAGTCCCGCAACCCAGAAATCAGGCGGTCACTGCTACTTGCTCCACGAGATGTTGAAGGACATTAGTTCATGTGCATCGTGAACTGGTATCTGAACATCCAAATCTTGAAAGAGTAAATTCCACGCGCCATCCACTGTGCTCGGTGCAAAGCCCTGGAGCCATGAACACAGGACTCCGACGTCCGTGAGGTACTCCTCCCAAGAAAATGACTACAAGTTCAAGAAGCTCTTTGTAGTCATCTCTGGGATGCTTCACTTTCAGAAGGTCATTTGCTTCATGAATCATCTTCTCGGCCCAGGGACTGATCACTGCAGCCGTGTCCTCTTCGTCCGCGGCAGTGGAGTATTCATTCAATTTCAGTTGCGGCCAAACATTACGGAAGCTCTGGAAAATCGTAATCTCAGGTCCTTTGGAAAGGTCTCCAACAAGGAAAGAAAATACTGCTTCAAGCAGCAGTTCCAGCACGTGATGTCGACACGCAAAGTAAATCATTTCACGCCCGAGAGCCTGCTCTACTCTCACACACACTCCTCCATGGATGCCGGTGTTGGTGGCTGTCGTGTCAAAGCAAAGAGCTTTGATCTTCTGGCCAAGATCCCAGTTTTCGATGGTTTCGATGATGACGATTGCTGTCCTTTCTGCCTTGGAGTCTGGGAGTTTGGGGATGGCTAGAATCTTGCTCATCCCATCCCGGTAACTAAGATGGCTAAACGGTCGATTTTGTCTCTTCCCATTAAGTCTGCCATAAGTTTTCCATCCCAGTGAAGAACAAGAGGGCATTCAGGCTTGTAGGAAGCTCTCACCTCTGCTTCGTGGGCTGATCTGTACCTGGATCTGCTGGCCCGAATAGCACTTGGACTGAGGCACATCTCACTTATGTCCTGACCCATTTGCATGCCAAAGGGGATGAGAACATGAGCAGCTGCCCTGTCGCTCATCCGCGTGCGGTCCAATGCCGCAGCGACCTCCGAACTGATTGCCGTCGTCCCACGGCGATGTTTTGGAGCCGACGATGTAACTGGCTTTCTTTCGGGACTTGTTTCCTCACTTGCTGACGATGAGGTTTCCATAACAACGGTAGCAGAGATTTCTTCCATTTCCTGCACATGCCTGTCTTTCCGCTTCAATTCCTGAGCAGTTCTTTCTTGGGCCCTTGCGACTTTTTTGGCAATCTTCTTGTCGACATTTCCAATCCTTCCGCTCCTTAATCAATTATACTACATTATAGCTACAGCTCTCTCTATATAATAACTTATTATATACGTTAAACACAACAAATCTCGAATATATCCTAAAAAATAACGAAAATGTAGACACCCGCATCCGCATCCGCATCCGCGGATGTTGAAATCAAACATCCTCATCCGCATCCGCATCCGCGGATGTGAAAAAAATGACATCCGCTACATCACTAATATATATATATATATAGTGTGTGTGTGTGTGTGTGTTATATTTTGATTTATCATCGAAGTAAAGCCGCGACCTGATGACAAAATTATTTTTATGTAATTTCATTCATTTAATAATTCGCACGCGAGTGTGACTCATTTCCTTCCGAACAGAATTCACACGCCAATGATGCAGACGGTTTCTTTGATTTCGCCTGGGAAACACAATGGATTGTGAGACGCTCACTTCGCCAGAGTTCTCAGGTGACGTCAACCGCTTGCGTGGTGGCGTAGGCAGGTTCCGTTCCTTTGCCTATATAAAGAGGGGCTCAACGCCCTTACGGCAGATTCTGAGGAGACGGGTCTCCGGGCTGACGAGGGAAAGTCAGCTCGTTAGGGAATTATTGGAATTGGAAGATTAGTGGGTTTTCAATTGGAGTCTGACTGTAGGAAAAGACAGTAGACTTAGCAATTGACTGATACAAGCTTGGACACCCAGAACGGACAAGGGTGTCTCAGAGGGGTCTCTGGCTTATTTAATATCTTACAATTAAGAATTAAATTATTATGTCTATAAACTTTTGTTATTAATTCTGTGAGAAAAGAACATTTGAATGTCTGTAACTGATTAAATTTTATCTCGCCTAAATTTGATTAAATTAATAATTGCCTACGGGTTTCTTTTATCTTTGACTTTTGAGAACTTGGGGTAAGGAGTCTATAGGATCCACAAAAGTGCTCTGTGACTGCGGGGACGCCTGACATTGAGACGGCCAAAATCCCGATCCAGGAGCACTATATTATACCTTCTCTCGAGTAATTCACTTCATCCTGATTTGCCCGACTCCGAGAGAAGCGTGTGTATATATATATATATATATATATATATATATATATATATATATATATATATATATATATATATATATATAGAGTGCCAATCCTGGTTATCGCCATATTTCGTGAAAGACCAGTGACATGAGAGATCTCACCATGTGACAACGTGTAACAGCCCCATTGGCCTGGTGTCGTTCATCTAACTTCATATAAAGATTTTCATTACCTCGCGCGTATTATAATGTTGAAGTCACTAATCAAGTGCACATTTATACAATTCAACTGAACTTTTATTCAAACAACTGCAACGTTTATTTGTTTCGCATGAATCTCATTTATTTTTCTTTAATAAAGGAAGAAAACTCGCTCTATTAATTTCCTTAGTCAATAACATTATTTGACCTGAAAAGATCAATGGTAACCCCAGCCTCGAGTAATCATAATCACTAACAATCATTAACCTAATTATTAACACAAACTAATTACCCTTATTATAGTGCCAACGAGGCCCTATATATATATATATATATATATATATATGATGAATAAAACCACGAAGGAAAGGAAACACAAAATAGTGCTCAAGCGCTTTCGTCTAATGACATCCTCAGGAACACTGAAGTACATAAAAGGTTACAGCCTATATATATATAGGTTACAGGAAGAAAAAAAATAAAATAACATACATACATATATATATATATATATATATATATATATAATATATATAAATATATATATATATATATACATACATACAACATATCCATATATATATATATATATATATATATATATATATGCAATAAACGGAGAAGTAAAAATAAAAATTAAAAATTAATTATTAAAGGATTATCAGAGAGGCATACAGATTTGTAAGGAAAAATATCGATTTTTAGCACAAGATCAAATGAATTATAAAAATACAAATTTATACTGGAAATCTGCCCGGGTTTTAACACTCAGCCTTTTATGGTCAAGTTTCGATTTATATAAAAATAAAATGAAAATTAAAAGTTAATAAAGTAGCATACAAGTTTACCAAAGATTTAGCGTTCTACACTTCTTATCTAAATCTGTTTTGAAAGAATTCAAAACAACAGGATCGAGTTGAGAAAGACCTTTGCTTATGTTGAAGTTATTTGAAAGTTGAATAATGGCAGACTCAAGAATATTTCTATTAACAATGTTGCTAGAGTGGAATAAAACTGATGCATTATTCCAATCAATACAGTGGGATATAACTGACAAATGGACAGCATGGGCACTGGACAACTGTCCTGTTCTAACGGAATATTGATGCTATTTTATACGTGTGTGCAAATCCTTTCCCGTCTGACCTATGTAAAAGGAATCACATTGTTTACACCCAATTTTATAGATAATGCCTGAATTATTGGTAGGGCTATTTTTTACTATGATATTTTTCACAATATTGTTATATGAAAATACTACATTAATATCCAAAAGTTTAAGTACATTAGCAATGCCTAAAAAAGCCCGGGAAAAATGGAAGTACTAAAATATTTTTGACAAAGTACGAGTGTTATTATTGACACGATAGAAAGTTCGTTTTGCCTTGTTGAGACAAGATTCCATAAACGCAGATGGATAACACAGATCACTTCCAATACCGTTGATTTTTTCCAATTCGGCATCGATGTATTCCGGACTGGCGATCCTAAGGGCGCGGAGAAACATTGATGAAAAAATAGCCTTCTTAGTGGGGGTGTCATGTCCCGAGTAAAAGTGTACGTAGGACAAATTGTTTGTTGTTTTCCGATAGATACTAAACTTAAAACCTGGGCATTCCCAATGTCCACTTCACCTTCTCTGCCCTACCTTTACGGTCTTATTAAAACCCACAAACCTGGCAACCCTATGCGCCCTATTATTAGCTCGGTGGGCTCTATTACTTATAAACTCTCCAAATGGCTTGTCAAAGTCTTGTCCCCCATTCTCGGAACTATCTCTGATTCAGATGTAAAAAATTCCATGGATCTTACTGAAAAATTGAATAATGCGCGTACTGAAACTAACGATAGATTGATCAGTTTTGACGTTTGTTCATTGTTTACAAAAGTGCCGATTGACGATATGCTTGACTTTCTCTCCCAAGAATACATAAGTATGACCTGCCACTACCTTCACACATTGTTTTGGAACTTATTAAGCTTTGCATCAAAGACTGTAAATTCACTTTCAATAACGAGTATTACACTAGGCAACAAATTTCAACTTTTTTTTTGTTACAGACACGTGAACTACTGATTCCTACTAAAGCGCAGATGCTGATTCAGATCTGATATCAAAATTTCTCTATCACGTCCAGATTTTGTGTAACCGAAAACCCCTATTTTTCATTTTTTTTCTTACCCGCTTCTATTACGAAAGCCGTCTAAGCTACTTTTCCGTGCCACGTTTTATGTTAAGCATACTTAAATAATTAGTGAACAGGGATGTCTTTCCTCCTTTATTCTGGCTTAAGACAGACAGCGGAATTCCGCTGGCGGAGTTACCACCCCTGCGCCCAACCATCCACCCAAAGCGCGTTAGTATTTGTTGTTACTACTGAAAGGCAAATTCCTGTTCTTAAGTGAAACTTTGGTGTGTCCTCTTCCTTTGTCGCTTGTAGGATGACGAGCTCTCCTTCTGCAGGAACCAACAATAATCTCCCATCATATTGGGTTGAAATTACCTTGGTATCTGTTTTCCATAACTGAGATCTGTTGGTGGAAGCGCTCACCATGCTCGTCACTTACAGCCCCAAGGTTGGCGGGAAGAAGTCAAGATGAGAATGTAAAAAATGAATTTCAAAGACATTTGCATCCCATTATTCATAAGATTTAAGCATGTTTTCTACGAGTTTACGGTGGTTTTCAGCTTTGTGGTTTCCAAGAAAATTTTTGACAACTTCAACGAAAGATGTCCATGCTCCTAGTTCATTCTCATTTAGGTTAGATGGAAACGATGAGTCGTGATGACACTGCGGATCTGTGGTCCAGTGAAAACTCCAGCTTCTAGCTTAGCATCTGTCAATATTCCTTTGAATTTATCCTTTAAATATTGGAAACCACTACCTTGATGATCCATACCCTTCACGAAATTTTTCATAAGGCCAAGTTTAATGTGAAGTGGTGGAAGATGTACTTTCTGAGGGTCAATAAGTGCTGGGTGTTTCACATTGTATTTACCAACAACATGTTCAGTTCTAGATGGCCAATCATGTTTTTTGTAGTGGTTCTTGTCATCTCTGCTGTTCCATAGACACAAAAAGCACATATGCTTTGTGTAGCCCAACTGTAACCCAAGAAGTAATGATACAACTTTAAGGTCGCCACAAATATTCCATGTGTGGTCCTTATATTTGATGAGTCTTAGCAGCAGTTTCATCGATTCATAAGTCTCATTAAGGCCAGTGGCATGTGCTACAGGTATTGAAGGTTTTTCATTGCCGTTGTGCAGTAATACAGCTTTAAGGCTAGCTTTACTAGAGTCAATGAACAGTCTCCATTCTTTTGGATCATAGCGACAGCCAATCCCTTGCATCAGACCACTGATATCGTGGCAGAAACAAACGTTTCTTCCTGTAAGTAAAATGATGAAAACTGCAAATGGCGATGGCGGAAATGGGAAACTTTGGTTTTTGGAGAAGATTAAATTCTTGAAGTCTTGAACCAAGCAACTCTGCCTTTTCTTTTGGTAATTCCAAATCGCGCACTAAGTCATTTAACTCCGCTTGACTTACAAATGTGGGGAAATATTTGCATCTGGAAGAATATATGCCATCTTTCCCTGTTTCTATATCACTAGCAGAATCTTCAGATGAACTGCTGTCTGTTATCGTTGCTGGTGGAACTGGTGGTGGATTTGTTTCATCATGTGGTACTGGTTTCATTGCTGATTCGCAGTTTGGGTACGTGATCTTTGATTTGTTTTTCTTTGTGAAACCAGCAATCTTTGTCAAACAAAAATAACAATCATTGAAGTGATTTTTCGGCTCACGCCAAACCATGGGGACTGAGAACGGCATAGCTTTTCTTTTACCATTCATCCAAGCTATTAACATTGCATTGCACTGTGCACAGCAAATATGTGGTGCCCAGTCCCTCTGTTGGTCTCCTAACTTACAGTCAAAATAACACTTGTAGGCAAGTTTAATCTTTGTTGTTATGTTTCTACGTTGTGGCTTAGGTGTATATTGTCCACAGACAAAGCAGAAGTTGTCGGGTGATTTACACAAGCACGTCTATTTGATGCCATTTTGAATTACCATACAATATCTGAAAAAACGTAGAAAGTAATTATTACGATGTGCAAAATAAAAAGAAATACACACCGTAGTACAAAACAAATGCTATAAAAACACACAAGTCACCACAACCTGTCACTTGCTCATCAGCAGAGAGCTTCAACAACCGTTCTGCTTGACTGTCACGTAGCGACTCGGGATAAATTTTATTTATCAAATTGTTCGAATTTGTATATAGTTGGCAAAAAAAAATTGCTTTAACCTTGAAAGCAAGTTTCATATTACTGGCATTAAGCCGATTAAAACCAAAATCTGGACGTGGTAGAAAATTTTACTAAAAGTGATTTGCATTTTACACAAAATCTAGACGTGATAGAAAAAATCTAATTATAGATTTGAAATCAGCATACCGAAATTAGCTAGGAGCACCTATTTGGTCTTCTGTAACAAAATCTTTGTTGCCTAGTGTTATCAACAAGTTTTTGGTGATGGCCATGGGCAACCCCTTATCGCCCTCCTCTCCAATATTTATATGGAGTTTTTCGAAATTACTTACATTCCGAGAATCCTGGGGGTTGACATCCCTTGTTGCGGTACGTCGACGATATTTTGTGTATCTGGCCCATGAATCGTGACCTGGATAACTTCCTCCTTCAGTTAAATGATCAAGTCCCCTCCATTAAGTTTACTTTAGAAGTGGAACAAGACAATTCAATCCCACTTTTGGATGCGCGCGTACATAGGGAAAGCCCAGGTTTTAAGTTTAGTATCTATCGGAAAACAACAAACAATTTGTCCTACGTACACTTTTACTCGGGACATGACACCCCCACTAAGAAGGCCATTTTTTCATCAATGTTTCTCCGCGCCCTTAGGATCGCCAGTCCGGAATACATCGATGCCGAATTGGAAAAAATCAACGGTATTGGAAGTGATCTGTGTTATCCATCTGCGTTTATGGAATCTTGTCTCAACAAGGCAAAACGAACTTTCTATCGTGTCAATAATAACACTCGTACTTTGTCAAAAAATATTTTAGTACTTCCATTTTCCCCAGGCTTTTTAGGCATTGCTAATGTACTTAAACTTTTGGATATTAATGTAGTATTTTCATAAACAATATTGTGAAAAATCATAGTAAAAAATAGCTCTACCAATAATTCAGGCATTATCTATAAAATTGGATGTAAACAATGTGATTCCTTTTACATAGGTCAGACGGGAAAGGATTTGCACACACGTATAAAACAGCATCAATATTCCGTTAGAACAGGACAGTTGTCCAGTGCCCTTTTTGTCCATTTGTCAGAGTTATCCCACTGTATTGATTGGAATAATGCTTCAGTTTATTCCACTCTAGCAACATTGTTAATAGAAATATTCTTGAGTCTGCCATTATTCAACTTTCAAATAACTTCAACATAAGCAAAGGTCTTTTTCAACTCGATCCTGTTGTTTTGAATTCCTTCAAAACAGATTTAGATAAGAAGTGTAGAACGCTAAATCTTTGGTAAACTTGTATGCTACTTTATTAACTTTTAATTTTCATTTTATTTTTATATATATCGAAACTTGACCATAAAAGGCTGAGTGTTAAAACCCGGGCAGATTTCCAGTATAAATTTGTATTTTTATAATCATTTGATCTTGTGCCAAAGGTCGATATTTTTCCTTACAAATCTGTATGCCTCTCTGATAATAATCCTTTAATAATTAATTTTTAATTTTTATTTTTACTTCTCCGTTTATTGCATATATATATATATATATATATATATTATATATATATATTATATATCTATGTATGTTATTTATTTATTTATTTTTTTCTTCCTGTAACCTATATATAGGCTGTAACCTTTTATGTACTTCAATGTTCCTGAGGATGTCATTAGACGAAAGCGCTTGAGCACTATTTTGTGTTTCCTTTCCTTCGTGGTTTTATTCATCATAAATATTTTTCACGTGTTACTTTCGTGAAATAATTTTCATATATATATATAGCATGGCTATGGGTCCAAATTCTCACTTAATCTGTAATTTGTGTAATCTGGAAACAACGGAAAACTCGGCGATTAGGTGTGATTTCTGCCAACGACTGAATGACTTTATCTGCATGAATTGGAATGATAGGGAAATACTCTTGTCTCGAACGTGAAACACGTCGTGGGGATCAAATTTCTATGTGGCGCATGTGCACAGACCGTAAATTCTTTCGCGATCTTTAAAGAAATGGAGATAGCAGACTCGAAAGTTACAAAAAAGAATGAAATAATGGGGACACGGGCCGGAATGGTCCCAACGAAAAACCGGGTGGATGAGAGAGAGGACGAAATAACGAATAACAGCATAATAACGAACAACAATTTAATAACGAATAACGATATAAACAATATAATACGGAAGGAAGACATAGATGAAAGGAAAGAAATAAGTAAAAGTGCGAAGTAGACAAACGGTCCAACGAGCGAAATGATAAAAAGATAATAACTAAAAACGTAGAAAATAAACAGCCAAAGAAAAATAATGATAATGCCAAAACTAAGAACTTGGAAAATAATAAGAAAGAAGCAGAAGCGTAGAAAATATCGTATGCAAATACTACGCGAAAGGAAACTGCAGATATCGGGATGGGCAATGCATATATGCACATCCCACATTATGCAAAATGCATTACACAAGTGGATACTGCAATTTGATAAGAAATGCATGTTCCACCATCTTACGGTCTGCAACACTTATGAAAGATATGGGAGTTGCAAATACGAAAAAAATGCCGATACCACCACCCTCAAAGGAACGCAACGAGGGAACAGAAAAAACGAACATCAAAGAAGAGTGCAATTTTTTAGACGCAGCCAACACATTTCAGCTGCTAAATACTATCCAGCAATTACAAAACCAGCTGACAAATATAAATATAGAAATCCGAGAGCCGGACAGAAGGTACGAACAAAGGCACTTCATGCGTTATCGGGACAACAGGTACCGACAAAGATAAAAAGAGGTAAATTCTCGGAGGACCACAAGGCAACGAAACCGGCACCCCCATTGGAAAACAAATCGGAACCACCTGTATGCGAAAAAGAAAGAGAAAAAATAAAAATAATCCTAGCCAACATACAGGGCCTTAAATCAAACCATTCCACGAACAAAGTTGTATACCTGAAAGGACTCATGCAAGAAGCCGGAGCAGACTTTGCATGCCTCACGGAAACTCATCTAAAGGACTGCCAGGCGAACTGTGAAAATTGTGAGTCCTGTATTGACAAAAAAGAAATACAAATTGACAACTATAACATCCTCCGAGCCGACAGAACAGTGAGACGTAAAGGAGGATGTGCTATTTACACACGCGAAAGGCACATAGCAGAAATGGCTATAAGTACCTCAAAAACTACGTAGAATGTGTAGCAGCAAAAATTGAAAAATTAAATATGGTACTAATTGTAATGTACAGACCCCCAAACACGCCAACCTCAAAATTTTCAGATTCCATTACAGAGGTAAGAAACTTAGTAAAAGATCTACACTCTCCAACCCCAAATATTTTTCTCTGTGGTGATTTTAATTTCCCATTCATGAAATATAAAAGGATAGGAAAAAATATATGTATACACCAGGACAAGGGGGGCACACGAGAAGACCAGGAGCAGGTAAAAATGCTACTAGCTTAGCTGATGAATTTATGTTAACGCAAGAAATAACAGAAAACACAAAAAACAACTGCCTAGATTTGGTATTCACAAACAACAGTAATCTAATTGATAATGTAGAAATATCCCCAACTATGATATCAGACCACAACATCATTGAAATAACAACTAATATAAAGGCAACAGGAAAGGAAAGAACACGCACAACAGAAAGAAGCAAATTCGAAATTTTTAATTTTCACTCCAAAGCTATAAACTGGGAAGATGTGACATCCAGCATGGAAGTAATAGATTGGAAAACCATTTTCGAGGCCAAGACAACGGAAGAGATGCTAATGACGTTAGAGGAGAAGACGTTAGAAATTGTGGAAAAACATGTCCCAAAGATACAACAAAGAGGAAAGAGAAGCAGGTTCGAAAGACAAAAGAGGGCATTGTTCCGAAAGAGAAAAAGAGTGACTGCAAAATTAAGTAATTGTAAAGATAACAACATCAGAAAAATATTAAATGATAAACTAAGTATCGATGTCGTCATACAGGAACTAATCGAGAAGCATACAGAAAAAGAAGAAGATGACGCTATAGAAGCGATAAAGGCTAACTCAAAGTACTTCTATAATTTCGCAAAAAGAAAGTCGAAAAACCATGCGACTATCGGACCTTTAAAAAATGAGAACAGTGATTTATCTGATGATCTAACAGAAGTATCTGAAATATTAAAGCTCAGTATGAATCATCTTTCAGTATCCCAAAAACTGACAAATTGATATGCGATAGAAACGCGTTCTTTGAAGAAGAACCACAAGGGGAAAGTATAACGGATTTCGACTTTACGACGGATGATATTACACAAGCCATAGGGAAACTAAAAACACACTCAGCGGCAGGACCGGATAAATGGAATGCCACACTGATCAAAAACTGCAAGAATGCAATCGCTGAGCCCCTATACTGGATATGGAGACGATCATTAGACACGGGAGAAATACCGGGCATCCTGAAGAGCGCGAACATAGTCCCAATATATAAAGGAGGAGATCGATCCGAGGCCAAAAACTATAGGCCAGTGTCGCTTACATCTCATCTCACTAAAATATTTGAAAGAATAGTTAGACAGAAAATCTATGACTTTTTGGAAACTCAGAAAAAATTCAATGATAACCAACACGGGTTTCGATCAGGCAGATCATGCCTATCACAACTAATGGAACACTACAACAACATTATTGATTCACTTGAAAGTAATGAAAACTATGATGTACTATACACAGACTTTGCTAAAGCGTTCGACAAGTGTGACCACGGAATCATAATACATAAACTGAAATATATGGGAATAACAGGAAAAGTAGGGAAATGGATATATAATTTCCTTAGTGAGCGGAGGCAAGTCGTTACAGTACAAGGAGTATCTTCATCAGAATCAGAGGTCCTCAGCTCAGTACCACAAGGAACAGTATTAGCTCCACTACTCTTCATAATCATGCTAACTGACATAGATGAGGACGTTACCAGAGACAGCACAGTAACATCCTTTGCGGATGACACAAAGATCAGTAGAAAAATAAGAAACCCAGAAGACATAGGATCTCTACAAACCGACATAAACAAAATCTACAAGTGGACGGAAGACAACAATATGAAGTTTAACACCGAGAAATTTCAGCTATTACGGTACGGAAAAAGAGAAGACCTAAATCCATGGTATACCCCAAATGGACAGGAAATTCAGAGAAATTCCAGAGCAAAAGATTTAGGGGTTGTAATGACAGATGATGCGAAATTTGAAACACAAAATAAGATAGCAGTAAACAGAGCAAAGAGAATAACGGGTCAGATATTGAGAACCTTTAAACGAAGGGATAGGAATGTAATGATTCCTCTACTGAAAACCCTGATAATACCCAAATTGGAATACTGCTCGGTCCTAACATCCCCATATAAAAAAGAAGACATTAGACAGCTGGAGGGGATCCAAAGAAGCTTCACAGCCAAGATCAATGGGTGCAAAGAACTAAATTACTGGGAAAGGTTACGAGAACTAGACCTATATTCACTGGAAAGGAGAAGAGAGAGATACACCATTATTTACACTTGGAAAATAATGGAGAAACTAGTCCCTAATCTTACTCTGAACCCTATAACTCCCCAAACAACGGTGGAAAGTACAAACGGTAGACTGTGTCGTATTCCCAAATTGAAGGCGAGACAGGGGACATCCTTAACCCTGAAAGAAAATAGTTTTGTAGTGAGAGGACCAAAACTGTTTAATCAGTTGCCCAAAGACCTAAGAAACACGAAGGGAGTTGCAGTGGACATCTTCAAAAGAAGACTAGACGCCTGGCTCAAAACAATCCCCGATGAGCCGGGCGTACCTGGCTATGTGAGGTGGAGAGCGCAAGAATCCAACTCACTACTTCACCAGGCCAACTCGAAAGGAGGGGCGACAAGCTTGACCTTCTCGAAATGAGAAATCATCGCGCGAAACCTTTGTAAGGTAAGGTTTGTATATATATATATATATATATTTCAACTGCAAACAACACACAGTATAATTAACGTAAAGAACGACGCTTGTATAGAAGAACGTTCCGCGCAAGATGAGGAGGGAGAACGAACAAATGAAAAAATGAGGTAACCACCCGGGAATCGAACCCGGGATCTTCCGATTGCCGGTCAGATATGATAACCACTACACCATGGGCCTCACTCAATCAGAAGTCGTAATTCTCCTACATACGCGCAGAAACCAATGCCCTGAGGGGGCACCTCCCGCATGCCGCACATATATACATTTCAACTGCAAACAACACACAGTATAATTAACGTAAAGAACGACGCTTGTATAGAAGAACGTTCCGCGCAAGATGAGGAGGGAGAACGAACAAATGAAAAAATGAGGTAACCGCCCGGGAATCGAACCCGGGATCTTCCGATTGCCGGTCAGATATGATAACCACTACACCATGGGCCTCACTCAATCAGAAGTCGTAATTCTCCTACATACGCGCAGAAACAGAGGTGGCTGCAGAGGTGGTTACCTCATTTTTTCATTTGTTCGTTCTCCCTCCTCATCTTGCGCGGGCCGTTCTCTATACAAGCGTCGTTCTTTACGTTAATTATACTGTGTGTTGTTTGCACTTGAAATATATATATGTGCGGCATGCGGGAGGTGCCCCCTCAGGGCATTGGTTTCTGCGCGTATGTAGGAGAATTACGACTTCTGATTGAGTGAGGCCCATGGTGTAGTGGTTTTCATATCTGACCGGCAATCGGAAGATCCCGGGTTCGATTCCCGGGTGGTTACCTCATAATTTTTTCATTTGTTCGTTCTCCCTCCTCATCTTGCGCGGAACGTTCTTCTGTACAAGCGTCGTTGGCATGCGGGAGGTGCCCCCTCAGGGCATTGGTTTCTGCGCGTATGTAGGAGAATTACGACTTCTGATTGAGTGAGGCCCATGGTGTAGTGGTTATCATATCTGACCGGCAATCGGAAGATCGCGGGTTCGATTCCCGGGCGGTTACCTCATTTTTCATTTGTTCATTCTCCTTCCTCATCCTGCGCGGAACGTTCTTCTATACAAGCGTCGTTCTTTACGTTAATTATACTGTGTTGTTTGCAGTTGAAATGTATATATATGCGGCATGCGTGGGGTGCCCTCTCAGGGCATTGGTTTCTGCGCGTATGTAGGAGAATTACGACTTCTGATTGAGTGAGGCCCATGGTGTAGTGGTTATCATATCTGACCGGCAATCGGAAGATCCCGGGTTCGATTCCCGGGTGGTTACCTCATTTTTCATTTGTTCGTTCTCCCTCCTCATCTTGCGCGGAACGTTCTTCTATACAAGCGTCGTTCTTTACGTTAAATATATATATATATATGCACTTCGGTGGTGTAGTAGTTAGCATCACCGACTATGAATCCATCGGCCCCGCGATAGAGACCCAGCGATGGCAGGCAGCGCGCAGCAAAAGAACCCAGCTGTTCATCGTTGCACGCAATAAAAATTGGTTGGTAGATAAATGGGTACCATGGGTAGCCTAATGGGCAAGACGCTGAGCTGCTGATGGGAGGTCGTGAGATCGAGTCCGGGCGAGGACTTTCTAATTTATGACCGCCCGTGGTGGGACGTGGTTCGGATTCCACTTTAAACTGTAGGTCTAAGGTGGAGTGACAAACTTAACCTTCGTCAGAATGAACAATTGAGGCGGAAGCAAAACCAAGGTAACCAAGGTATACTGTATATACGAGGGTGGGCTGAAAAGTAATGCCTCCACTTGAATAATTCTGGATCGTGTAGAGGTAACCAGATAAAACCGGTTTTGTGTTGTAACTTGATATCCCCACCCCATTCCAGATTGTGTGGCGGTAACCAGGTAAAACTGGTTTTGTGTTATAGCCTAATATAGCCTACACTCATTCCACACGTTGGTTCAGTATCGATTACAATGGAAAGGAGTAAAGACGTTCGCTTCAAGCAACGTGCCGTAATTGAAATTTTGACCGTGGAAAGTGTTGCTCCCATAGACATTCATCGGCGAATGCAAGCTGTGTACGGCAAACAGATGAATTTCTGCATACATTGTGACAGGAGATGAGACGTGGGTCCACCATTATGACCCTGAAAATAAACAGTAATCCATGGAATATCGGCACAAAAATTCAAAGTTGAAAAATCGGCTGGAAAAGTGATGATGACTGTTTTTTGGGAAAGAGGGACAGCAATCAACTCCGCACGTTATATTGAAACTCTGAAGAAGTAAGTTGAAAAAACGGATTAGGAGGGTTCGCACCCACACAAACACAGTCATTGTTCACCATGACAACGCACGGCCTCACGCCAGTGTTCAAACGTGAGAAGCAATTGAAGATTTGCAATTCACCGTCTTGCCGCATCCACCATACAGCCCAAATTTAGCACCATGCGATTTTACCTCTTTCCTAACTTAAAGAACATCTTCGTGGGTCTGACGAAGAAGTTAAGGCCGCTGTGAAATTTTGGTTTCGTAGTCAAAGCTCCGAGTTTTACCGGGATGAATTCCAAAAACCCATTTATCGTTGGCGTAAATGTATCGAGGTAGAGGGTGATTTTATAGAAAAGTGAATGTATCGTTTTGAAGAATAAACTCTAAAGTACATAATTTTTATCTGCTTTTATTTCGATAAAATCTTTCAACCCATTTAAAATTTAGTTGAGTGGAGGCATTACTTTTCAGCCCACCCTTGTATATAATGTGCTTCGATAGTGTCAAAGGTGGGCAGTTGCGGCGCAACTTTTTGAAAAGGGTTGCGCTTGCGCGTGCGGCGCAACTATTTCAGCAGAGTTGCGGTTGCGGCTGCGGCGCTACAAAAATCGTTGCGCGTGCCCACCACTGCAGATATACGTTAAATGCAAAGGTGGGCAGTTGCGGCGCAACTTGCGGCGCAACATTTTTGGTTGCGCTTGCGCTTGCGGCGCAACCTTTTGAAAAGGGTTGTGCTTGCGCGTGCGGCGCAACTATTTCAGCAGAGTTGCGGTTGCGGCTGCGGCGCTACAAAAATCGTTGCGCGTGCCCACCACTGGATAGTGTAGTGGTTAGCGTTGCTGACTACGAATCTACCGACCTCGGGTTCAATTCCCGGCGAAAGCAAGCTGCGCACAGTTTACCCAGCTGTTTATCCTCCCAGAAAAAAATAGGTTGGTAGATAAATGGGTATTCTGGGTGGTCTAGTGGTTAAGACGCTGGGCTACTGATCGGAAGGTCGTGGTTCAGATTCCACTTTAAGCTGTAAGTCCAAGGTGAAGCAACAAGCTTGACCTTCGTCAGAATGAACAATTCGAAAGGAAGCAAAACCAAGGTTAACCAAAGTAGTATAGCCGCAAAAGGGGAGAGTGCAAGAATGTTGCAGGTTATTATGTAATGTTGCAAAGGGGGTGGGGGTTGTTGCAAAGGGGGGAGGGGGTGGGGGTTGCAAAAAAATAAAAAAATAAAAAAAAGAAAGAAAAAAAGAGTACTGGCCTTTGTTGCCAACCTAGGTTGCAAGGGTCATGCAACAACCTAGGTTGCAAGGGGCATGCAACTTGGGGGCCTCCCCCAAGCTATTCCCCCAAAGGGCCAGAGAGAAAGGAGGAGAGGTGTTCACCTGGCAGGAGCCAAGTGCACATTAAGACTTCAGCCGAGTAGGCGTTGTTTTATAGGCTCCTAATCAGCCAGAATCAGCCAGTTGGCTGAATCAGCCAGAATCAGCAGGTTGGTTGAGCCAAGGGGGGAAAGGTACACATGCAGGAGGTACACATGCAGGAGGTACACATGCAGGAGGTACACACACATACGCACACATGCAGTAGTTACACATGCAGTAGTTACACATGCAGGAGAGAGAGCTGAAGGAGGGAGAGAGACGCCTGTAGGAGAGAGAGAGCTGAAGGAGGGAGAGAGACGCCTGTAGGAGAGAGAGAGAGAGCTGAAGGAGGGAGAGAGACGCCTGTAGGAGAGAGAGAGAGAGCTGAAGGAGGGAGAGAGACGCCTGTAGGAGAGAGAGAGACGCCTGAAGGAGAGAGAGAGAGAGTAGTTGCCTTTGATAGCAAGGCATATTATTTTCGTTTTCCTAACCTAAGAGGCCACTAAGGGGTTTACCAAAGGGCCAGAAAGAGAAGGACCAGAGGTCCTTGCTCGGCTGGAGCCGAGCTGGGAATGAGTCTTTCACCAACTTCGTGGTCTTTTATAAGCCTCTATTCTGGCTGAGTTGCCAGATAGCGCAATGTGTTCAGTTGCCAGATAGCGCCATGTGTCCCATTAATCATCCATTGTGTAACACATATATGACGGCAGTTATTCCAATTAAATTCTGTTTATTAAATAAATACACAATCAATCTTTATTAATTGCATACCTTTCCAGTTTTTTTTTGCAATGATCGGATTGCTAGATATATTATTATTATATATATATATACATTCTTTTCTTATGTTAGGTATATATATAATATATATATTATTATTTATAACATTTAATTTTAGTTTAGAAGCAAATTTAACATTAACTTCATTGAACTTTTCGAAACAAATAACATAGTTTACCTTCGAAAACTTCATAATAGAAAATAATTAATTTTACGGTTAACTAGTTTATTTCGTTTACTATATATTATACAGTTTTTAAGCAGCTTATGATACATATATATATATATATATATATATATATATATATATAGTGTAGATGAAGCCAATTAAATTCTACTTATTAATAAATAACTTTTTACACACAAACTACATCTTAACTGCAAACACCTTGCACATCAATTATTATTATCATTATTATTATTATTATTTCTACAATGAAACGGGGTCGAAGAACACCTGATGGGTGAGAGATCTTCCCCCTATATATATATATATATATATATATATATATATATATATATATATAATATATAAAATAAACGAGTAACAACTCATGCACACACACACACACACACGATGAAAGGCAGAAGCTAAATCAGTTCGAATCGTGTCCCTAGAGACCTTTTTCGGGTCGAGGGATTATCCTTCTACAAGCTATTCGAGCAGAAACCACCACTGACTTCAGATATTAATATTGTCATTGTTATTACTTCTACAATGAAAATATTTACGCGTAATTTGTATGGTGTCATATAGAATATATATATATATATATATATATATATATATATATAGTGTAGATGAATCCAATTAAATTCTACTTATGGCAGAGTTTGTTTCTAGTGAGAAAGGAAAGCCAATGTTCTTAGTGAATGGGTTTTATATGTAAGAGATCAGCAAAGCAGCCAGCTGTTCATCATTCCACATAATAAAAGAAAGTGGTTGGCAGATAAACGGGTACCCTACGTGTCCTAGTGGTTAAGACGCTGGGGCTGTTGATGGTTCACGTTAAACTGTAGGTCTAAGGTGGTCATTCCACATAATAAAGAAAGTGGTTGGCAGATAAATGGGTACCCTACGTGTCCTAGTGGTTAAGACGCTGGGGTGTTGATGGTTCCACGTTAAACTGTAGGTCTAAGGTGGTCATTCCACATAATAAAAGAAAGTGGTTGGCAGATAAATGGGTACCCTACGTGTCCTAGTGGTTAAGACGCTGGGCTGTTGATGGTTCACGTTAAACTGTAGGTCTAAGGTGGTCATTCCACATAATAAAAGAAAGTGGTTGGCAGATAAATGGGTACCCTACGTGTCCTAGTGGTTAAGACGCTGGGGCTGTTGATGGTTCCACGTTAAACTGTAGGTCTAAGGTGGTCATTACACATAATAAAAGAAAGTGGTTGGCAGATAAATGGGTACCCTACGTGTCCTAGTGGTTAAGACGCTGGGGCTGTTGATGGTTCGGAGTTAAACTGTAGGTCTAAGGTGGTCATTCCACATAATAAAAGAAAGTGGTTGGCAGATAAATGGGTACCCTACGTGTCCTAGTGGTTAAGACGCTGGGCTGTTGATGGTTCGGAGTTAAACTGTAGGTCTAAGGTGGTCATTACACATAATAAAAGAAAGTAGTTGGCAGATAAATGGGTACCCTACGTGTCCTAGTGGTTAAGACGCGGGCTGTTGATGGTTCGGAGTTAAACTGTAGGTCTAAGGTGGAGTGGAACAAAGAAAGTGGTTGGCAGATAAATGGGTACCCTACGTGTCCTAGTGGTTAAGACGCTGGGCTGTTGATGGTTCGGAGTTAAACTGTAGGTCTAAGGTGGAGTGGAACAAAGAAAGTGGTTGGCAGATAAATGGGTACCCTACGTGTCCTAGTGGTTAAGACGCTGGGCTGTTGATGGTTCGGAGTTAAACTGTAGGTCTAAGGTGGAGTGGAAAGCTTGACCTTCGTCAGAATGAACAATTCGGGCGGACCTTAGACCCACAGTTTAACGTTGAAACCGAATGTTATTTTTAAAATATAATTATGATATATTTCTTTATACCCTCTCGATTACATTAGTGACTAATGATGCGGGAAACTGAGTAAATGGAAATATTATTTTCTCGAAAACTATGGGTGATAGAAAACTTCTGAAACCATATTTGGAATCAATATCAAAAGTTCTATACGAATCACCAAATAATTTTCAAAGGAGAATAAGAGCATTAAATCTATTAGTGAAAATATAAAGATGCAATTACTCGTCCGTACCCGTTATAGCGGAATGGTACACGTCATAGCTCCACCCAGCTATCGGCAGCCAATCACGACGAACATCTGGTCTTTTGGGCGGAGCTTGGCGAATGTGCATATAAAAGGGGATATTTTTCAGTTGGGAGTAACAGTAGCTATTTTCGCATCAGTGAATAATCATTCCTCAACCATGGACCTGTACGTCTCCCCAGATTTGTATGAAGAAAGTGATACTGCAGCATTAACTGCAGTTAGTCTTTTTAACGCGATTGATCGTGACGACTTATTTTCAACGCAAACCGTAGAAGATATTTGCAGTGAAGCTCCTTACAATCCGACGCAAGGGACTACCATAGAAATGTAAGTGTCCATAATTCGATTTTATATATATATGGAGAGTTGTAGTATTTCGTCAAATAGATACTAGTCAAAAATGTCAATCAATGTTATTTCCCCATTATGCTAAAATCGAAATTGGTAATCGAACCAAAGATATCTTCACATAATGGGGATCTGTCTGTATACTCTGTATATGTTTTAAAAGCATTATTCCTTTAAGGTCCGATGAGGATTTGACACGTGTTATACAATCTTTTGAAGAACCTCGGAATATGGATGATATACTGATCAGTCACAGTGTCACACATCCTCCACCATGGACCTGTACGTCTCCCCAGACTTGTATGAAGAACGTGATACTGCAGCATTAACCGCAATTAGTCTTTTCAATGCGATTGATCGTGGCGAATTATTTTCAACGCAAACCGTAGAAGATATTTGCAGTGACGCTCCTTACAACCCGACGCAAGGGACTACCATAGAAATGTAAGTGTCTATAATTAGAATTTTATATATATATGGAGAGTTGTAGTATCTCGTCAAATAGATACTCGCCAAAAATGTCAATCAGTGTTATTTCCCCATTATGCTAAAATCGAAATTTTTATGGCGTTCACTCCTCGAACCAAAGATATCTTCACATAATGGGGATCTGTCTGTCTGTATACTCTGTATATGTTTTAAAAGCATTATTCCTTTAAGGTCCGATGAGGATTTGACACGAGTTATACAATCTTTTGAAGAATCTCGGAATAGGGAGGGTATACTGATCAGTCAACAATGTCACACCGAAATAATGTAAGTGTTTTTCGATCTTTTTGGGATAAGAAGACACAATATATTTTCATAAATTTATTAAATGAAAGAAATCAGTACAATAAACGAATATACCGTTACAAATATACGAACAAAAACATTATAATATACAACGAGTACGTACAATTGGAAAACGGTTTTTTATCTGTCTGCATACCATTTCATCGTTTCGGCGAGTGTGACACGGGTCAAATAAATTTAAAAAATTTATAAATTCTTTATCATTTGACATATGCATGAGAAATGAGACACAGTACATTCCGCAAACATTAGTAAAATATCCTTGCATGCGAAATGGGGTCCACACAACTTCGGGAATATGTAACTGAGCGAGAAATTTTACAATAATAGGGTCACTCCAGGGTTGAGTACCGAGTGAATCAAAATAGTACAGGCGCTGTCTATTTTTAAAATAGACAGCGATCCAGTGAATCCCTTCATTACCGATGATGTCTGTGTTCGACTACCGCATTCTCGCGTACTTGGCAAACTCAATGTTTCGCAAACACGCCGATAAATTTGGAACGTGTGACTCGCTCCATTACTTTCTGAAGTGTATTAGCATCCATTTTAAAAGTCAGTGATAACGCTTCTAAATCTATCTACTTCTATTAGGGCTTGCGATTCGAGATATACTAGTACACTAATAGGAGCGTCTATAGGCTTGGCGAATTCCAGCCGCACTGAGATGTTACCGCTCTGCTGTGGGGTTAAATGGGTATTTACGCTAGCAGATAAGTCAGGTGTAATGTCAAACGGGTAAAGGTTAAATTGATCAATGAATTCTTCCTGCGTTACCCCATTACCAAGCTCATCACAATCACCTGCAATATGGGTCAGATTACTATAGGCTCTGGCACAAAGAGGTAACACAGCGTCTGATGAATAGTCCGTACCCATTGTTCCACCCAAAGCAGTGCCATTAACGTATAGAGTTATATTTTTAAGTCCGAAATTCTCGAATTTAAAGGCACTCTTTTTATATTTTCCATTCACCGAAGCGTGGTCCTGCATTAGGGCGGATCGAAAATGAGGTTTTAAACTTTTTTTCGAAATTCAAATATGGCTAGTGCGGAAAATATGTGGGTGCTATAGATAATGACTGTGCATAAATATTAGTCCTGCGAAATTATATCTTCAGGTGCCACAAAGCCGTCGCGAAAAAAAGTGAAATATAATGATTTTCTTATATTCTGCATTAGTACAATAACTGAAACTTACTTGTTATTATTATATATTAAGTGTTCGAATTACCAAAATAGTTACTGAATTACGCAGCTCTTAGTTTATTTAGATCAATGTTCTTTTGATTAATGATCTAAATAATCCAGAACTCACCACGAGGAGGTGGCTGCGTGTCGAGCTCCACCCATGCCCTCCCAACCACCCATCCTTGCGCATGTTTTTTTCTATTAACGTTTTATTTAAACTTTATATTCAGCTTTACTTTCGAATGATGGCATTTTTTTACGTGACTGAAGTGTTGATCTTATGAAGCCATCTCGCGCGTTCAATCCAAATACTTTTGATGATGCTTCAGTCACTAATTTTACCATTCTTTCTACTACTTGTGTATGACAAGGGAATTTCTCGAATGGAGGGGTACTCTTGTTTTCTATGAATTCTTCAATCTCATTTTCTGTCAGGTGTCTTGTCACAGGTGGTTCAGTGACAATGCATTTTTGCCAATTAATTAAATCAGTATAATCAGTAGCTTCAAATTGAATAACAGGTACTGTGAAACGCCTCACAACTTTTTCCTTGTTTGTTTGCCTTGCTTTCTTTATTCGCCTCCACGCTAATTCTCTTATGGCGCTGCGGTCATCATGAATCATTGATGCTAGAATATTTTCTGGATTTGCAAAAAATGCATTTCTTTGTATGACAGGTTTACAATATCCTTTACTTCGTCATTCAGTGTTCTTGTTAGTTCAATAGTTTTGAAAACATGTTTTGAGCCATTGACAAAAGACGTACTTTGCTTAATAGAAAACCACATTGGGATGTAGACCTTCATTATAAAAGAAGCAATGTTCATGAGGTTCTCAGATGGACTTACAGTTGAAACGTATAGACGAAGCAAACGATTTGCTGTAGTCAGCCATCGTGAATGTGCCATTTTGCCTGGACTACGATGAGCAAGATCTAGAGAGCAATATCCCTTTGTTATGGCCTGATGAATATCAATTAGATATTTTTGGTCGGTGCTAAGATCTTCACAGTCTACAGTTGGTTCCTCAGCATCAATCCTTTCAAACTCGACAATAGGAAGACTCTCACAGTTCTCTAATTCCCTGCCAATAGGACCGGTGAATCCGCGGGGGCCAGATGTTTTTCCATTCAGCTTTGCAACTAAATGGCGTAATGGCAATTCATTGGCATGGAGCTGGCACACTAAATGTTGAACTGGCTTCTTCAGCTTCAATTCTATAAGCCTTATAACGCCTCCCTTTTCTCCAGTGTTGACTGCTGCACCATCGCATCCAATGGCAACAAGGTTTTCCAGGTTCATGTCATTATTTCCAATATACTCAAACATTCCTTTACATATTTCTTCAGCTGATCCAGAATTCACAGAATAATGGCCCAAATAATCTGAACCAGGTTCTCTCACTAAAGTGACATGTTCTTCTGTTACCTTCTTCTGATATACTTTGGACTCTTTTTTTTCTTGGAAGAGTGTAGAATCTTTTCGACCATCAAAATAGATTCCTCTGATTGGGACCTGATTTTGATCTTTCATAATTTCTGATCTCTTCTTTTGTCTTTCTCTTCTGATTTTACTCCTATCCACTACTTCAGATGTATTGTCAATAGAAACTTCTCCAATATCTTGCAATACTGCACTAACAATGAATGCTGCAGCTCGATCTGAAACTGCAGTCCTGTCACAAGCAGTAGCCACTGAAGGTAGATTTGTAGTTTTCCTTTTCTTGAATAATTGTTCTTCAGGTTGTTCGAGCTTTCTCTTCGAGCTAACTGGCTCTGGAAATGTATCGTCTGATATTTCGCCAGATTCACTTTCACTATTTGATGTCGATGATGATAATTCAACATTTGTATCCTGCAATTTCTCCTGTGAAGATTCTTTGGTGAGCCTCACAGCTTCTTTTTGCTTTCTTAGCAACGTAGATGCTTTTTTCTTTGAGAGTGTAATATCTACTCTATCAATAAACGGTTTTCTTTCACTCCTTTGATCTAAGAGGAACGTCACTTCTTCCTTTGGAACCGTTTTTCTTTGGGACAAGAACATTGTGTTAGTACTTTGCACTTGCACGCTGCAATGTCAAAAAGTTTCGTGTGTGCTTCTTTTTGAACATATCAATCTTTGCTTTGTAAGCTTCAGAATTTTTTCTGCTTTGGTATGGCTTCATAATGACACGATATTTTTCGTGGTAGCTTCTGAACATTGTTTCAATTCGCCTGTCTGACAGAATTGGGACGGAAGCACTTTCCCAAATTGTTTTAAATTTATCAACAACTTGTTCTAATATTTGAGATATTGAAGGATCTTTATTAGTATTCTGTTTCAAATCGTTTCTTACAAACAAGTAATATTTAAAAACTCCTTCGTATGTAGGAAGATTCCTGTGCCACAAATCTTCCCCCATACCAAACATGGGACACTCAGTTGAGGCCCTGGTTGATTTTGCACAAACTCGAGACATTTTGAAAGCATACAAATCTGAAAAAGAAAGAGCTAATATCAATTATACGTTAATTTCAGTTAATAGTACATGGCAAACTTAGGGCAACACAATACAGAAATGCAAAATATATAAGAAATATAGTTTAGACTATCTGAGTAACGCCAACAACAGAACACCCACCTGCTACGAGAGCGACAGCTACACTGAACCGAGGTACTCACGTGACAGCTGAGTGAGCTGACTATAGAAAACTGTTTTTAGAGAATAGAAACTTTTTTTAAAGGTTGACTGAGCTATTTTTATACAAGTGTGAATAAATTCTTGTCTATTGTGCATCGTGGACTCTTCTGTAATTATTGGTTAAAATCTGCTTTTTTCAATTTTTTTCAATATTGAAGGTCATTGTGGCACCTGAAGATATTAATGTTATGATTTTAAATTTATACCAGCTTATTTCCTCACTACTCCACACATTTTCCACACTAGCCAATTTGAAAACTCGAAAAATGAGTTTTTCACTCCGCCCTATCCTGCATGCCGATTAATATCCTTTTAGGAAGATTTCCCAGGGCAATGTTTTCTATCTGCTTCGATGCCAACCCTGCAGGAACCGTATATAGTTTGCTGCACTCTGTTAATAGGATATTTCACTGTAGCGTTTAGTAAATTTTTCTCAATTTCTAGTTGTTTTGGTGAACTTAATTTCACTCGCCGTACGCGGAGGTATGTGTCCATAATGTGAACCAAACGGACTTTGCACCCTCTTCTTGATTCGCATCCAGATTTAAGCAGATCTCAGGACTCGTGCGGGTGAGCTTTATTTTCATATCCACCCGTTCACAAGCAACTTCTCCTGGAAAGTGAAATCTGTGTGCAACCGTCCAAAACACTCGTATATTTCTTTTTAGAATTTTTAAATTTGTCCTTTATACTATTTTCATCTTTAGTTTGATAATATCCCTCCGCACTTAAAAAGGTAGCCTTCGCTTCTTTGGAAAAGTTGAGGACATTTTCCAAATAGGCTCGTAGATGATAGTACCCGTGCCTGCCGATATGTTGGTCTGATTTAAATATACGTCACACTGGTTGAATATGGCGTGCAGAAAGTTTGTTTCAGGGTATACAGCATATTTGTCATCGCAGACCGTTCCATCAGAATGGGCTATACGTAGCTTAGCGTACATGTGCACACAGCTTGGATCAAAAAAGTAAGGACCTGAGCTGGGTATCACGAATTCTATAGGTGCACTCGGTGAACTAATTGTGTTTAAAGGGTTAATTGTAATAAAGTCACTGTGCTCAATAGAAACTTGGGTTGGCGGGAGCTCAAAAAAGGACAGCTCCGATTTACAGCATTGTGAACTACATGGGTGGATGAAGCGTGCCATGGCGAAATAGTGACTCCTCTCTCGACAAGTGGTAAACAAATTATGATTCATGAGTCAATATCCTGAGCTTATATCAGTCAAAAAAGTGGTCAACCATAGGTTTCATTCGCTTACAGCATTTCTTTTTGATAGCCTTTACGTTTAATACCACGTGACCCCTTCTTCTTCCGGGGAGCCCTCTTCTTCTTCCGCCACCACGCATTTTTCTCTTTGCATCTTTGATGATTTCGTTCCGTGTACGCTTTAAATGTTTTTTTAGAGCTTCTTTAGGTTTAGCCCCGGCCAATATGTCTTCTGCAGTGTTAAGGCCTGATTGTAGCGCTTTCCTTCCAAGGTATCTGGCACCCCTCTTCAGCAAAGGAACAGCCGTACGTAGTATGGATGAAAAATGGATCCAAGTCCACTACCGCGCTGGTATCGCATCCCTCGATAGACGGTGAAAGGCTTTCTATCCATTATAACTCAGTGCGTCGAAAGTGTAGCTTCACTGTTAAGCTCCCGTTACCGAATGGGAAGTTTTCGCCCTCAATCGTTCTTATATATATTGTGATATTGGTTATTAAATTAGTTGCGACATTCACATAATGGGGTCTGTCATATGTAATCTCAAACTCCTTCCTCTATGGTTGGGGATGTGAGCAATGCGCAGCAGGCGTGCCTGGGTATCCCAACAAACTGGTGCTCCACTATATTACTGTAAATATAGCACATGTCTGGGGACCTTTCAGCCAATTTCTCCATCTTCAATTGATACATTAATCTGGACAAGTTATACTGTGTCTCGTGAAATGTGTCTCTTTGGAAGGCTGCGCTATATCGGCCGTTGGTTAGAATTTGAACTTTCTATGTTCTTTAAGACGTCTGTTAGTCTTTGATTTTAGGATTAGTGTATGTGCAGGGTTGTTTACGATTTCATATACTAAATCATTGTAAGGTTTGAGTTTCTTAAACTTACGTTTAAGCCTCTCACAACATCCTCGGCCGAACCATATTGACCCGGCCCTAGTCTTACTTCTGTACTGTAATACCGTGCAATCTTAGTCCGAGCGATGCGCATAGTTTCATCCATAGCTACCCCAGCTTTTTCACACTCGTCAATGTCTCTAAGAATCGTAAAAACGGTTTCTTTATGTTCAATATTTAAAAAGACGGTGTCCAGCTGAATTTCGCATATCCCCACCTCATACGAATCACGACCCAATTCAATGTGCCCATGGAGTTCTGTTACAAAGTTGGCTAGCGTGTTGTTAGGGTGTACAGACAGGGACGAGGAGGACGGGAGTGACGTAGAAATGGTTAGGAGCCATGTTGCATACTATTTAAGCTTCATTATTGCATCAGCTTTTATATAGGTGTTGAAGCTTTCTGGGTACCCTAGCCATTTCACCAGGTACATTTTTCTCCTTCCTGAACCTTTGCTTCCTAAAATTTTCTCAATTTTAAACACATTTTTTTCTAAATTAAACGCAACTTTCTGCAATTCCTCGCGGTAAAAGCCTCCTGAGATTTCTTCCCCATTCAAATCTTCAATGTAATACATCATTATCTCACCTTTAGGTCTCACAGCCCTAACTTTAAAAATCTCGCGTGTCCATCCTTGCTCAAAACCCTTTGCGAATTTATTCCCCGAACGCGACAGCCTTACATAATCATTGATTTTGAAGCGCGCAGAGTGTGGTGGTGGTGGTGGTGATCCATCTCTTCTCGGGAGCGTACCTCTTTCTAAAACTTCGTTAGGTGTTGCCCCAATCGTGCGATGGTGTGAGCGGTTGTAGGATGATGCCAATGATTCCAGAATGTCTAGAAATCTGTGTGTTTTTATGTGTAAAATAACGGTGCATGCGTTCCTTTATGGTGCGCTGAACTCTTTCAGCTAAAGAAGCCTTATGTATAGAATTGGTTGTGTAATAGCTGATATTAAACTCTGTCAACATATTCTGAAAAGCACGGCCTATAAACTCCTTCCCCATATTCGTACAAAAATAGCCAGGAACCCTGTTTTCTTTTAACATTAGCGTTTTGGTGGCTTTAGCAACTGTTTCAGGTGATTTATTTTTCAGAGGAACTAGCCATAGATATCTAGAGAATACGTCTATTATGAATAGAATGTAGCGGTAACCATCGTTATACACAGAATATCTTTGCATGTCTGTTAAATCTGCTTGCCAAATAGAATCAATCGAGGAAGCCGTTGTCTTGGCTGTTTTAAACCTTTTTCTCACAGGCTTATGAAGCGTATAAGCGTCCTGCTCCCTCAAAAATCTTTCAACATCTTTTTTTCCTACTCCGTAAACACTTCTGTAAAGTCTATCTACGCCGCCGTAAGAGGATGGGGTAGAAATGTCATAATAGCGTTTAGTTAATACGTTAGCTATTTGCGTATTTTAGAGGCACGTGGGTAGGGTTGGTTTAACCTCTTCTTGCTCCTCTTCAAAGGTGTTACCGCCGGGGGTGACGGCGCCTTCAATTGTGTCAAGGCGTTGCATGTTCCAAGTCTTTTAACCTGTTCAGATTTCCTATCAACGTTTTAGGGACATTTATTTGTTGTAGTCTTGCTTTAATATGCTTCCATCCTGATGGTGATGGCCTATCCCACTTTCTCACCAGATCATGGACAATGTCTACGATATTCGATCCCTGTACCTTTGATCCTTCCACAATGATCTCCCCTGTATCGGTCCATTGTATGGCGGGATCCTCATTCAATAGATTATAAAGACTTAAGCCTTTACTCCTCAATGTAAGTGGGAGGGTATTTTTTAATACATGTTCGATATGTTGTGTGGCTAATCTTTTTGGTTGGTCAGCTGTGTCGTCGGGTACAGATCCTATGTCGCCATCGTCCCCCGTGCTGTGCCTAATAACCACAGGAATCTCTGTAGGGCTCTTATAATTTTCGTACTCGTGAAGAAATTTCTGCAGAGCTTCTTGGTATAAGATTCTTTTCTCATCAGGTGTTTTTTCACTGTTTAATAGGGCTAACAATTCGCTTTCCATTCTTTTAAGTCTGCTTTTACGGGGATCTAGATACGTGTCTGGATTCCTTTGCAGTGAGGCGTACACCTCGTGGGGAATCACTACCACTTTCTTCATTATATTAATCTAGTCAGTAAAGGACCCAAAACTGAAAATAAGATGGGGAGAAATGACCCTCCTGTTTGTACAATAATTCGTTTTTTCTTCGCTACAGTTTGGCTTTTACGAGCGAGTGCACGTATTATGTTCTTGTAGCGGCGTAGGCGAGCCTTCTGATGGGTTTTCATTGATACATTGCAATTTATAACGTTAAGACAGATTTCACAGATGCATTTTAAAAAGTCGGCATCGATATTTTTAATAAACATCTGCTGCATTGCCCGAGGCAGTCGATGATAGATTTTTATTAATTCACGGTATTTCTTTAGTCTCTTTGTCATTCTGGAATATACACCGTTTCAGGCTCGTTTGGAAATATATTCGTTCGCAGAAGCACTCTAAACGTGTTTCGCGGATGAAGGTCGCAAAGCAAATATCCGTAACGCGTGCTTGTAGCTTCTTTATAAACTTCCAAAAACTCCTTACGCTGATTCGGGAACATTTGATTGGCTAATACCCCAATTTGTGATACATCTCTACGTTGCGCGAATAAGACTAGATATTGCGTATTTAACGACACATCGCGCATGTATCTATTTTTGAAAAATAGATTCTGATTGATGAAGAACACGCTTATGTTAAGATGGTGGGAGAATACTGTAAATGTCTCGGCAAACGTTTTATCCATCTCCAACATGAGATCGTCAATTACAATGATTGTATGTTCATTTCCCTTTAACGAATTAACGTCATATACGCCTTTGTGGAACAAAATATCATCTTGGTACTCGTTGAACACTGATTGATACGTCGAATAGCACCATATAACTTTATGCACAAATTTCGAGAACATCTCCCCCTTTTCTTTAATGATTTTAAGCATAAACACAGTTTTACCACATCCTGTAGGTCGATATAATACATGTGGATGGGCTCGTGAATCTGAATTTTTCTACAGAGTCCATTTCTAACACGTCACACTCCTAAGTGAGTCATTTACAAAATATTACAAATTTTGAGTGCTGATCCTTATATTTCTTCTCCCACAGAACCGTGAATGACGATGAGGTAGAGCAGCCCATCATTACGGATGACCTCGACGACAGTGTAGTTGTGATCTCCTCCCCTGAACCCTCACCAGCGATACCGGTAACACGTCCAAAGCGGAGGTATGAGATATCCACGTCAGGTATAAAGCGACCGAAATACGCGTCTGTTGCAGCGGTAATAGATCCCCAACCCTCAACCTCTTACGCAACAACAACCCCAGCAGCAACTAATATATCCCCTTATTCATCCGCCGCCCCCCGTTCTGTTAAGTCTACAATAATAGAGCCCCAACCATCAACCTCCTACGCAACAGGGCCCCCATCAGCAGCACCTTCGGCTAATATATCCACTAATTCATCCGCCGCCCCCCGTTCTGTTGAGGATGGTATAACACTGGAATTGGTGCGATCCGCAGCCCCCACCCCAGCCTTGACTAGAAATCGGTATAGAGTCAGGGTCGACCCTAGAGTCATGTATAGCAGTGGAATTGAGCGCGGACTACGCCGGGTTGTAGAGCATATTATAGAGTTTGCTCTTCAGAATCGTGACGAGCGTGAAGTCAGGACGAGTCTGTCCTTTGGATTCGGGTCAGATGACGGTGATGTAGACGATTATTGGGTGATAGTGCCATTTAAACGTTTGGCGGCTGAAGATGTAGAATATATATTAGGACGTATAATGCAAACCGCCCAAAGTAGTATAGCCTTCAATAGGACAACTTCACGGAAATATTGAATGTATACCGTGTTGCGGGTCATAGTGCCCTACCGTATACTCTTAACTTCAATTCTCAAGCTATTTATAGACGGCATATAAACGTCGATCGTGGTTGCGGCTTTATAGCAGTACTCTTAGCACGTATGTTTACTGTACAAAATACACGAACTCAAAAAATTTGGTTGCCTACAGTCGGGAGCGTGCCCGTAAACTAGCTGTAGACTGTGAACTTGAATTTGACTGTAATATGGGTCCTGAAGAGCTGAGAAGGGTAGAACAGGAAATGAATGTCCGCATAGTTGTGTTTGGGTTGGATGATCGTCGTAACTGTGTATGTTTTTAAAAGCTGTGTGAGAGATCGTACAAGGCCCCTACTTATTTTAGGATTGTCAGAGACAACGTATCTCCCCATCCGTAATATAAGGTGGCTTTACGCGAGTTATGACAAAAGTCGAAAATATGGGAGACATCATGATTTGTGTAAGGGATGCCTCGAGTTTGCGGATGATATAGTGAGACATTGTAAAGAATGTCACATGGTATGTGAGCAGTGTAAAAGCACCAAATGTGAAAGCCGTGTAGTTGAAGCTGAGAAGAGAGACTGTGATGTGTGTAGACGCACATTTTTCAATAATAGCTGTTTTGATTTCCATAAATCAATTGGCACGTGCAGGAAAATGAGAATCTGTGAATGTGGTATGTTTCACACAATGGATAATTGGGGAAAATTTAAGCACAAGTGTGACGTAATTCACTGTCCTACATGCCAGGAGGAATATAAGGCGGATGGAGTAAAGCATGTATGTTATATGAAAGATGCTAAGCCTAAAATAACCCTTGTATAACTGTATACTACGATATAGAAACATATACGAACGCTGAAACCAAAGAGGTAATTCCACATTTACTTGTGAGCCAGACTATCTGTGATGAGTGTATGGATATCGAATGTGACGAGTGCCCCAAATGTGGTAAACGGACAAACGTTTTTAAAACGAATGTCAGCGATAGTCCTGTGAACTATTTGTGTCCTATATTGTTAAGTTAGCCGACAAGTTAAAAAAATGACTGTGTATATTCTCGCCCATAACGGGGCAAAGTTTGACACGCAGTTCCTTTATAAGGAGTTGCTTGAACACGAATCCTCTGAGATATTTACAGGTGATCCATTGAAAAGAGGCAACAAATTAATACAGATGCAGATAAGAGGCAATGTACAATTTAAAGATACTTTATTATTCACACCTTGTAAATTAGCAAAGCTACCCAAGGTGATGGGAGTAGCAGCTGAAGTTTCCAAAGGATACTTCCCATACACTTTCCTCACCAGCGAGACTTTAAACTACGTAGGCCCACCACCCCCCAAACATTATTTTGACTGTATGGATGAACGTGAAGACTTTGATCGATACTACGACAGTTTTAATGAAAGTAACCCTTATAATATAGCTGATGAATGTGAGCGTTATTGCGTGAATGATGTGCGCGTGCTTAGAGTATGTTTCCAGGCCTTTAGAAGGATGTACATAGCCCGTTTCAAATGCGATCCACTGCAAGTCGCAACCACCATCGCATCATTATGTTTTACGGTGTTCAAGAATAACTTCATGCCGAAAGACACCTTAGCCATTATTCACCGAAACAATCCCCGCAGTTACGGGCACAAGGCTATTTACTGGCTCATACACCTACAGCAACAGACAGGTGTATACATAAAGCACGCCCGCAACACGGGTGAAGTACCCATTAAGATTAATGGACGTGTTTTTTGGGTTGATGGGTTAAGTGAAAAACCGTGTCACTGGTGTGAAGACTGTGTACTCCTTTAACGGTTGCTGGTGGCATGGATGCCCCCGTCCTGAGTGCGGAGTCACCGGAGATATCCACGGTAGGTCTCCTGCCGACTGTCTTGCATCGACCCGCACCCGCGATCAACTTATAGGATCACAGTTCACTCACAAAGTCTTGTGGGAGCATGAATATGATGCACGGATGGAGACAGACGAGGTGTACCGTGAGGAAATAAAAGCGATCAAGCGTTCAATGGTGCTGGATCCTCTCAAATGTGGTGATAGCTTGTTTGGAGGACGTACAAATCCTTTCAGACTATACTTCCCACCTACGGAGGGCGTGAAGCTCCATTACTACGATTTCTGTTCTTTATACCCATACGTGATGAAGAGCCATCCGTACCCGTGGGCGCTCCTGAGAAACTGGTGGGACCTAGCCTACCATCCATCAATGAATTTTCAAAAAATTTGAATGATCGTTACTTTGGGATCTCTTTCGTAGACGTACTTCCCCCACGCAATTTATGGATGCCGATCTTACCTGTCGTTATCGACGACAAGCTCATGTTTCCCCTGTGCGTGAAGTGCGCGGAAGAGGATAACGGCGAATGTAACCATATACCCCACCAGCGTAAGATCAGAGGCGTATATACAAGTCCTGAGTTGGCCCTAGCCGTGCGCCATGGTTATAGAATACTGAAGATACATGAGGTGTGGAGGTTTCAGAAGCTACCCAACCTTTTCACACCATATATAAACACCTTTTTGAAGGATAAGGTTGAGGCATCAGGGTATCCGCGAGGAGTTGATACCGAAGATGAAAAGTCTGCCTATATTCAACGTTACCGCGACCGCGAAGGTATACAACTTGATCGTGTCCAAATTGTAAAGAATCCTGGCAAGCGCTTTAGTGCAAAGTTGTGTCTAAACAGTCTATGGGGAAAATTTGCGCAGAATACCGGCAGAGGGAGCATTCATTTGGCACAAAGTTATAGCGATGTCTGGGATTATGCCAATGCCCCCGATAAAGAGGTCATGGAGATCGTAAATGTAGGTAATACTTACGTAATAAAGTACAACAACACTGAATTTGCCACGATACCTCAAGGGTTACAAACATACCTGTGGCCAGCTTCACAACAGCCTACGCCCGTATAAAACTTTGGGGTCTATTGCATTCTCTTGGGCGGAGAGTATTGTATGCCGATACAGATAGCGTGATATTCACAGAGAGGGAGGGTGAATACATGCCCACTATTGGGGAGTTCCTCGGCGAGCTCACTGATGAGATCAAGGATGAGTATGGGGACAACGCATACGCCGACTCTTTTGCCTCAACAGGACCTAAGACTTATGGGGTACGGGTCAGGGTGGGGGAGGAAATGAAATATATCGTGAAGGCAAAGGGTATTACGCTCAACCATGCGAATCGGGAGGTTGTTAACTTTGAGTCGTTGAAGGATCTAGTATGTTTGGATGAACAACATCCCCAACTAATTGTAGGCACCCACAATTTTCGGGCGCAGAAGCTGGGGGGCGTGAAGGAACTTAGGGGCACGATGGTGTGCCGTAACACCTATAGGAAACGTTACCAGTTACCTGGTACCTATGATACCGTACCCTTTGGATACCAATGATGCTTCTAACTCACACGTCTTGTATATAATCGTATCTATTTGTAAATATATATATATAACTTGAATATCTCGTTTATTAAATCGTATTTGTAAATATATATAACTTGAATATCTCGTTTGTTAAATAAATCATGTTTCAAATAGCGTTTCACTTTCTCCTTTGTGTGTGTGTGTGTGTGTGTGTGTGTGCAGGTGAAAGTTCTAAGCTCCGCCCACTGTATGACCGTGAGTCATGCTACTATCTGGGAGTCCCTGCGTGCTCAGTCGACCGCAGTAAGCCCGAGGGATCAGACGTGTATTCAGATCAGACGTGTATTCAAATGGCTACCTTTAATATTGCTTGTACAACGTTTACGAAATGGTATTCAGTAAAGTGCCAGGATGTGGTGGATACCGAAAAACTTCCTATTCATCCCTCCTATGCCTCTTTTAAAAACACATTGGATTGTGCGAAGTTCCAAGATGTACAAATACTCTACGGCTGTTCTGGTGAGACCGTTGAAGGCTTTCGTTGCACAGACGATGTGCTGAAGTATACTGCAGAGCTAAACTTTATAAAGTCTCACATACACCGTGAAGTAAAAGAAACAACGCGTGCAGAAGAGAAGCAGCAGGTATGGATAATGAGTCTTGCTGATGGGTGGTGTGACAAGCGGTATTACGTCATGCTACACCATGTCGATTACTCATACCCTACGACTGGAAATGTGAATCTCGTGATCATGGACAATCTTAAGTATTTTTATCACTATATTAACGTATATCATGATGAGGTTCGTAGTGAGGTTGTGGCTAGTGCCCTGCGTGAATTTTTAACAGAGTTTAGAGACGAGTATCGTTTGATGGGCAGAAAGGAAAAATATGAACATATGTTCCTCTCAAATAGTGCGCCGGAGTGTGGAGATATTTAGTAAAACATAAAATGTTCCTAGTTCTTATCCAAAATGTCTGGTGCGTAGGCTAGTAGTGATATTCTTGTACCGGTACAACAATTCGACTCGCGGAACAAGCCCATTCACGTATCATCGAGTCAGCCGCCCGTCGAACCATTCCTGCCTACCTGCGTGCCTCACACGGCTCATAGTTATCTCAGAGCTTGAGCCGAGTGGACGTGCGCTCTTCGAATACGATGGAACTTCCTTTGAGCAGCATTCTCAACGCCTCGTACGATGTGTCCGTGACGAAATCGTTGCGCGTGTTCAGGCGTAATTCCGGTACCATTAGCTATGTACTGGAAACGGAATGTAGACCGACAAACAAACGGGTTTATTTAAGTATCGAGATGATGAATAGAATCTTTGTGATAGTTGAGAAGTGGAGTGAAGATCGTTATAAAATACCTGCTAACGTAGGTACAAGAAGAGAGCAGATTAGTGACGCACCCTCATACGCCGTTGTATGTACGTTGTGTATAAATAACGATCGGCCGTGCATTGATATAAGGCTGATGTGGAAGAATGCTTCTGATAATAACGCTCTTATTCCTACGCGAAACCGTTTCATCCTCGACAGAATGTTTGAAATCGTCGGATTCCGTAAACTGAAACCTATATTAGACGCGCGTGTTACGGATATGTTTTATTTTGATACAGTACTTGAATACGCATACACCGCTCTGCTCGATGGGTTTACCGAGTGTAGGGCTGGTGAGAATGGTCTAGTGCTGGATGTTTATTTAAAAAGTTTAGACTCTTTGAAATACCATGAACTTTGGTACAAAGCAATTGATCGGTACAAGGCTGAGCTCACCTACACCGTTCACCCTGAAGAACTATTTCTTTATATAACGCGCAGTTGTCGTAACGATTTAGAAGATTATTTCAATTGCCGCTATGTTGAGTGAGTTCACGATTGAAAAGCTCGAGTCGGTAGAAATAAACCCTCGATTGGAAAAGCGTTCTTATAAACTTGTGTTTAATAATGTAGCTAACGATGAACTCTTTGTGCGTGCTTTTGATTGTATTCTAGACGTATTTAAAGATGACTTACCAACCGGCTGTAAAGTGGGAACAAAAATAGTACTGAACGATATGAAAGCCCTTCATATCGAATACAGGTTTCCCTATACTTTAAGCGGTGAAATATTATTAAGCCGCATATACTGCGTAATGCAGAGCAATAATGATGTAATTGTAAACTCGATTAAGACCGAGTTTAGTATTTTGAAAAAAAAGTGAATTGTATTTATATTTTGCTTGACATTTCTCCTGTACTGATTATACGCATATTTCTATTGAAATGTATATTTATTTGAAAAGTATATTTATTTTATAAATATATCTCCATAATTGTGTGTGTGTGTATATTTCTCCTGTACTGTTATGTGCATATTTCTATTTAAGTGTATATTTATTTGAAATGTATATTTTATTTTATATATATCCATAATTGTGTGTGTATATATTTCTGTTATATGCATATTCCTCAAATGTATATTTATTTTCTATATATTTATAATAAACAGAATGATGCAATGTTGTTTTACTTAATTGTTATGCCTTCTACTACCGGTATTCGAAATATAATAATGTATACAGTGGTATTGCGGTATCTGGCAATATTTAAGCCTTCTAAGCCAACTGGCTGATTAGGAGTCTATAATAGTGTATACAATGGTATCTGGCAACTCTGTCTTCGATTAAATGAATACATGGCGCTATCTGGCAACTCAAGCCATTTACAGCCAACTGGCTGATTAGGCGTATATAATAATAATGTATACAATGGTACTGCTAAAAAGAGGTATCTGGCAGCCATTTACAGCCAACTGGCTGATTAGGAGTCTATAATAATGTATACAATGGTATCGCGGTATCTGGCAACTCAAGCCATTTACGCCAACTGGCTGATTAGGAGCCTATAAAACAACGCCAACTCGGCTGAAGTCTTAATGTGCACTTGGCTCCTGCCAGGTGAACACCTCTCCTCCTCCTTTCTCTCCTTTCTTTTGGGGGATAACGCCGCCTCCAAGTTTTCCCCCACCCCCCTTTGCAACACCCCACCCCCTTCGCAACAACCCCCCCTTTTGCAACATTACGTCATCACCTGCAACATTCTTGCACTCTCCCCTTTTGCGGCTATACTACTAACCAAGATTATATATTTGCGTAGTGGCGCAGGGATGTGACGACCCGCCTACAGGCGCAGCTTGCTCTTCTCACCCGAAGTTTGCTGGGACACAAGACTATTGATAACACCATTATACAAGTAAATTGCTATTTGAAAACTCTCTTTATTTTTTTAGTCCCTACCCCATAAGATTACAGAAAACTACTTTTGTTTTTATCCATCACATCTCTGTTCTCCAGAATTAACCAATCCTTATTTGGACCAATATGCATATATAAGCTCAAATATACTTTCTTCTATGAAGTAGAAAGCCTCATTTCTTGCCTGATGAAACAATAATTTGTTTGTTTTTTATTAATTTTTTGATTTCCTGTTTCAAATTCTATAACTGTACATAGTGGCGGATTCACGGATTTACTTCACGCATTCACGAATTTACTTCATAGATTCACGGATCCACTTCACCAACACTGTCTAAGTCCCGTTCTTGCAAGAACCACCCAGATTTGTTTTGTCATATATGTGGTAATTTGCAATCAGTAAAGCAAAGGCAGACTATCACAGAATTTGTAAAAAAAAAAATTATATCTCGCTTATTTCGGTTTAAAACTTGATCAGGATAAGTCATGAGCTCCGTATATAGTGTATGCCGATCATGTGTGGGGAAATTGAGTCAATGGGTTCAAGGCAAAAGGAAGTCCTTACCTTATGGTATGCCTATGGTTTGACGTGAGCCCAAAAATCATACCTAAGACTGTTATTTCTGTTTGTGTAATATGAAGGGATTCAGCGCCAAGAATAAATCACCCATTGTGTATCCATCATTGCCATCTGCCATCCGTCCTATTCCACACAGTGATGATGATCCCATTCCTGCATGCCCGAAAGAACTTGATGAAGTTTCTGAATCTGATACAGAACTTAGCTATCACAGTGACTTTGAAATTGATGATAAGGGCTCTATAGACCCACAGTTATTCACTCAAGCAGAACTGAATGATCTTGTACGAGATCTTGACCTACCGAAAGATGCCGCCCAACTCTTGGGATCCAGTTTGAATGAAAGAAATTTACTGGCTGTGGAACTTCATATTCCTGGCACGGGAGCAGAGAACAAGAATTTGCACAATTCTTCTCTATGGATGGTTCTCTAGTATTCTGTACTGACATACCTGGTCTTATGAATACTATGGGCACAGACTATGATCCAAAAGAGTGGAGATTGTTCATTGATAGTTCAAAATCAAGTCTAAAAGCTGTTTTGCAGCATAATGGCAATCAACTGGCATCCATCCCCATTGGCCACTCTGTCCACATGAAAGAAAATTATGACATGAAATTTCTCCTAGATAAAATAAAATATAGTAATCATAACTGAATCATTTGTAGAGATTTGAAGATGATATTAATGCTTCTTGGCCAACAATCTGGATATACAAAGATGCCTTGCTTCATATGTGAGTGGGACAGCAGAACAAAGGCTGCTCATTGGAAAAAGAAGGATTGGCCCCAAAGAACTAATTTAACACCAGGCAGCAAAAATGTTATCAACGAACCTCTCGTGACACCTGCAAAAGTGTTGCTACCACCATTACACATTAAACTGAGGCTAATGAAGCAATTTGTAAAGGCTTTAGATAGAGATGGCAACTGTTTCAAATACATTTCTGACCAATTCTTTTCTCTAAGTGACGAGAAAATAAAAGCTAGTGTTCGATGGCTCTCAGATACAGAAACTAATGAAAGATGACAACTTTCTTGATTCAATGTCAAATGTGGAGAAAGCGGCTTGGATATCATTTAAAAATGTTGTTGAAAATTTTCTGGGAGACCATAAAGCCAAAGCTGTAGAACAATTGTTAGCCACATTTTGAAGTGCTATGAAAAACTTGGTTGCAACACGAGTGTAAAAGCGCATTTCCTTCACAGCCACTCGGAGTACTTCCTTGAGAACCTTGGAACGGTTAGTGAAGAGCAAGGTGAAAGGTTCCGTCAAGACAAAAAAATAGAAAAACGATATCACGGAAGATGGAATGTCAGTATGATGGCTGCCTACTGCTGGTGTTTGAAGAGATGTTTCCGAACCAAATTTCAAAAGAACATCTAAAACGAGGAAATTCACCCAAATTTGATGATGTACGAGTACAGTATATATATAGTCAAAGAAAAGTAATCTAAAATGATTCTTTTCGAGAATTTTATTGTATTACTGTTCTTTTACTCAGATTTAAATGAATAAAGTTCTTTTGGTGTAAAGTTGAAAGTTTTTAATTTGTTTCTAAATGTTTTATCTCATAATGTATTTATATGATGCGCATAAAATCAGAAAGTTTTATTATTGATTTTGTGGGAAAATCTGATGTGGTACCAAAAAACTGATACCAGATTTGGAATCAGCACCCCAAAATTATATTATTCAACCTGTTTTCAAAGAAACAACAGAATTTTTTTTAATTTGTATACTGCTGTAATGCAGGTCGGTAGCCAGGTAGATTGGGGGGGGTCGAACGACCCCTCCCCCCTTTGACAGGGTCCACTTTTATAACCATAGTTATAACTTACGATATATTATTATAATATATAACATGATTTAGTAAATAAACACTTGCATTTTTTGGCATATTTTTTAAACTTCACAAACTGCTCTAAACTACTCTAAACCTCTTCCGCAGTGGTCGTTGGTCGTTGCACCAAAAGGTCCGCCTTTCTACACTTTCGACCCCTCCCTCCCTTGGGAAGTCCTGGCTACAGGACTGTAATGTCTGGTTACATACATGTATGTATGTATCAAGTCGCAAGTCAAGTCGCATAAAACTGGGCAACTCGAGTCACCTTTGATAACCTTTGGTTAGCTTCCGCCAGAAATGTTCATTCTGACGAAGGTTAAACTTTTCACTCCATCTTAGACCTACAGTTTAACGTGGAATCCGAACCACGCCCCACCAGCAGCCCAGCGTCTTAACCACTAGGCCACCCAGGGTACCCATTTATTTACCAACCACTTTCTTTCTTGTGTGGAAGGATGAACAGCTGGGTTTTGCTGTGCGCCGGCTACCGTTACTGGGTCTCGAACCCGGGGCCGATGGATTCGTAGTCAGCGACGCTAACCACTACACCACCGAGGCGCTATATATATATATATATATATATATATATATATATATATATAAGTTAACGAGGTTACAGGGTGTCCGGGCTTAAATGTAATAAAATACATTTATAATGTTTTATTTTATTGCCATTTAAGCCCGGACACCCTGTGCGTGTGTGTGTGTGTGTGTGTGTGTGTGTGTGTGTGTATATATATATATGAATTTCAGAATTTAAAAAATAATAAATAGTAATGCAAACCCAGAAGGAACCATTAAAACGATTCTAAAGTCTTTCGTGTATTAATTTTAGCAGGGCACGTCACCAGGGAATGAAGGCAAGAAATGACGTAAAAACAACAGTTAGGAGGGATTAGCAAAAGATTGACACGTCCTGATTAAGGTGATAAGATATTTTAACAATATATAGTAAAATTTATAAGTTTTCGAACTGTTATTAAAATTATTTGCAATTTTAGAAACTTCTCAGTTAATTAATATAATAATATTTATACGTAGGGTTAAACAATGCATCTATAATAATAATATAATAATAATAATAATAATAATAATAATATGCAGTTTCTGTCCTTTTCTGGCGTTTTTTTTGGAAACTGCTCAATGTAGGACACTCGTCATTACACTGTTGGAAAGGTCTATGTTGTGGGAGGATCTTAAGGATATTTATTTTTTCATTCGCACACGTGTCCACGCATGCGCAATTTTTAAACGATAGATAGAGATAGAGAAAAAGTTCATAGAAGAAAAAATTTTAATAATACATAAAACAATAAAAACGATAAGTCCACCTTAGATTGCGAGTGAACGTAATAAATAGAGCCGACTTCCCAAATTTTCTTGCAATAGCCATAACGTCTTGATAATTCTGCTTCATTACTCTCGGGCTGCCTCCATAAAGATGCTAATTTGACCGCCGATGTTTTGTATTTATGTATATTCGTAAACCCGTTTTTCCGCATGAACATCTTTATGTAGCTTTTACTAAAGTGACAAGTTTCGTTTCTGTTAAAGTCTTTGGTGAAAGAATAATTAAAAATTTTGTATTTAAAAATAATAAAAATTATTGGTTTTGTTTAACCTCCTTCGCAACATCTAAGGTCATATGACGGAGGGGACCTACGGCTTTACGTGGAATCCGAACCACGGGACGCTACATAGTGTGGACGCAGGGAACGGTCTCCCATCCAACTACTATCCGACCCAATATGGCTTAACTTCGCTGATATTTTGCGGAACTTTGTTAGTTAGAATTATTGGCGGCTCTACAAGCATATTTATACTGTTTTCACTCTGACATCTAAAGTTTTTCTCGTTTGACCTACATAAATGGAGTCACGTTGTTTACAACCGATAGAATAGGCACAAACAAAATTCATTACCTGCACTCTTTTTTATCAGGCGAGATTTAATAGTATTTTTATAATTTAAAACTACGTTAATTCCGGGTAACGAAAGCTAGTTAAGGATATACAGTATATATATATATATATATATATAATATATATAATCTATATATATATATATATATATATATATATATATTATATATATATATATTATATATCTATATATATATATATATATGGTATTCATAAGTCTGTTACCACTGTAATGGTGAATAAAAAATAAGTAGAAAACAGAGTAACCTGTGATGTTTTTTATTTGAGGTTATTTTTACACAATTACACATTGGAAATTAAGAGTGGAAATTGTTTCTTTTAAATCATTGACATTACGACGTTTTGTTGCATATACCCTATCCTTGACCATACCCGACGATATTTTCACAAATCAACAATCTGAAACACAGAAAATATTTCACCATTACAGTGGTAACAGACTTATGAATCACTCGATATATATCCGACGTTAAGAGGCGGGTGGATATTAAGAGGCAAGCCACCAGCTTGACCTACGTGTGAAGAGAGACCAAACACGGAACCTAAACAAGGTTAACGAGGTATATAATATATATATATTATAGTTGGCTTATTTATATATATATATATATATATATATATATATATATATATATATATATATATATAAAGTGCTTTTTCCTGCCGGAACACGCCGGTACGGCGTACCGGTACTTTTTAATGAAATGACAGCAAAAATAAACAAAAATATAAAAGCAACCTTCAAAGCGTAACTTGTCAAATATTATTTGACAGAACTAACATTCGCCCATCGTAACTCTACAAAATCATACACATCCTTTTACCATCCGCTGTTGACAGATTAGAATTTAAAAATGTTTCTTTTCACAAAATAGATAACGACACTTATCTACTCATAAATCATGGAGAGTTTTATCAAAGATTGAAGGAATGTATCGAAAAAAGTTACTATGTGATGACGCAGATTTACCACAATGGGCTTAGGTGTTGCACCCTCAATACTGGTCAGACAATATCGAACAACATTTAACTTACGGTGAAACTGAAATTAAAAATTTGTGCGGAAGATTTAGTTGAATGAAAGATAAACACTTAAAGGATTCCGTGAATATCTACAAGAAAAGAAAGTACGTACCACAGTGTTGCCCTTTCAAAACATGTTGGGATTAGTGCCTATTTCCGCGAGTGAGTGTGAGAGAGGATTCTACCGAGTGAATTCAGTAATTACACCGACTAGGTCTTCACTGCTGACATTTGCTACATCCGCCATAATGTTTATCAGAATGGTTGGCCTACCACTCATCCGCTTTGATCCAACAAAGTACGCCAAATTGTGGCTACTCGAAGGGCGGCATTCCGCGACAGACCCCGAAGGTGAGACACGAAAACGTAATGATAGCAACGCCGATGAGAACATAACTTATGTGTGGAGTTTATTGTGAGGTAAGGTTGACAATAAACGAATATTAATTAATAAAGTATAATGTTAAAGGAATTAAACAATTTCCACTAGTATTTTAGCGTTTATTTGTTACTACTGGAAAAGATCGTAAAAAAATATAGGAGAATTCCGGTACTTTTTTTCCTGAAAAAAAGCACAATATATAAAAGGAGATCCAGTTTCTGAGGCAACGAACTTAACAGGGAAGAAAAGTAGTTACCATCAGCCTAGTTTTGCCTGCATACTCTCCCTGTACCAGTGTACCACCATCTTTACGATATTATAATTCAAAGTCACCAAATTCGCTTCCTAAACAGTCTAACCAAGACATTGCAAGAATCACTGAAGAAGAGGTTCCGGAAAACCTTTGTTAATGTGCGAATACTGAGTCACTTCAGAACTGAAACGGTGTTCCTTTAGGTGATTTAAGCTTACTTCTTTAACTGAAAGCTAACTAATTAACATAAGATTATTTGTTAAAATTTTATTAAAAGTTAATGATAACATCACCATAAAGCAGTAAATGGTCATATACTTCATAATTTTACATCTTTACATTTTACATCATTTGGTAGTAATTTGTTGTATAGAAAACTTTAAAATATGCTTCACAGCCACTCTCCATTGAGACAAAGGCGATCAGTTTAACCAATGAAAGCGTTAAACAGTGGTAAAGATGAAAAAGTGCCATCAGAGAAAGTTTGCCTATTTGATAGTTACGGGTGTAAACGAACCAAGAATGACAACCGATTCATTTTAGAGCAGTTTAGTGAATATCTGAAGCTATGAAATAGTTTTCATAGTAAATTAGTTATACGTCGTGGCCATGTCGCAAAACCAGCGAAGTTAAGCGACATTGGGTTTGGATAGTAATTGGATAGAGAACCATCCCCTCCGTCTGGATGATGTAGGGACCCGTGGTTCGGATCGCACGTAAAGCTGTAGGTCCCCTCCGTTACATGACCTTTGATGTTACGTAGGAAGTTAAACAATCCCAAAACAAGATGAATAACCTGATAAAACGAATAAATACTTTCACTTTTGGTCTTACACCAGAAGAAACTTGTTGGCATTATTGCCAAGAACCACAAATGTATTGGTGGTTCCAATTGGAAGTTCACCTGTTTAACGGGTATTTAGCCATGGAGGGATTATAATGCGCATTAATCGAGTACGGCCAAATAACAAAATATTGTCGAATCTAATATTTTTAAGGGTAATTTTTAAGTATAAAGTGAATAAAATTAAATACATTTAGGCCTATAAATATTAACATATTTTCCTTGCCCTCTAGGTTATATATATATATATATATATATATAGAGAGAGAGAGAGAGAGAGAGAGAGAGAGAGAGAGCAGTATCGATGATACTGTATCTTAGAAACAAATTATATCTTGTATCTACTGTATATCTTGAACAAAAATATAAACGTATCTTATATCTTGTATATTTAATACAAATTTATATGTATCTTATATTTAAATAGTATATTTGATAGAAGATACCAAATGTATGATAGTCTCGAAGCGTGAACAACTACACAAACGCAAATTATTACTGCGTAAGCCGCAGTGGCGTAGGGTGGGGGGAATAGGGTTTGCCAGATATTTTGGCGGACAGACCGGGACAATAAAATTTTTTTACTTCGATTTCAATACATATATTGATGCCTAATTTACCAGAGCTGGGCACTTGCGTTTTTTTGCGCGTTTTTTTGCGGTACTGCGGTACTACTACCGCACTACCAAACCGGTACCGCATAACGCAGTACCGCAAAGGATCGCTGAAAGTACAGCAGTACCGCTACCGCATTCAAATTTCCCGCGGTACTTTCCGCGGTACCGACCAACACGGTAGTACCGCAGTACCGCAGTACCGCAAAAAAAACGCAAGTGCCCAGCTCTGTTAAATTTACATATATTCTTATAAAATTTGTGCATAATAATTTTTAGTAAACATTTTCTTTTAATTAAACAAACAAAAAAATAAAGTACATTTTTGTTCCCAACAAATAACTTAGAAAATCTAGAAGAAGAAGAGCCATTGTTGTCCCAAGACGATATGATGACTAAGCTGATTGATGCAGCATTGCTTGTATAATGTATATATTAAGTTAAGGTGTGTATATATATCCATCTCATAATTGTAAGGTTAGTGAAAAATTCACTTAATTTAGAGCTAACATTTTTGGGCTCTTGTGGCATCATTGTTTGGGCACTCTTGTAGCATCATTTTTTTGGGGGCACTGTGCGTCCTTCCTACTCGTTTGTTGAATGCGGCACTTACAGGGCGTGGTCTTATAGAGAGCTCTCTTGCAATTCAGTTTGGTTGTTTAGATACAAGATTATTGCATCGTGCAATGGTGCAGGTTGTGTTGTTGTTGCAAGGTTTAGAAAGAAGACCATAAATAGTGCCCCTTTTGTTTTTATCTTAATTTTATGCAACTGAGGCCTAAGGTAGGCCCACATCGAGTCAGCAACCCTGAGGTAGCACCTAATAGGACCTCCAAGTCCGTAAGTTTTTAGTCTAGCTTAACTTGGGCTGTAGGTTAAACTGGCCCTTCAGAGCTTGGCTGTTCAGGGCTCAGCTGGGATTCTGAACCCAATAAAATAAAATAAAATAATATGGTCCTTCGAAACTGGATTCTAGCCCAAGACTGTCAGTGACCATTTTTCGACAAAATTCTGATTGTGCAAATTGTAGCCTAAGTTAGGCCAGGACGGGTTAAGCATAATTGAATTAAGGTCCCAGGGTAGAAAGTTTGGTCGCCCAATTTCGAAACTTGGCCGCTAATCTGTCGTTGCTTTGGGCCTACATTTTTACCGGTTTGGTTAATTTTGGTTTATTGTTCGTAGGCGAAGGTTGCAGACTTCAGTGCGCCAGTTACTTGGGTGGAAAATTTGGTATTCCATACTGGTGGTTGGTCAGTACGGTGACCTAGGGTTGCCAGATTTTGATGACCGGATTAAAGGACACTCAAAACGTTTTCAAGCTGCCACTCCCAGATTCTCAAATTTATATATACAGGGCGTCCCAAAAAAATGTATACACACTTTAACAGCTGATAGCTCAATTGATGTTTCTTTCTTTCCAAGTTAAACCCATTAGAATTAATAATGGCAGTCAGACTAAGCTTTGAACAAAGGAAATTCATTCTAAAATGCTACTGGAAGTGTGAAAACGCAGTTGAAGTGCAAAGACAGTTTAGGAGGGAGTTTCAAACAGATCCACCAACGCGACTTACCATCACTCGAATTAGAGATAAGTTTGAAGCCGATGGAACTGTTCAGAATGTCCACAAGAAGCGTTCCGGAAGACCACGGACATCGACAAGCCCACACAAGCAAGAAAGAGTACTGGAAACGTATCACCAAAGTCCAAGAAAATCTGTGCGGCAAGCGAGTCGTGAGGTAGGAATTTCAGAATCGTCTGTCCAACGCATTTTGAAGCGCTGTCAATGGAAAAGTTACATTCCAAGATTAGTCCATGCTATTAATGAAGATGATGATGATCCGGACCGAAGAGTGGAGTATTGCGAGTGGTACTTGGCACGATGTGGATGTGGATTGGACGAAGGGGTTTCGTAGAATACCCTCCGCGTTCACCAGACCTCACACCACTAGACTTTTTTTTATGGGGATACTTAAAAGATAAAGTCTACGCTATAAAACCTGCAACAGTCGCTGAATTGAGAGCAGCCATTGAACGAGAATGCACACAAATACCAAACGAAATGTTTCGTGATGTTTGCGATTCCATTGCTTCGCGTTATCAGCAGTGCCTGGACCAGAACGGACGTCAGTTTGAAAACAGGCGTTGACAAAACAATTAAATAATGTCTGCAGATTCTATTACATTTTGAAAATGAAATGTATTTTAATAAACACTGCCTTTATAAGTATTTAAAGTGTGTATACATTTTTTTGGGACGCCCTGTATATATGTATATGTATATATATATATATATATATATATATATAGAGAGAGAGAGAGAGGAGAGAGAGAGAGAGAGAGAATGATGCTCCCAAAAAAAAATTTAAATGTTATAGGATAAATATTTATTTCAACATCTTTGATTTTTACTATATTTAAAATGTTCTTGAATATGGACGAGAGCAGTACCACTACTGTATCTAACTAAACTAAACTAATTTCGCCAGTTAGGTAGTTTATTTGTAAAAATAAAATAAATTCTTTTTACTTTTTACTTCATTTAATATTATACAAAAGAAAACAGCAAAAAGTAAAAAAAAATAACTATTTAATCTAGGAATTATTCATGTTGAGCATATTTAGTACTACTTCGAGAAGCCTTAAGAACTTTGACATCATTTTTTATTTTCTCTGCAAAATCTAAACAATTATCTTTAAAATTGAAGTAAATCAATAGTTCGCTCTTAATAAGAGGAAGTGAACATCTGTTTCTCTCATCATTCCACTTTGAGTTCATAACACTAAATATCCTTTCTGAAAATGCTGAAGTGCCTGGCACTGAAAGAACGTAAGAAATCACCTTGAAAATGTTTAAACTTGAAATCAACGCTTTTCAAAAGTAAATACCAACGCCCTGAAGTGCTCGAACAACTTTGAAATTTATCAGAGGCTGATAAAGTTGCATAATTCTCTTTTAGTACTGAAACCTCATCAAATAAATCATTCATGTTCAACTTGAGTTTTTCAACCAATTTCAAATGCTCTACTACTTCCACAAAAGAATTAAAATCAGGGCAAGAGTCCTTAAAGCATAATTTGCTGAGTTTTCTAAAAAGGGTAGCTTGACTGAAATCAAAATGACTTTCTAAATATTTCAATGCTGCATCATAAAATGCTTTAAAATCTTTTAGCACTGCGCTTTTAACAACAGGATCTAATTGGCGAAAATGTTGATGTACTTGATAACCAAAAAATTCTTGTTCAAGACGATTTTTAAGTGAATTTTTCAGATCATCCATTACATGGAAAACATCACTAGCACAAGTTTCATTGCTTTCAAGTTGTTTTATTGCTTTGTAAAATATTTCCATTGCATGCATTGTAAAAAGCAAATACAATTCTATAACTATAGGCATTTCCGTAGAATTTTCATCAATTTGAAGAATTTTGGCTAGCTGTTTGGAGATATTTTTCAGATTACTTATAAAATATTGACTCAGAGCATCCCATGAAAGCAAAAGTCTTTCTATACATGGTTGTAAAGAAAGCCATCTAGTTGTTACATGCCTTAAAATTTCCTTAAATTCTGTTTCAGCAAACTCGTGAAATTCTTTAAGGTTATCTCGTCTTTTAGCTGAAACAGAAAAATGCCCATAAATTTTCAAAACAAGGTTTTCAATATCAATTTCCAAATTACTCAATGCATGTTTAGCTACATTATGAATAATGTGAGCATGGCAGTTTGCTTTAATAACATCTTCATTTAATGTTTTAATATTTTGGAATAAAGATTTATTACAACCAAAATTGCAATTGGCATTGTCTGCACTGAAACTAGATATGTTTTTCCAATTTAATCCTAAGTTACTCATTGATTTTTTTAAACACTCAAACATTCCATCCGCACTTTCATCTGCATTTTCATAAAAATCAACCAAATAGTTTGTAAGACCATTTTCTTTGTTGAAAATTTGAATTGACAAAGGAAACATTTTCATATTTTTTCTATTAGATGCATCAGTCTGTACGCCAAAAAACAATGGTGGATCATGTTGTTTTAATTTATCCAACACAGTCTCCAAAGCTTTTTTACCCAATACATTACAAACAATGGCAGTTGATTTGGTTCTTCCACATGACAATTTTGGTGCGATTTTAGAATCTTTGTAAAGCTTAGAATTTAGTTTCATGCTACAATCTAATGAATTATAAGAGTGGTGATGCTTAATTGAATGAAAAATATGAGCAACTTCAGCTGCAGTAACTAAGTCTAGCTTAATACTTATGACTTATCATATTCAAGATTTATAAGAAAAAAACTCTTTAAGCCTAGCCTAGCCCTAAGCTCAACAATATCCATAAAACAAATTTGAACTTTAAATAGAATGGCAAATATGTTTTGCGAATGTGAAACTAAAACGTCCTCACCCACTTCAATTTATTCCATTTATTTTCTTACAAACATTTCCAATAAACTAGCAAATAAAATAATTTATACCGCACACTTAAAACACTAACCTGCAACAATCTGCATTGACCTGGTGAGTGCCGAGTGGTGAATACAGATTACAGAAATGAGAAATATTTTCAACTTGGGTTACTAATTAATATTTTGTTCTAATTACACTGGCCAACAAAATTAAACGTTTTTCTCATCACAAACATGATCACACTTTTCTTAATGCATTTTTCGCGCTGATTCCGAATCTGGTTTTATTGTTTTTCTAGCACGTAGAGTTATATAGATACACTGGTTTTGATATTTTTAAGTTTTTGATATTGCTATAAGAAAATTTATGGATGTATAGATCACACTTAGGAATGCTAAACAACAAATACATCATATACTTTATTCAATGTACTTATAAATGAAGAATATATACATTATTTTATTAAAAGCGCTGTGAGTGTGATTCCCTTTTGTAAATTTGGCCTGGATTGTCACGATACAGCATCCAACAATGGTCCGCCATCATGCTTTCATTCCAATATCCTTGGTAGCGCTTCTCCATCATCTGAATATCTTGATGGAAGCGCTCTCCTTGCTCGTCACTCACTGCACCAAGGTTTTCAGGAAAGAAATCTAAGTGGGAATGCAGGAAGTGAATATTTAACGATGTTCGACACTCCATTTCTTTGAAGGCATCAAGGAGGTTCTTGACTCCATCCTTATACGCAGGTGACTTGTTGCTTCCAAGAAAGTTTTCACATATCCATTTGTGAATCCTGACTGCATACCCATAAGCATTCCTATAACTTTTAGATCTCCACAAACATTCCATTGATGACTGTCGTATTTGATTGCCTTAAGTAGTATATCCATATTGTCATATGTCTCTTTTAGATGGACGGAATGGGCAATGGGGATGGATGGCATTATATTACCATTATGCAAAAGAACTGCTTTCAGGCTTCTCTGCGACGAATCAATAAAGAGGCGCCACTCAGATGCCACATACGTCTGAGATATGGCTGTAAATAGTCCATTGATGTCATGGCAATAACAGAGAGGACCGTCTACTGAAAAGAATGCTGTTAATTCAAAATTCCGCTTTCGGTAGTAACTAATACGAACATTGTTCTCAAGTAAATTGTTCTCCTTTAGTCTTGAGGCGAGAAGCTCTGATTTCTCTTTAGACAGCGATAAGTCTCTAACAAGATCATTCAACTGTCCTTGGGTTAACTTTTTAGGCTCTAAATGTCTACCTTCAAAAATGTACTCTGGTTCTGTAGATGGTCCGGAAACGCCAGTTGCACCTTCATCACTTTCCATGTCATCTATGATAGAATCTAGCCTATCACTTGGGGAAATTGGAATGGGCAATGTTTCATCATGTTTTACTGGTCTACGTGCTGAATCCAAGTTTGGATATACAATCTGGTGTTTGTTCTTGGCAGAAAACCCCATTAAGTTCACACTACAAAAATAACAGTCTTCATGATGATCTCTCGGCTCCCTCCATATCATGGGTATGGCAAATGGCATTGAAGCTTTCTTTTTGTTAAGCCAATCACGTAATCCATTTGAACAGCCAGAACAGATTTGATGTGGCGCCCATGGTTTATCTTGGTCACCTAGATGGCAACCAAAGTATAGCTTGTATATTTTCTTAATGTCGGTTGTAATACTTCGTCGCTGTGTTTTAGTTGTCAACTGGCCGCATACGAAACAGAACTTGTCGGGGTCATTCTTACATTGTCGAGGCATGTTGACTGACCTGAGCAAACTATAAATTAAAAAAAAAATGTACACCAACTTGACACACCAAGTTCTTGGACTGGACTGATCTTTTGACACACAAAGCACGGCGTTGTTGCCTGAATCACAATGCTGCTAGACGTAAAAGCTCACACCTGAAATACATAAGATGTATAATTAAGATAATTGAAATAAATAAGATGAATAAACTAAAAAAACAATAAAATAAACATAATCAAATGTTGAAATATTAGTATTTTGCCTATTTAAAATGGTCAAATCTGTGTAGTTATATATATGCCTTCATCTTGAAAACTATACGTGCTAGAAAAAATCTGAATGCAGTTTTGGAATCAGCGTGAAAAATGCTATCCAGCCAACACAAATTTTACTCTGATGAAAAATCTTTGTTGACCAGTGAATTATCGGTTGCCTTTCAGCGACGCAGCGTATGGAAAAATAAGTTGTCGTACACATTTGTGGGGGCACTCCGCTTATTGCAGTAGAGCTCACAGAATTATCTATTGCGGCTACATAGAAATCAATGAGCCTACACTGTTATTAACTTATTAAGCCTTAACGATGCAATGATAATGGTTACCTACTCTGTCAAGGAACAAAACGCAAAAAAATACCTATGTAATTATAATAAATTTCTTAAAGGATTTATTATTTATGATTTTGAAATAGACATAAAAATAGAAATAAAGGACATATGCCGTCCTTTGACGCTTCAATAAAGGACAAGGACAAGCAGATCGAAATAAAGGACTGTCCTTTGAAATAAAGGACGTCTGGCAACCCTATCAGTACCCCACCCAAGCAATTCAGTTTATTCGAAAAAAAAAAATTTGAGTTTGATTAGTTTAGTTAAGTATTTTGGCCAATTCAGCTTATTTGGTATTGCGCCCAATTGTTGTTTGCATTGAAGATGAGTGCAGCTGAATTGAACAAGTTTAGAAAAAGAAGAAGAGCCTACAAAGATCTAATTACAAAGGTCATTGCCACTATAGATTCTGCTATAGAGCAAGAGGATTTAAGCTTAGTGACTGCGCAGCTTTCCATATTAGAAACTAAAAAGGTTGCTCTAAGCGAAGTAAATGTTAAAATTGAGGATGAAATAGAAAATAACATAATTTACTTTGAAGAGATTATTGATGATATAATTAAAGTATGCCACAGAGCAAAAGAGTTTAGCAGCTCAGTACAGTTAGAGACCAGGTCTAATAATGAAACAACCCTCAACAAATGGTGTTTGTGAAGTTAAGGTTAACAGATCTGCAGTTCAATTACCGAGGCTTGTACTCAAAACATTTTCTGGGAGCATTCAGGAATGGCAAGGATGGGCAGAGAGTTTTCAATCAGCAGTTCATTCTAGTCAAGTGTTAAGTGCGGTGGAGAAGTTTAATTATTTGCAGTCCCTCTTGGAAGGGGAGGCAGCAAAGACAATAGCAGGATTAGCATTAACAGAGGATAATTATAATGTAGCTTGGGATATATTAAAGAAACGGTTTGGTAAACTAGAGATTTTAATTAAAAGCCACCTCCGCGAACTTTTAGCTATTCTTCTTCTTCTTCCGCAGCTTATTATCCCATCTTTACATGGGGTCGCTGTTTTTGGTTCGTCTTCTCCACTCTCCTCTGTCGTATACCGCGTCCTCCTCCAAGTCCTTCTCCCTGATGTCCGCCACCACACAGTCCCTCCATCTGGTCTTCGGTCTTCCTCTTCTTCTCCGTCCCGGCAACTCCATCTCCAGCACTCTGCGCCCCACATACTCCTCCTCTCTTCTCCTGACGTGTCCATACCACCTCAGCCTGGCCTCCTGCACCTTCTTAGATGCTTCCGCCACCTTCACTGTTCCTCTTATATGCTCATTTCTGACCCTATCCCTCCTCGTCACTCCACACATCCATCTCAACATCTTCATTTCAGCCACATCGATTTTTCTTTAGCTATACCTCCTGTTAATAATCCCAATGGTGTCAAGGAGTTACGGCAGTTATATGATGAATTTGAAGTTAGAACTAGATCCCTGGACAACTTGGGTGTAGGAATGGAAAGGTATGGTATAATGTTGGTCACTATACTAGAGTCTAAATTGCCTAGCTCAATTTTGCTTGAATTAAGTAGGGGACACTCTACAGAACATGTGTACATCCCCCTTCAGCAGATGTTAAGTCTTTTAGGCACAGAATTAGCAAGACGAGAGGGAATTGAGTTTGCACAGTAGGATATTAAACAAGGGGACAAAGGCAGGCACAGCACCAAAGTTTCTACAAAAAGGAATAGTCCAGGTACAGTGTCAGCTCTACAGGCATCCTCTGAGAATAAATTAAAGGGAATCAAGGAATGCATATTTTGCGAAGGCAACCACAAGTCATATAAATGTGAGGTGGCTGAGGCTTTACCTGTTGAAGAGAGAAAGGACAGGGTAACTAAGTCCACAGCATGTTTTAAATGTTTTTTGAAAGGTCACAGAGCAAGGTTTTGTAAGTTTAAAATTTTGTGCAAAAAATGCCATGGCCGGCATCAGCCATTATTGTGTGAAAACACTCCTAGTAGGCCTACCCCAAAAGTAGAGACATCAGTGGCACATGCCACTGCTATGAAAGGGAGTAAAAGTAAAGGGGGATTATTGCAAACAGCTGCAGCATTATTAATTGGGAATGATGGAGAAGCTACTGTAAGAGTGTTGTTTGATAGTGGTAGCCAGTGTAGCTTTATTAAGACCAGAATTTCCAGAAAATTTAAGTTTAAAGAACTTAAGAGGGAAAATTTAAGAATTTCTGGGTTTGGGGGTTCCGTTCAAAACCGAACCAAAGTTAAGAAAGTAGAAGTTCTGGTTAAGGTGTTGTTACCACAAGGTCCCACTACCAAGATCTAAGCTGTAGAGATTGAAGAACTTTGTGCTCCAGTCACTACTTGTTTAGATATGGCATGTGTCCAAGAATTGCAAGTTAAAGGAATTAATTTGGGCAATAATAAGTTTGAAGGAACAGAAGATATTAGTCTTTTGATTGGAGCTGACTATTACTGGGACTTCATCACTGCCAGTGATGGGCATCGATACATGAAAATCGCTAAAGCGATACCGATACATCGATACATGACGAACGTCTTAGGCGATACCGATACGCCGATACTTTCTAGATGTCTTAAGCGATACCGATACCGATACATGCATCGCCGGTACATTTTTATAATTATTCATTTAATATGTAGGTATTAGATATTATTGTTTATACTAGTAATTTGTACGCACTGTAAGTAAAATCAACGACATTTTAATGGGTTTTATAGATGTAAATAAAAACAATTGCTTTATTTAATGAAAGTATGTTTTAATTTTGTAGGATACATGAATGACTGAAAATATTACACTAACAATTAAAAGAAATTACTATTACCCTTCAAAAATACCAGCTGGCTAAACATCTGGTCAGACAGTCTATTCCTTTTTGGAGCGTGAATGTGACCAGCCAAACTAAACAACCGTTCTACAGGAGCAGAGGATGGTAGTGGTGTGTTATACTTCAGGAAGACCCGTAGAATTCCTGGGTACTGCCTCAGAGATTCGAGAGAATGACTTCCGTCACCCAGATACTGTAAAACTTCCATCTCAGTGGAATCTTGGGTTGCAGAGACATTAGTGGAAGCAGACTCATAACAGAAGAAATCATCTGCACTTCCGTCAGATGCAGCATCACTTAGTTGTTGCTGGGGGGGTCTGCTCGCTGAGGCTCTTAACAGCATTAACCAACATTTCTTGAACCCTCTTTTTGACAATGTTAGTATTAAATTTGCCTTTTATTGTCATCCACTTTAACTTGAACAGAGGATTTGAAGACAATGCCAGTATTGCTGCTTTACACTCATGCGACGCATCAAGGCACAGAAACTTTTCAAACCGCTTAGTGAACCCTACTGTGACTGCATTGAGAAGTGGCTGACAATGACGCAATGCCTCCGAATTCAAACGCTCTAGCTTCTTCTCTACAGCTAACAATATTTCTATATTATGGTTAATTAATCTCAATAACACAAGTACAAACGTGTTTAAACGTTGCCCCGTACTGTGACGTGACCAGTAGAGTAGTACTGTCATTAAATAAATATTTAATAATATTATTATTTATGTATATTCATAAATATAACTCAGTAGTGTCATATTATAACATCTATTTAAATATTTTAAAATTCTTATTAATGTATCGATGTATCGAAGTATCGATTTTTTTCGATACATTTAAGAAAATTGACCTTAGCGATACCGATAAATCGATACTTTTGTCAAGTAGCTAAAGCGATACCGATACCAATACAAAAATCGATCGATACGTATCGGCGATACATGTATCTAGATACTGCCCATCACTGATCACTGGTAATATTGTCCACACATCTCGAGGTCCGGTAGCTATTGAAAGTAAGCTAGGCTGGATGCTACATGGTAGCTATTGCAATGAAATGGAGGTTAAAGCTCTTTTTGTTAAGATTGAGGAGAACAGCCATGGTTTGGAAAGGCATTTGAAAGCCTTTTGGGAACTTGAATCCATTGGCATAAAGGACAAACAGGAGAAGCAGGCAAGTACAGTGAACAGTGATGTTTTAGAGCAATTTGAAAAAGGGATTGGGTTTAGAGATGGTTGCTATGAAGTTGGCCTCCTTTGGAAGGATTCTTGCAAACCCAGTTCAAACCTTCAGCTAGCTAATAGGAGGTTGGAGACTTCATTGTACAGGCTAAGAAAAAATGAGTTGTTAATTGAATACAATGAGGCCATCCTAAGCTATGTAAGGGAGGGCTATGCTGAAAGGGTGCAAGGTGAGCTGGTGAGCCAGGAGACACATTATCTGCCACACCATGCAGTGTTACGGTGAGACAAAACTACCACCAAACTGAGAGTAGTTTTTGATGGCTCAGCCAAGGACAAAGGTGGTGTGTCCTTGAATGACTGTTTGGATGCTGGGCCAAATTTAAATGCAGATTTATTTTCCTTGTTACTGAGATTCAGGTTTGGTAGAGTAGCATTGACTGCAGATGTGAAGCAAGCCTTTTTGCGGATAAAGTTAAAACCAGAGGACAGAGATGCAGTAAGGTATCTGTGGGTGGATACGAAAGACTTGTTGGAAAATGAACCTAAAGTTCAAGCATAGAGAATGAAGTCAGTGTTGTTTGGCCTCAGCTCTAGTCCATTTCTGTTGGCAGCTACTATGCAGTACCATTTTAAGAAATATTCTGAAGTCTATCCTAACACTATTGAACACATAAGGAAAAATTTTTATGTTGATGATTTGCTGTGTTCCGTGGATAATACAGAAATGGCTAAACAGATACTCATGGAGGCTAGAGCTATAATGAGGGAGGCTGGCATGGATCTTAGAAAATGGCAGACCAATCATTCTCAATTGCAAGAGTTTATGAGTCAGTCCTGTGTAGGACCTGATGCAGCAGAAAGTATTGAGGATTCTGGTATTAAGGAGTTGTGGGCAATAGACACAAAAGTGCTAGGCATTGTTTGGCAGCAAGGAGAGGATTTGTTTACCTTCAATGGGAAATCTTTAGTAGAGCTGGATGAGAATGAGACAAGGTGGACAAAATGTACAGCTCTTAGTTTGGCTTCGAAGGTCTTTGATCCTCTTGGATTCCTGGCTCCATTTGTGATAAAGTAAAAAATTTGGTTTCAGAGCCTCTGGGAAATTGGACTTGGTTGGGACCAAGAGTTACCTGATCATATGGTGGTAAGGTGAAAATATTGGTTCAAAGAATTGGCACATCTTGGAGACTGAAATCCCAAGATGGTACTTTGGAGAGTTGAACAATAGTCCAGACAATTTGGAGCTGCACATCTTTTGTGATGCAAGTGAGGAAGCCTATGCAACTTGTATTTATATAAGAGGCACATTGAAAGAGGAAATAAGTTGCAGGTTGGTTGCTGCAAAGAGCAGAGTAGCACCTTTGAAAAGGCTTTCTATTCCAAGGTTGGAATTGATGGGTGCAGTTATTGCTAGTCGGCTTGCAGTTACAGTGCAAAAGTCTTTGGCCCTTTATGAAATTCCAAGCTATTATTGGACAGACTCCACTATAGTTTGGCACTGGTTAAGAAGCCAGGCAAGGAAATGGAAACCATTTGTTGCCAATAGGGTGGAAGAAATTCAAGCACACACAGATCCCAAGCAATGGAAGCATTGTCCAGGCACCCAAAACCCAGCTGATTGACCAACACGAGGAATTTCAGTAAAAGATCTTGCACAGTCAAGTTTGTGGTGGAATGGGCCAGAGTGGCTAAAACTTGGAAGTGAAAACTGGCCTTCTAATCAGCCTATTATCGGAGAATGCCAGGCTGAAGAAGAATGGGTGAGTGAGATGAGAAAATGCACTGTGAACAGAGCTGGGCAATAAATACATTGAATGTATTTAAATACTAAATACTAAATACATGGGAGAAATGTATTTAAATACTAAATACTAAATACATTTTACGAATGTATTTAGATACTAAATACAAAATACATCAATTGTATTTAAATACATTTGTAAATACATTTTAAATTGTTATCTGCAGATATATCACTGTTTGATTCACCGGATTTGCTTGTTGAAGCCATGACACGCACACGATAAAGAAATCAACCACTTTCGACTAAGAGTGGCACACAACTGATTGAACTGACACGTTGAAACATGAACCATGCTGTACTACACTGTCGACGCGTCGTACTGTGCTAGTACAGAACGTGTATTAAACCAGTAAAAGTATTTACATTTTTAGATTTTGAGTATTTAAATACATTGTATTTAAATACTCATTAAAGTATTTAAATACTATATTTAAATACATGAAAAACAATGTATTTATAAATACAGTTCTAAATACACAAATGTATTTAAATACGTATTTAAATACAAATGTATTTAAATACTGCCCAGCTCTGACTGTGAACAGTTGTCAAGTTATGCAGCAGGACCCCATATTGAGGCTTGAGAACATTAGCAGTCGGAAAAGGTTGTTAAGAGTGGCAGCATGGGTATATAAATTTACAGACAACATTAAGGGAGAAACAAGAAGGGAAGGAATTCTGAACAGTAAAGAGATTCAACAAGCCAGGCAATACTGGGTGGTATATGTGCAGAAGGAAAAATTTGGTGAAGAGAGGGAATTACTCACCAGCAGTCCATTACAGGTTCTACCAACACATTCTCAAAGCTGGGCACAAACCGTTAATCCGTTAATCGTTAATTAACAAAGTTAACTTTTTCGTTAACGATTTAACTTTTAAGTTAACTTTGAAAATCATTATCGGACTAATTAACTTCCGTTACATTTAACTTCCGTTAACTCAAGTCCGTTAACCCAAAAAATTCATAAATAAACGTTTAAAAGTTTCTATTATTTTCAGTGCTGAGCAGGTGCGCAATTAATCCGCCACTGTTAATAGTGATGAACGAATTTCCATTTCCGCAGTGCAAAATCAGGCGATATATTTGTTTCCGTTGCCACAATTTGTGTCTTACCAAATATGGTAGTTATTTATGGCATTGGTTTGAGCAAAACATGGTCGACTGTAAAATCAGGCGGAAAGATTTGCCATTTGAGTTGAATGTTTCAACTTCTTTCAAGAAATATCACGAGCATTTTAAGGCACTTTCAATAATATATATGTAACAATTACAACAAATAACTACATTCGTTTCATTTGCAGTCTGTCTCTTGCGCAACATGTTTGTGCTAATGAATATTTAAAAATAATCGTTGTCAAGTAAGTCATGTATATTTATAATATGTCTGTGAGTACCTTATTAGTAGTCTCCTTGATACATTTCAGAATATTGCAGAATAATACAAATTTGAATTTCTACAATTTACTAATTCTCCATTGTTTTATTTCCAGATCATGTCACCTGTGGCCAAAGCACTCGACAAGATCCAGGGGGAGGAACAAGCCTACCTTGGGACTCTGCTGCCAACAGTTGCTGCGACAATCTTCAGGCTTAAGGACTTGAAGTCCAAGGGCCTCGTCTACTGCAGCGCCTCGTCTACTGCAGCGCCTTGGTCGACGCACTTTTGGCAGGCATCGACAAAAGGTTTGGGCCCCTCCTGGAGGATGGCGAATGCCAGCTGGCTGCTGCCTTCCATCCCAGGTTTCGCCTCATCTGGTTGGACAAGTATGACAACACCAAGGTCGCCAGGGTGAGGAAAAGCATGGAGGGTACAGTCGAGGAGGCCATGAAGCAGCAGTCCAACGAAGTGGGCAGCAACAGTGGAGGCAGCAACAACGAGGAGGAGGAGGATGACTTCTTCAGTGCTGTCATCCAGACAAAAGAGAGCAGCAGAAGCCACAGGTCACTCAAGGGCAAGGCCCAGAACTTGGTCAAGACCTGGCTGGAGACCAACTCCAAGGACTTGCTGACAGATGCTGCCTTCTTGGGTGAGCAAGTGTTGGTGGACTTGTTCATCAAGTTCAACACAGCCATCCCCTCCAGTGCTGCTGCAGTGGAGCGTTTGTTTTCTATGGGCAAGGACATCCTGAGGGCCAAGAGATGATCCCTGTCTGATGAAAACTTTGATATACTAATTTTCATGAAGGGCAACATGCATCTCATGGACAAAATGGAGAACGAGAAGAAGAGGGAAAATTAAATTATATATATATTGTGTTTTTCATTTTTTTTATAATAAAAGTTAACGTTAACGGTTTATCGGTAACTTCCGTTACATGTTTAACGAATTAACGGTTTAACGGTTAACGAAGTTAACTTTTTGGTTAACGGATTAGCGGTTAACGAAGTTAACTTTTTGGTTAACGGTGCCCACCACTGCACATTCTGCTCTCAAGGGTTTGAATGTGTTTTTGGATCAGGATTTTTTGAGAGTAGGAGGTAGACTACAGTTTTCTGGGCTTCCAGAGGAGAAAAGACATCCAATTTTGCTACCTTCTGGGGGGGGACTTTGTGGAACTTTTGATCCTGGATACGCATCATAAGTTGTTACATGCTGGAGTTAAAAAAGTGATAATAGAGATCAGACAACAGTTTTGGATTCCCCAAATTAGACAAGTAGTAAAAAAGGTCTTGCATAAATGTGTGGTTTGCAAGCGTTGGAGTGCAAAGCCTTATTATGAAAAGGTGGCTCCACTTCCAAGAGAACGGTGTGTCTATACTGCCCCATTTGATGCAGTGGGAGTAGACTTCGCAGGTCCAGTCTATGTGTATGAGAAAGGGGAGTCTAACAAAGGTTATATATGTCTTTTCACATGTGCTACCACCAGAGCAATCCATTTGGAGTTGGTAAGCAACTTAAGTAGTGATGTATTTCTTTTGGCCTTTAAAAGGTTTGTGAACAGAAGGGGTTTCCCAAATAAAATCATATCGGATAATGCAAAAACCTTCAAAGGGGCTGCAAAGGAACTCCAAGAAGTTTGGTCCTTGCTAAAAGAGGAGGGATTCCAATCCTACTTTTCACACCAAGGGGTACAGTGGGAGTTTATTGTTGAGAGAGCACCGTGGTGGGGAGGATTTTGGGAAAGGCTAATGAGAAGTGTAAAGTGTCCATTAAAGAAACTTTTAGCTAATGCTCATTTGAGCAAAGAAGAATTCTGCACTGTTTTGTGTGAAGTAGAAGCAATGGTGAACAGTAGACCTATCACCTTTGTTCATAACAGTATGCAGGATGCAGAGCCATTGACACCAAATCATTTTCTTTGTGGTAAACGATTAACATCAAGCCCCAGTTTGCCAGAAGACTTACAGCCTATCCAGAGCACTCAAGAAGAGTTAACCAGAAGGTTCAAGTACCTTGAAGAGCTACAAGATCAGTTATGGAAGAGGTGGCAGATGGAATATTGCCAGAACTCAATTATTACCCATCAGGTAATGTAAAGGGCTCCAATGCAAATTGTATCACGGTGGGAGAAGTGGTAATGATTGGGAATGAAAGACCAAGGCAATGCTGGAAGCTTGGCATAATTGAAGAGTTGTTTGTTGGCAAAGACAATTTAGTTAGGTCTGCACTGGTAAAGACTTCAGGAGGAAAATTAAAGAGATCTATACAAAAACTCTATGCTTTAGAAATCAGCAAAATCACGGATAGTCAAGATGAAACATTTGAGTTACAGCCTCATGGAGAAGGCTTGGCTAAATTTGCAGAAGGTAATGACAACAATGCCTCTTCGGTGGGGAGTGTTAGAAAATCTAGAAGAGGAAGAGCCATTGTTGTCCCAAGGCGATATGATGACTAAGCTGATTGATGCAGCATTGCTTGTAATATTAAGTTAAGGTGTGTATATATCCATCTCATAATTGTAAGGTTAGTGAAAAATTCACTTAATTTAGAGCTAACATTTTTGGGCTCTTGTGGCATCAATGTTTGGGCACTCTTTGGCATCATTTTTTTGGGGGCACTGCACGTCCTTCCTACTCGTTTGTTGAATGCGGCACTTACAGGGCGTGGTCTTATAGAGAGCTCTCTTGCAATTCAGTTTGGTTGTTTAGATACAAGATTGTTGCATCGTGCAATGGTGCAGGTTGTGTTGTTGTTGCAAGGGTTAGAAAGAAGACCATAAATAGTGCCCCTTTTGTTTTTATCTTAATTTTATGCAACTGAGGCCCAGAGCTGGGCAGTATTTAAATACATTTGTATTTAAATACGTATTTAAATACATTTGTGTATTTAGAACTGTATTTATAAATACATTGTTTTTCATGTATTTAAATATAGTATTTAAATACTTTAATGAGTATTTAAATACAATGTATTTAAATACTCAAAATCTAAAAATGTAAATACTTTTACTGGTTTAATACACGTTCTGTACTAGCACAGTACGACGCGTCGACAGTGTAGTACAGCATGGTTCATGTTTCAACGTGTCAGTTCAATCAGTTGTGTGCCACTCTTAGTCGAAAGTGGTTGATTTCTTTATCGTGTGCGTGTCATGGCTTCAACAAGCAAATCCGGTGAATCAAACAGTGATATATCTGCAGATAACAATTTAAAATGTATTTACAAATGTATTTAAATACAATTGATGTATTTTGTATTTAGTATCTAAATACATTCGTAAAATGTATTTAGTATTTAGTATTTAAATACATTTCTCCCATGTATTTAGTATTTAGTATTTAAATACATTCAATGTATTTATTGCCCAGCTCTGCAGTGAGGCCTAAGGTAGGCCGACATCGAGTCAGCAACCCTGAGGTAGCACCTAATAGGACCTCCAAGTCCGTAAGTTTTTAGTCTAGCTTAACTTGGGCTGTAGGTTAAACTGGCACTTCAGAGCTTGGCCGTTCAGGGCTCAGCTGGGATTCTGAACCCAATAAACTAAAAATAAACAAGAAACACATCTCCTCGTACTTTCCACTGCATTTAGCATCCTTCATTAATCTTTTGTCTTTAATTATGTAAGCCAACATTGATCAAATATATATATTACCTTGCCTACATTTAAAAATAAGCAATCGTGTAACTTTGCTCGACATCGTAAAAGCCGTCTTAACAGTATGATTTTTTTACGTGATTTTCTTTTGTGAAACCGGGACATTCGATGGTCCCGAAAGGTCTTTTCGGGACGCCGGGACAAAACCGGGACATCTGGCAACCCTAGTGGGGAGGGCGTTGCTGGAAATCAGTCTGTGGTCAAAACTCTCCCGATTTCTGCGTACATATTTTACTCTAAATAACTGGAGAAAGGTACTTGGTTTTTCTACCGCCTCAACCGTTATCTAAAGTTAACAATTAGTTAATTCAGTGGTGTAGCCAAGGAGGACATGGGTTGCCCCCCCCCCCCCCAAATTCTTGCGTGCTCCCTCCTTCCTCACCCAGAAAAATTGCCGATGTCAAACTAAAAATGAAATAATTGTAAAATTAAGCTACTTTTAAAACTAGATGTAATAATAAATTATAATATACAGAACTATAAATTCGTTACACTTATTACATTCACAATGCTCATACTACAAGGTCTATATTGCTACCTCTCTCTAAAAACGAAACTTTCTTGCCCCTCCAAATTTAGGAGTCTAGCAACGCGCCTGAAATTAAAAATAAAGAGTGAGCGTCTAAAAGTGGCGCAGCGCGCAGCTTCGAATAAATTTGTCCCTGTTATAAGTTCTTGGGCATATTTACTATCCTATTAAGGATAGATTCAAAAACTTTGGAAAGGCAAGACATCAAAGCAATTGGATAATAGTTGAAGGGTTGAGAGCCAATGAGAGCGGTCACCCTTCTTTGGGACAGGCTGAATGAAAGCGAACTTCCAGATGAAAGACAAAAATGAAAAAGTTTGCCTAGGCAGGGTGTCAGCACTGAAGCACAGTTCTTAAGAACAACAGGAAGAATACCATTAGATTTAGGGCAGTCACACAGAAATTCAAGAATTGAAGACACTTTTTCTATAACAAAACAGTCTAGTGCCTTTTAAAATGAAACAGTTTACGATATCATAAGGGCAAAACCTGTGAAAGTGTCTGGTGATTTTAAAATTAAATTAGTAAGGATTAAATTATTAAAATCTTTGTTTATATACCAAAACTAATTTTAGGCAGCATGCTATTTAAAATATAATGATTTTAAACCACTTAAAAGCTCTCTTTCCTTATTATATCTAGTCTCCAGACTTAAACTGATTAGAGGAGTATCTTGAATAGAGATATGTATCTTAGATATGTATCTTGTATCTCAGTATTTTGTACGTTTCTCAAAAGTATCTTGTATCTTGTATCTTTGATACGCACTAAGCTAATATCTTGTATTTTAGGTTTTAGGAGGGGATTATAAATACCAGTTGACCAGAGAAGTACTGGGGGGGGGGGAGTACATCAGGCAGGAGACAGGGAGTACTGGAACTCCCGTTTCTTTTGTCACTGTCCTCTTTAGCTGATCTTTTTCCGCGTCTCATCTACTCTTTAAGCAGTCCATCATGCTCTCAAACACACACCTCTCCCTCTATTCTTCACTACACATAAATGCATTTTACACACTGCAAAATATTTTCAAAATTTATTAAAAAAAAAAAAAATGGCATCATGAGCCTCAGAGACCTTGATTTTGGCTCTCTTCTTATATAGGGGAGGGCATTTTTGAGGGCGCTCGCTCTTGCACCTTACTACATAAAAAAATTGTATTTAGGATACTGAACATTTCTTAATGTATCTTGCCCATCTCCGTATGGAAAGATCACATATACTCTCTTTCTGAAACAATTTCTTAGCGATTAGGTTTGCTGTATCGGCTCCGCAGTTTCTTCACCCCAACTCATTCGCTGTCTCTGTACCACTGTACAGTGGTCTCGTTTGCCGTTGTATGGAGTACGCTTCTCATGTGTTGGGTGGCTCAACCCACGCAGCTCTAATTGACCGGGTGGAATCAAAGGTTTTTCGTCTCATCAATTCCCCGTCTTCAATCCCTCTTTCTTCGCCACAATGTTGCCTCATTTTCTCTTTATTATCGCTATTATAAGGTCACTGCTCTTCTGACCTCTCTAGCTGCGTGCCTCCTCCTTTAAGGAGAGTACGCAGTACTAGACTTTCAACACATTCTCACCACTTTTCTGTCCAACTCTCTAACGTAAGGGTTAATCGTTTCAACATATTGTTCCAACATAGTTCTTGTTTAGATTCTTTCAATTAGGAACCTTTCAGAGATGTGTCAAGTTGTTACTCGGTAAAAGAAGATATTTATGTATATTATTCCCAACCTGATGCTTGGCGATGTTTAGCCTCACGAAACTCGTTGAAAAGCCAAATTTACGATAGATCTATTGCCTAAATTTGTGAGCTTACCTAGCCAAATCTAATACGCCTTTCCGCCATAGAACAAATAAGTGTTTGGTCTCTATTGTTATCTGGAGCTTGCATCAACTAAATACCTGGACTTGACACCCTACGCTAAGGTATACCCTATACCAGAGTTTTTCACTGTTTTTTAAGGCCCGGAATTTAAGGGAGCCACTTCTTCAAAACATACACTGAGAGAGCCGCACATTTATATATATATATATATATATATATATATATATATATATATATATATATATATATATATATATATATATATAATGTAAAGAACGACGTTTGTGTAGAAGAGCGTTCCGCACAAGATGAGGAGGGAGAACGAACAAATGAAAAATGAGGTACCACCCGGGAATCGAACCCGGGATCATCCGATTGCCGGTCGGATTATCCACTACACCATGGACCTCGATCAATCAGAAGTCGTAAGTCTCCTAAATACGAGCAGAAACCAATGCCCTGAGGGGGCACCTTCGCATGCCGTACATACAGTATATACATTTTAACTGCAAACAACACACAGTATAATTAATGTAAAGAACGACGCCTGTGTAGAAGAGCGTTCCGCACAAAATTTTTCATTTGTTCGTTCTCCCTCCTCATCTTGTGCGGAACGCTCTTCTACACAAGCGTCGTTCTTTACATTAATTATACTGTGTGTTGTTTGCAGTTAAAATGTATATATATATATATAATATATATATATATATATATATATATATATTAGGGTGATTCAAATATGGGGGTAAAAAAAATTTTTTATATTTTAATGTGTTCAACCCTTTAAATGGTTAATTTCAGCATAAAACCAACTATCCTAAAATATTTTAGCAAATTTTTAATTTTTAGGGGTTGCTACCAGCAATTAAAAATTGACAGAACGACTCAAATTGTCAAATTTTTCCACACCACCCAGGGGGTACAGTACAAGGCGCATTGCTTTTTTTTAATGTGGAAAGCTCCCCCGTAGGTCCTACCATAACCACAAGCATGCATAATTAAACTAGCATGATATTTGAGACATTAGCTGTCCTTACTTCATCAATGTTTCTTTCTTTCTATCAGGGTAAACAGCCCTGTAGTTTTTCACTACTTGTAGCAAGAATTGTTTTTGATCTTCATCATGTGTTAGTATTTTATTATATTCATCCATTAATTTTACTCCTCTTTCCGCTATATCATTCACGACTTTCTATTGTTTGATAGATTTCTTAGCGGAGTTATACTCTTCATCATTATGCCATTCTTTAGCATCTTTGAGTAAAAATTTTGAACTAAATTCTGTTATTGTAAAGAATCTTTGAGTATTTGATGACAAAATCTTCTAATTTCTTCGTTGGAATAAGTGCAGGATCTAGAAAAGCCCGTTTTGCAGGAAGAGTTTCTGTTGTATTTTGCAAGGCCTTTACAATTTTGTTTTTCGTTTCAGTAGGCACTTCATCATCATAAAAGGCCAAGGCTACCAGTTCTGATAGGTACCAGAGGTGACCTAACAGTTTTTTAATAGCAACAAATGCAATTGTGTCATTTATTTGTTTGTAGACTACAAGATTCTGTAATAATTCCAGAGCAAGACGAGGAGCGCAAGATGGCACAGGAGCTGTAAACCATGCCTTTACATATAACCGAGTAGCAAATAGACAGATGTCTTTTAGTCCTTTTTTGTCTTTTACTGAAATTTTGAACTGAGATTTGAACATAAAAATTTTTAATGAATATGTAATTTGGCCATCCACCTAGCCCGATGAAGTCCCGCTGGATGTTTAAATTTGATTCCACCTTTTGGTTCACCTCCCAAAAAAATAATTGTTAACTGCAATAGTTCTAAGTAATCGTCTCTTGGTTGGAATGTATCTAGCTGATTTGTTGCAAATATAATTATGTCATCTTTGATGTCATAAATATTTTCATAGATATCTGGATCTGATAATGCTGTTTCGTAGTCCTCCTTATTAATGCTTGACCATTTTTCTCTGAACTTCTTAAAAAGGACTATATCTGGGCCAGAAGATGGTGATAAAGACTTTGAAACAACAGCTTCCAGCATAATTTCAAATATATGGTGTCGACATGCCAGCCACAATAAATCGTTGTCGAATTTTTGTTCTAGAAGAATAGCTGCACCATTTCTAGGACCAGTATTGGCTGCCGTTGTATTGAAACACATGCATTTTATTTGTTCGCAGATGTCCCATTCAAGCGATGTCTGATTGTTTACATTAAAAAGAGACGCATTTCTGTCACTCAATTTTGCAACATCAAGACTTCCTAATAATTTATCATCAAACAATTTTCTACGTTTGCCAACCTTACTTTTCCATGTTGAAGGTTGTGCAGCACAGAAACCAGATTCATCACTTTTACTCTCTTCTGATTCTGATGATGTACTGGTGAGTATGACAGCCTTTTCATTCTTCTTTCTTTTGATCTCTTCTTCTGCTTTCCTCTTTTCATAACGTTGTTGCTTTTCTGCTGCTCTTTGCTTTTTTAGCAACAGCCTTATCAATGGTACTCATTTTTCCATGACGTCCTTTCTCACGTTGCATTTTCAAGAATTTCTTATCATCTTCTATTTTTATAAGCTGCATAGCATTCTCATGAGTAATGTCAAATAAGTTTTCCAGTTTATCTTTCCATTTTTCTTCTTTATTATTTAAATTTTGTGATCTTTTCAATTTGTTTGCTTTGTTTTTCTTAAGCAGCTGTCATTCCTTCAGTATTCCTTGAATTTTATCTACTACATGTATTCTTTGTTTTGCTGGTATTCCTGCTTTTTTCCAAACTGCTAGCACATCATCTGCAGTAGAGCAGCATGATTCTCTAATGTCTTGCTTTTTAATATTTCTGTAGTGCATGAAGAGGGCCATCATTTCCTTCTCTGATGGTAATACGGATGTTTTTAGTACTGCAGAGGGCTGCCCAATTAGCCATACTTCAGTTTCTTTTCTTGTAGAACTTCTCCCAAATGAGCAACTGGGTGATGGTGAGTTAGGCCTAGCTTCCATAATCGATTAATTGGTATCAAAATTACGAGTTCCAAGCAACAATTAAAAGCAAGTTAGTATATAAACCATTAATTAAAAATTCTGAAATATAAACAATTAAACATAAAATCATAAGTTGTAAAAACAAACAAATTGAAAAAGAGGGAAACTTTGACGCCTGGTAGCACATAGTAAATTTTATTTAAAATTCACCAAATTTGGCATATACTGTACTACTTTTTTGTCATAGGGAACAAAAATACAGGTTGAACAATTAAAAAAAAAAACTTTGATTTTTTTAATCACCCTAATATATATATATATAATGTTAAATAAATTATATATATATATATATATATATATATATATATATATATATATATATATATATACACAGCTCATCAACTGTTCTTTTGTGATGACGATCCTATATAAATTGAATATATCCAAATTTCTCTCTCTCTCTCTCATTCCATGCATCGAGAACCGCCACTTAGGCCATCACGAGCCGCATTTGGTTCGCGAGCCGCGCAATGAGTACCACTGTAGGGCATCTACTTCTACATAGACGAGCAAATGCATGAAATTTTTAAAGAGAGCCATCCAACCCACGTTCGCTTGGTTCAACTTAACACGTGACAAAGAGAAAAAGGAAGAAAAAGAGCGAGTGCCACAAAGTAACCAACACGTGAGAGAGGTCCATAATTGTAGGTCAAACTGTAAACAATTACTTACTAGTCACTATCGCTTTGCGATAACATTGTCTCTTTCGCATGTAGATTTTCCAACTCTGATATTGAGAAAACAAAGGCTAATCAAATAATAAGAACTGAAGGATAAGAAAATAAATATCATGGCAAGCATTAGAAAATTAGATCTCAAACGCTGAAAATTGTAGTTATGGATCTGGAAATAGGATTCGTAAAAGGCTTTACACATAGTTGGGGTGAATTTTTAATAGTCTTCACCAGGTTTATCAGTCACTCATTAGTAGAGCTCGGATGTTTAGGCATTAAAAACCCTTTAAAAAGGCAGGCAAATAGGCAAAATAAACATTCAAAATAGGCAGTAAACCCCTCAAAAAAGGCATTTATAAATTTGCTTTCAAAAAACGTTTCAATACCTTTATATGCGCATAATATATATTACAACCCCCTTAGTGAACAAAACAGTAGGTAATACAAATATTAGTTACGCGTAACAACAATGATTTCATTTCCAAAAATAAAGTTTAATATAAAGTAATAGTTATGAATATGAGTTATGAATATGAGTGGGTTGTAGCCATAAAACTAACTATTGATAACAAAATACTGTGTGTATATATAGGGTTGCCAGGTGTCCGGTATTGAACCGGACAGTCCGGTATTTGGGCTCTCTGTCCGGTAAAAAATCAAAACATACCGGACACGTAAAAGTCCGGGATTCTTTGATTTTATTATAAGTTCTCAGCCAATTGAATGCGGGCGCAGAAAGAATTTTTAGTGTAATGAACAATGTATGGACTGATGAGAGAAACAGATTGTGTGTAGAATCGGTACGAAGCTTTGCACTTTCTTCAACATTCCGTACAGTTGTTCTGAAGTAAAGAAGGTTTGAAAAAACTATATAGGGCTATGGGTTGATTGTCTGATACCTTCATCCGTTGGAAATTTCCAGCAGATTTCAGTGGAGAGTTAAACGACGAAAGCCCTATGTTTTTTCGTTAGAGAGTTATGTATATGTAGGTCTTTAAAGGACCTCTTTATATTTAATTGATTACGATAATTTTAGCGTCGGGATTTTAGATGCCTATATGTGAACGAAAAGAAATTGTCCCACCTTATTTTTTGCTGGATCTTAGTTTGCTTCGCTGTTGGACGTCACGATCTTTTTCGGTGTAGGGCCGCCACGATGGAGTTACGCGATGAGTTAACTTGATGTAATTAATATAGGCAGTCACAATATAAACACTTGTAGGTATAGGCCTATCCTTATTTTATGTATTAAGTTTATTATAAGGAATTCACTCAGAACTTTAGGGAAGACAAAGCACATCTTCCAAGCGTTCGCTGTACATTAAACAGCTCCGAGAGCCGTTCTTTTTCGCATTGTATTTTCATTATTTGCTGATCTGGCAAAGTTTTGTTTGGTCTACTTCTCTCTTGAAGACTAAACAATAAATTGGGTTTTCTTGTTGCTATGTGAGGCTCGATGCATACATACCAGTTCTTTGTACGTATGGCAATTATTTCATTCCCACTAGGCTGTCGCCAATCCTGAGGCAATTTTGTATAGATATTTAATTTAATTAATTAATAATTTATATTTAATTATGAAATAAAGGTACCACATATGATACTATGTTGTGAGCGCGTATAGTTTTTCCATATATTGGGGGGGGGGGGGGGAGAAAAATTTGTATGTTATAGATCAAATCTTTGGAAAAACTGTGTTAAAACATGTAAAAATGGATTAAAAGAATGAAGTAGGAATTTAGGAAGAGAAAGGTTACTCAAGACCTATTTAAATATAAAAGTTCAAGAGGCCAACTTCTCAAGTTTAGTTAAAGTTATGTCAATCAGTTTGACTCCCTTTAGGTATAGGAATTTTATGGAATTAAAGTAAAGTTATTAAGCATTTTAACTTTGCTCAATTTGTGTAAGGTTTATAAGTCACCAGTCTTAATTTTTTCTTGTAAAAGTTTTCTGGCTTTCAAAGCAGTCTTTCTTTGAAGCCTGTCTGGTTTAGTCTGAATTACATCAGATACATTGAGAGATTCCTCCCCAATAGTATCCTGATCCATCCTTTCGGGTAATGGTTCTAATTTAGCCCCACACTCCAAAGGATATAGTAATGTGATATCTCTGGTGGTTTCACCAGTTGCTGTTTTCAGTTTTACAACCCTGGTAATTTCGTCTTCACCGGTTTTGAGTTCCAAGACTTTTCCCATTGACCAATGTTGTCTTGGTGTCTTGTCATGTATCAACACAATGTTCCCAATTTTGACTGAATCATTCCAATTTTGTTTTGTTAATTGTTTATGTCTTTCTCTAAGACTTGTTAAGTATTCTTCTCTCCATTTTGTTGTAAATTGAGTTTTGATTTGTGTCAAATGTTGGTGGTATTTTGTGTTGAGTCCTTTGTGTCCTATTACCCAATCTGGATCCTTTGTACTGTTATGTTCATATTCTGGTAACATGTTTACTGTTTCTCCCTTAATTAGGTGGTTTGGTGTGAGAGGTTCTGGCTCATTAATACCATCTCCCACATAAGTTAATGGTCTGTTGTTGACAACGTTTTCAATTTCTGACAGAATAGTCATGAGTTCAAAAAGTTGTAGATGTTTGGTCCCAATAGTCTTTTTAAGGCAGTTCTTTACAGTCTGTATGTTTCTTTCCCAAATGGAACCATACCATGATGTATTAACAGGAATGTGCTTCCAGGTTATATTGTGTTTGATTAAATGAGTTTGTACTGTTTCACTGTCACAAATCTGCTGAATAATTCTTTCACCAGATTTGACGTATGTGGCATTGTCTGACCATATAGTTTTGGGTACAGAATTGTGTGCACAAAATCGTCTGAAAGCAGCAATAAAAGCTTCTGCTGTCAGATCTTCTACTATGTCTAGACATATGGCACGTGTGGCAGCACAGGTGAAGAGTACAATATACGTTTTGTATTCCTTTGAATCCATTTTATCTCCAAAACTCACATTTACCGCTCCAGTGTAGTCAATACCCGTGGTTTCAAATGGCCAAGTAAATGTTACTCGTTCCACAGGTAGGTCTGGAGGGCTTGGGGTCTTAAAGGGTCGTGAATGGATACGTTTACAAGGAATGCATGTGTTTAAAATTTTCTTTGTTTCAGTTCTACCCTTTGGTAGCCAGTAAGTTTTTCTCAGCTCCGTCAGGGTTTGTGGGACCCCCATGTGGTGTATTTTGTTGTGGGTATCCCTGATGATGAGATTTGTGAAGTAATTCCTCCTCGGGAGAAGAATTGGGTGCTTAGAGTTGTAAGTCAAAGTTGACTTGTTAAGCCTTCCTTTACACCTTATCAGACCCTCTGTATGCAGGTACAGATTTAGATCCATGACAAGTGAAGGAATTCCTTTGTTTAATGTGTTACTGGACCTAAGATACTTCAACTCCTTGTCAAATTCTGAAGCTTGTATCTGTTTGAGCCAGTGTTTTGTTGCAGTTTCTGTTAAGTTAGAAAAGGCCTTCTGAGGACAGTGTTTGAGAAGGTAGCTATTGACAAACTTGCAGCAATAGACTGTAATTCTCAAGAGTTTCTTGAGGTCTGAATAATGTTTATAGTCAAATATAGGTTTTTCCTCAGTGATCTTTTCAGTTGTCGTAGAGTTGAGTGTGAGGTTAACTACTTTGGCTGGCCAAAGATCCTCACATGTTAGCCATTCAGGCCCTTCATACCAGATTTTATTTGTTTTCAACAGTTTGTAAGAGAGCCCTCTTGTCAAAAAGTCTGCAGGATTCTCTTTTGTTTGTATGTACCTAAATTTGATACCAAGGGATGTGTTTGCAGTTCTGATTTCTGTTAGTCTGTTTCTCACAAATATGTTTTTGCAAGAAGTTGTATCTGTGTTGGTCACCCATGTTAGACAAATTTGACTGTCTGTCCATAAGTAAATGTCTGTTATGTCAACTTCTTTATACACTTGTGAGAGAAAGTCTGCTGTTTTAACTCCCAATGAGACAGCTAATATAATTCAAGTTGTGGTACAGTTTTCTTTTGGTTTAACGGTGTCACTTTTGCCTTTGAATAAACCAAGTTACTTTCATTTTCACTTGTTAAATAGGCACAACACCCGTGAGCTTGTGTGCTGGCATCTGTAAAAATGTGTAGTGTTTGAGATTTCAATCTGTAGCCAGCACATCTTGGTACGTAGATGTCTTGAACTTTGTTTAAGTCTGCGGCTAATTTTTTCCAATGAAGTTGGTCTTCCACTGAAAGTGGTTCATCCCAATCAATTTTCTTTTTCCATAAGTCTTGCAAAAGGATTTTGGATCTTATGGTTGCTGGTAAATATAATCCAATGGGGTCAAAAATTTTGGATGATTCTGAAAGCACTTGTCTTTTTGTATTGGCATTTGGATTTAAGTTATAACTCTTTGTGCAAAGAGTGTCATCGTGTTCGGAATTCTGTTTTAAAAACCAAAGCATTCCAAGTGTTTTTGTGTAATTGTTTGGTTCAATGTTCCCATTGCTGTCTTTTGTTATTTGTTCATTTAATTTAGGAGAATTAGAAACCCACTCTCTCAATTATTTCATTCCCAATAGGCTGTCGCCAATCCCGAGGCAATTTTGTAAAGATATTTAATTTAATTAATTAATAATTTATATTTAATTATGAAATAAAGTACCACATATGATACTATGTTGTGAGCGCGTATAGTTTTTCCATAAGAGGTGTTTTTGAAAAATAAAAAATTAATAAAAGTTTCACAATCCAATTTGAAGTATAACAAATCAGGTACATCGTAAACCACGTCTTTATGTCTTTGCTTTTTTATTTTTGTCTTAATGGAATTTTGTGCATGTTACGTAATTTTGTTTGAATAAAAGTTAAATGCGGATAAAGTTGATTTCTTTTCATTAATACCTAAATGTTTTCAATGTTATTTGTAAATCGGTTCCAATATTATTTTCCGGTTCAAGTGTTATTTATCCATATAATTAACTGATTTTATAAGGCGTCTAATGAACTGATTTGTGAGTAATTAAGAAAATATTTTTTTTTTAACTTTTAACCCCCCCCCCCCCCCCAGCTGCTGGTGTCCATATTTTTGTGGAGGACATCTGGCAACCCCATATATATATTCAATGTTTATATGCCTTATAAGTGTGTTGAAAATGAGGAGGTATTTTTAGATAGACTCTGTAAACTAAATATACTGCTAGAGGAGCTGGACTCTTCATGTGTTATAGTGGTTGGTGATTTTAACAGCAATATCAATAAACCTGGTTTGGATTTTGCTAAGCTTCTTATCAATCACTGTGAGGCATGCGACTACAAACTTGCCAGTAAATTGCTACTCCCTTATGACTCATTTACATATGTTAGTGATGCCTGGGGGACTCACTCGTGGCTAGACCACTGTATAGCCTCCCACGATGGTTATAATATAATCAATTGCATGTCCATACTTTATGATGTATTTGAATCTGATCATATCCCATTTGTAGTAGGGCTTGATTGTATGGTAGCACCTGACTTAGACAATGACTGTGATAATGCTGATTGCTATAAGGTTAATTGGTCACATCTTAGTCACTCTGAGGTAGATTACTATACAATGCTGACTGATGCACTACTAAGGCTTGTGAGGATTTTTGCGGAAGCTTTGGCTTGTAGGAATCCCTCCTGTGATGATGTAAACCATATAGATCTCTTAAATAAGTATTACGGTGAGCTTGAACATGCCATTAAGGCTGCGAGTGGAAGTAGTTTTAAGAATAAAAAATGGGGAAAAGTAAATGTCAATCCAGGGCAAAGGTGGGCACCCGGGCCTCAAAAAGGACCGACGGTCCCGGTCCCGGTCCTTGCCTCAAACTGGACCGACGGTCCCGGTCACGGTCCTTTCTGAAGATAGGACCTAGGAACGACTCGGTCCTAGGTCCTTATATATAATATAAGTGAAAAATTTGATTAAAATGAAAAATGAAATTAAAGACACCGGAAATCTTTAATTTTATTAACGTAAATTATAATTAATACAATACATAAATGATGAAAAACAGTTATTAAGTTAAATGCTTGAGTTTCCCTTCAAGAAGACTAGCATTTCAAAATGGCTGTCACTGAGCCCTGACCTTTTCGGCTTGAGGACGTCCTTCCCCAAAGAGAAGAGCCTCTCCACGGCGGCACTGGATGGGATAGGCGTGTTAAACTTGATGAACAAGTCCTTCAACGCCGGGCTGGGGAACGAATCCTTGTTGAAGATGAAGGGTTTCACAGGCCTCTCGCTGAGAAATGTCTCCACCAACTTGGTCCCGGTCTCCTTCATCTTCTCCCCGCCCTCGTAGAGAGCCTCAAAGAAGTCGTCATTGTCCTGGTCATTCTCACCCTCGCTGCTGCTGGTGTCCTTGCCTGAGTCCGCTCTTGCCAGAATCCTCTCCACCATAGACATCATCTGCTTCTTCACCTTGGCCTTGATCTCCTCGACGTCATACATGACGTCGTTCTCCACCAGCCTCACCCAGCCCAATTTGAACTTGGGGTGTAGCGCAGCTGCCAGGAGGAAGTCCATATCCTCAAAATGGGGACCAAACCGACGTTTGATCCCATCCCTGACAGCTAATACCAGTGGCTGACACATCTTGACATTGCTGCTTTCCATCTGCTCCTTCAACATTTTGAGAGAGATGGCCAGGGTGGGCAGGAGTGCCCCCATGTACGCCTTGTCCTCCCCTTGCAGGATGTCCAAGGCCTTACAGACCGGCTTCATCACCTCAAGATACTCTTTGAAGAAGTTGATATCAGCTGAAAAAATAGTTAATATTTTAGTCCTGTACTTAAAATTTTTATATTGTACTGTTTACTTTTTACTTTTTACCTTTTCAAAAAGAAAAGTAAAAAAATCAAATATGTATATTGCTCACCAGACGAGAACGAAGGCACCCCAAGAATGTTGCACGTCTGGTGTAGTCCATGAAGCTTCTCCCTGTCTCCGAAGATGTCGACCAGGCGGGACACCCCGTCGTAGACAGAGTTCCATCTCGTAACGGTGGGGACAGTCAGCTGCATCCCTATCTCGGCCTTGATGGTGTCTGAGGCTTGTGAACTTCTTGACTGCTTGTTCCACAGCTCCGTAGCTTTACCAAAGGCGGTCCGGTACGCCTTCCTGTAGGATGGTGAGTTCTTCAGGGCCTTGTCAGCGTCGGAGGTGGCCACTAGGTTCAGGGTGTGGGCGGCGCACCTTGTGTGCTTCGGCAGGACGTATTCAGGATCCTCCGTGGCACCGGCTAAAAAGAAATGTTCAATTTATTCAATAAATATTTGAGTGAAAAGAAAATACCTTACAAGACTTGTAAAAAGTGAAAAAAAAAATCAAGAAATAATAAATAATCCATAATTTACCTTCCAAACGCGATGCCAGATCCTCAACCTGAACGACGTCCTCATCATCGGGCCGCCCCACACCTTCTTCCTCCTCTTCCTGGACCTCCTCAGGCAGCTCCTCGTCCGTTTTGCCAAAGACACTGCACAATGAAACACAATTATTATATTTTTTTATTTTTTTTATTCAATGTTATAGAAAAAATTAAAAATGTAAAGATTTAAAAGTCAAAAAATTTGAATGAAGAAATTTAAAAAAAAAAATCTGCTTACTTAAATGCCTTGATGAAGTTGCTGCCATTGTCAGTAGTAGTCCTGCAGACCTTGGACTCGATGGCGAAGTCGAAGAGGACCTTGTACATCTCCTTCGCAAGGACCTCGAAGGTGTGTCGTCCGGTGAGTCGTCTGCACGCCAAGACTGCCTTCTGCCTGAGGAGGGTGGCCTGGTCAATCCAGTGTACAGTCATCCCCATGTACGACCTTAAATAAAATGGAATGCTTTGAATTGAAATGTAGTATTATAATTTATATTTTCACAGCATTGTAATAAATTGATTAAAATAAACTCACAGTTTATTAGTTTCTTTTTGATTGAAGTAAAAAATAAATTAATTAAAATTTAAACATACTTGTGGGCACATGTCCAAGCGTCTGCCGTAGTAGAGACCGACTGTACAGAGTTGAGGACGTCCCTCAGGTGCTGCCTCTTGTCGTCAAACCTTAAAAAGTTTATTAAAAGACAAAAGTAAAGTAAAAAATTATAATGTCATCGCTCATCACTAAAGGAAAAAGAAAAGAAAATACTGTTATCAAGAATGAATTTAAATAGCCAAACAAAAAATACCTGTCTTCAATACGCCTGGTAAGCGTCCTCCTAGACATGGAGTGTTGGCCAGGGACACAGGTGCTAACAAAGTCCTTCCACGAATCGGAGTCGACGACGTCGAGAGGCAACATGTTGCCCACAAATAAGGTGATCAACTAATTAAAAAGAAATAGAAATTTGTTACGTTTCATCATAACTGACTGACATTTGAGTGTAATTTAATGATTATAAATACTTCTAGACGAAGTTGTAAGATTTTTAATTGAATTTACTGACCTTCTCTTCAAAGAGAGCCTTGGTGACTCTGGACGGTCCAGCCATGGCCTCCCGTATAGTCGGCTGAACCATGGTCCTCTGCCTCTTGTCGTCGGGGCGCTCCTGAGGGTCTCCTCGCCCCTTCTTCTTTTTCTGGAGCTCCACCCCGTCCTTGATGCACTGGTCGAACTGGTTCTGGACGTGAGGGTGGCGCCTGGAGACATGTCGCTTGAGGTTGTTTTGGCTCTTGTTGCTTGTCGAGAGGATGTTCTTGTTCAGCAGGCACAGCAAGCACTTGTACTCCAGGTTCTGCTCACCCTTGGGGCCCAGGTATTCAAAGTATTTGTCCAGGTACGGCCAGGGATTGCCGGGTTCAGTTCTTCCGCTAGGAGCTCCAGTTGCTTGACTTGAAGTTGAAGCACTAACATCAGTAGATTCTTCGTCTCCTCCAGGTGTTGAAACAAGTTTCAGTTCAGTCTCAGTCTCTTTCCGAGTCTTCTGGAGGAAACGATCCATCTTCTTTAGAACTTCAAATAATCACTAAACACACTAAAATCACTAAAAAAGACCGTCCGGAATTGCTTAAAAATGGACCGTCGCTCCTCATTTCGGTCCTCACTGAGAAAAGGACCGACTTTCCCGCTCACGGTCCTTAAAAAGGACCGCGTTCCTGGAGTTCGGTCCTTTTGGAACTCGGTCCTGCCCACCTTTGATCCAGGGTGGGCAGAATACTGTGCTGATTTGTATGATATAGCAAAAAATGTATTCGTGGAATGGGTTGCTATGGGGAAACCTAGGCAGGGGGAACTCTTCCAACTGAAAAAGAGAACTCGTGCTAGATTCAAGGGTGCTCTTAGATTTATCAGGAAAAATTAAGAGAATCTTCGAAGAGAATCTCTAGCCAGAAAATTAGGTAATACCTTTCAACTGTTCCGCGCGATGATTCCTCATTTCACGAAGGTCAAGCTTGTCGCCCCTCCTCTCGAGTTGGCCTGGTGAAGTAGTGAGTTGGTTTCTTGTACTCTCCACCTCACATGGTCAGGTACGCCCGGCTCATCGGGGATTGTTCTGAGCCAGGCGTCTAGTCTTCTTTTGAAGATGTCCACTGTAACCCCACTCGTGTTCCTTAGGTCTTTGGGCAGCTGATTAAACAGTTTTGGTCCTCTCTCTCAATAGCAATACTTTCAGTAGGGAATTCTGGAAGGAAGTTAATAAAATTAACAATAGTACAATAGTAATCTTACCTTGCCAAATGTAATAGAGGGTGTACATGGTGCAAAAAACATTGCAGAACTGTTGAAAAATGATTATGAAACCCTATTTAATTGTCTCGGGGGGGATAGACTAAATATATGCCTAAATGTAGAACGCTCTGAGAAGTTACTAATTAATGACTCAGAAATCTGGCAAACTATTCATAAGTTAGATGATAACAAAAGTTGTGGCCTAGATGGCATACAAGCAGAACATTTAAAATGTTGCAGCCCTCGTATAATACCTATGCTTGCAATGTGTTTCACAAGCTGTATGATACATAGGTACTTGCCATAGTCCATTTTGTCAGTTGTATTGTTGCCAGTTGTTAAAAATAAGGATGCTAGTATCTGTGATAAGAATAATTATAGGCCAATAGCACTTGCCAGTATACTTTCTAAGGCAGGTGTGTCAGTCCTGAATTTTTAGATTCCGAGTTATGCAATATCATTAATACTGGTACTAAATTATGTTACCCTATTTCATTTTTAGATAACTGCCTTAGGAAAGCCAAGAATAGGTATTATAATAGTGTAACTGTAAAGGAATTTGAGCGTAAAAATATCCTGAGCCTACCTTACCACCTAAATTTTCAATATCTTCGGACTTTACTAAAAGCAATTGTATCAATGTAGTCTTTAAATATAATAATACTGTTAAATCACGCTTAATAAAGAATAGCCCGGATAGTGTGGTTGGTTATGTGTATTCGATCGGATGTACACACTGTGACTTGGTATATATAGGCCAAACGGGTAAAACGTTAGATATTAGGGTAAAACAGCATAAATATACGTGTAGAACAGCATTGTTTAACCATATGTATAGCTGTAATCATAGTATTAAGTGGGATAGTTCTAAAGCTGTCGTTCAAAACACAGGTAAAACTTTACAAGACACCCGCATTGCCATGAAACATGCTACAGTAACGAAACATATATCAATCGATAGAGCAGAAAAAATGGTGCAAGCAGCTATGTATCATTTTGAAAATATTAGAAAATAACAAAGTTATGACACTATGAAGATGTTACTAGGCCTATCACAGCTTACACCATTTGGATCTTTTCCGTTTCATGTACTGTTTCCGATTTTGTTGAAAATAAGATATTTAATGTAGATTTTTACGCTGATTTAAATGATGTTAGTCTTTTCTTTGGAGAAATGAGCGGTTCAAAAGTTATGTTTGTTATTGTAATTTTGTATGGGATATAAAGCCCGGTTAGGTTAATTGGATACCCGGTTAGGTCAACTGTATGCCCTTGACGATTGGTTAGGTTAAGTTGTGATATTTTCGTTAAAACTAACGAAAATATCAGGACAACCTAACCAATCATCAAGGGCGTACAGTTGACCTAACCGGGCATTCAGTTGACCTAACCGGGCATTCAGTTGACCTACATTAAATATCTTATTTTCAAAAAAATCGGAAACAGTACATGAAACGGAAATGCGAAAAATGCTCTGTATGAATTGGTCCACAATTAACCCACCCCTTATTTCTCCAGTCTAACTATAGAGTAGATCAAGTCTAGCCTAGAGGGGTCAGCCTTGAGATTCCGGAAATGGTCCAGAGCGGGCAGATAAATTGAGGTCCACAGTAGGATTCCTCACCAAACTAGGTTAGGGCAATCTACCTTTACCTTTGTTAAGCTATGAGTTGATGCTAGGTCTTAGGCCACAATGTAGGCCTAATTTGTCTGACCCAGCTTAATTTAATGTGATTAATTTGCTGGGTTAAAAACACAATTAGTCACTTACTGCTAGTTATTAGAGAGTCTCTTTTCTCCTTGTATAATCATCGAGAGCGTACTTGCTGGTGGGGATCTTTCTTCGGTGTCTGTTCTCCTCCCTTCTCCAGTTGCGTCCTCTCGCCCCGTTCTTCGTTTTCGTTCTCCTTTGTTCTCCTTTTAGCGGGGCTTTTTCCACCAGCGTCCTCTTGGTTTAATTGTTCGGTTGGTTTATCGGTAATGTATATCTATTACCGAGCACGCTCTTGTCACACAGTATATAAATACTAGTGTGGAGAATAACTCTGGTGAGCAACCAATTGGTTTCATCCACCCAGTTATTGACATAAAAGGAATTTAATAATTGTTAGATTAACACCTACCTACTCAGTGAACCATTTTCGTTACCTCCCAACTACCCACTCATCAGTTTTCCATATACTGGGGGCCCCGGGAGATAAAAATTTTGGTGTCATTGTCACCAATTTTTATGTCTGAGTGTAGACTAGCTAACTATTTGACTGTAAATGCCTGTTAATGTGATTAACAGTGCCTATCCTCACCTTCTCATGGAGAAGGTGTAGCATTTAATTAGAAGAGAAAATATACATCCATAGGATGAAACTGTCTATGGTCTTTACCATAAGAAAAGAAAAAGTGAAAGTTACAAGATAAAATTACAATTCCCCAGCATCTATTTTTTGTTGTAAAAATAGTCGCGCCTTTAATGCTGTTTGTCGCTGAGGTCTTGTGTCTGTCAATGTTGTAGTAGGATGCGTTACCACTCCTACTGTCAAAGGAATAGTTACTGGAAGTTCAGTGTCTCCAGTTGTTACTGTCAGTGGAGAAGGTTCTCCAAAGTCCATTGTTTTGGGTCCAGACTCTAAAGGGTACAAAAGAGAAATGTCTCTTGTTGTGTCACCCGTTGAAGTCCTTAATTTGACCACTCTTGTTACCCCGTCTGCCCTGGTCTGAGTTCTAAAACTCTAGCCAGAGGCCAGTATTGTCTTGGAGTACTGTCATGTATGAGAACAAGGTCCCTACCTTAATTGTGTCAGACCAATCCTTCTTAGTCATTTGTTTATGTCTCTCCCTTAGACCCATCAAGTACTCAGTTTTCCACTGTTTAATGAATGAGCTTTAACTCTAGTTAAATGTTGTAACTTAGTCTGGAGCTCATCATGTCGTTGAGTCCAGTTTGAGTCTTCTGAAGAGTCTATATTGTAGTCCGGCAGGAGACTAACTTGTTCTCCCCGAATCAAATGATTTGGAGTTAATGGTTCCGGGTCATTAATGTTGTCACTCACATAAGTGAGTGGTCTATTGTTGATGATGTTCTCAATCTCAGCCAGGAGAGTGAGCAACTCAAATAAGTGTATCTGTTTTTTACCAATTGCTTTCTTCAAGCAATTCTTTACTGTTTGTATATTCCTCTCCCAGATAGAACCATACCAAGGAGAGGCAACCGGAATATACTTCCACTTTATGTTTGAATTTTGTATATATAATTGTGTGAGTTCATCGCTTAACAAGTCGTGGATGACTTGTTCACCAGCCTTGAAATATGTAGCATTGTCAGTCCAAACTGTCTTTGGTACTGAATGTCGTGCACAGAATCTCTTAAAGACAGCAACAAAAGATTCTGCTGTAAGGTCCTCCACAACATCCAAATAAACAGCTCGTGAGGCAGCACATGTAAACAGTACAATGTACATTTTTTGTTCAGTGTCAACCACCCCTACAGTCAATGCTCCTGTATAGTCAATGCCTACAGTCTCAAAGGGTCTGTTGAGAGTAACTCTCTCCTCTGGCAAAGCAGGAGGATTTGGTTTCCTATAGGGCCTAGCATGAATACGCCTACATGTGACACACTCACTCAGGACTGTTTTAACAGTGATCCTTCCCTTGGGTATCCAATAAGTTTTTCTTAATGTAGTTAGTGTCTGTGGTACCCCCATATGATATACATCATTGTGTGTTTTTCTGATGATTAATGTTGTCAAATAGCTAAATCTAGGTAAAAGGATTGGATGTTTGCTTTTGTATGACAGTTTTGATTTGTCTAATCTCCCTTTACACCTCAGAAGGCCTTCATCATCTCTGAACAAGTTTAGATCCACAACTACTGATGGTACAGGTTCTTTTGTTTGTTTCCCATTAGTCAAGAATTCTAACTCTTTATTGTACTCTTTTTGTTGTGCATGGCCTATCCAGTATTTGGTTGCAACTTCTGTATAATTATGATTGTTTTTATTTAGCTGTTTGTTAATTGTAGTTAAACAGTTGTGAGCAAACCTCAAACAGCAGGCTGTAACCCTGACAAGTTTGTTGAAATCAGAATAAATTTCATAATTAGTGATTGGTTCAACCTTTTCATTTGAAAAGATTAAATTTAATGTCAAGTTAACTTGTTCCACAGGCCATTGGTCTGTATTACAGAGCCACTTAGGTCCCATAAACCAAGTTTTGTTTGACTTCAACAACTTGTAGGATAAACCTCTGGTCAGAAAGTCTGCTGGATTTTGTTTAGTTGGAACATAGTGAAAGTTTACTTGTAGGCTTTCATTAGCTTCAGCTATTTCTTTTAGCCTATTTCTTACAAAGATATTCTTACTATTAATGCTATCATTCCGTATCCAGGCAAGACAAATCTGACTGTCAAGCCAGATGTGGATATCAGTTATGTTCACATCATGATAAGCATCCTTAAGCAATGAAATGGTTTTAATGGCTAATGCAGCAGCCAATAGTTCCAATTGAGGTATGGTTCGGGTAGGTTTGAGAGGTGCAACTTTCCCTTTTGCATAAATTAGATGACTTTCTGTAGGACTTACAAGATACGCACAGCACCCATAAGCTTGTGTGCTTGCATCAGCAAACACATGAAGTCTCTGGGCTTATCCCTAAACCCACAGCACCTTTGAATTTTAATGTTCTGCACTTTTGTTAAATCAGCAGCTAACTTCTTCCAAGATTTTTGATTTTCATTTGTTATTGGATCATCCCACCCAACATTTGTCCTCCAAATTTCTTGGAGGAGAATCTTTGATTTTATTGTTGAAGGCAGGAATAGACCCATAGGATCAAAAATTTTGGAAGCCTCTGATAATATTTGTCTTTTAGTATTTGCTTCCTCATCAAGTTTAAAACCTTTAGTACAGATTGAATCATGACTGTTAGAAGTTGCATCCAAATACCAGTTCATACCTAAAGTTTTAACTCTGTCTGATGGCTCAGTAAGACCATTATTATCCTTTAAAATCTTTTTGTTTAAATCCTCATCATTTGAAATCCACTCTCTAAGTTCAAAGTTACCTTGTTGCATAATGTTTTGAGAGTGTTCATAGACTTCAGATAATTCAGATTTTGTTGTTGTTGAGCCTATTAGATTGTCTACGTAAAAATGTTCCTTAAGGAAGTTCAATGTTAAAGAGTTATTAAACTGGTTCAAATGATGTCCAATTGTCAATGCTAATAGGCTAGGTGAGCAATTGGCTCCAAACAACACAACATTAAATCTATAGGTTATGAACCCTTTATTCAAATCAAATGGATCCTTGAACCATAAGAACCTAAGTTGGTTCTTATCATATTCATTTTTAAGATTTATTCTCAAAAATGCCTTTGAAATGTCACTTTGTACGGCATATTTATCTAACCTGAACCTCAGTAAGATCTTCACAAGGTCAGAAATGAGATTAGGACCCTCAATCAGGCAATCATTCAAACTGTGTTTATCACTGTCTTTGAGGCTACAGTTATATACTACTCTGAGTTTTGTTGTTGGGGCATCTTGTCGATAAACCCCCCTGTGGGTTAAATAATGACAACCATCTTTTTTAAAAGGGTTATTTGTTATTTCTTCAATGAAGCCTTTCTGTAACTGTTCTTTGAAGACATCATTATATGTTTTAATATTACTATCTTTTTTGAGTTTTTTCATTACTTTATATAAATGTCCTTTAGCTACTTTGAGATTGTCTCTTAAAGTTGGACAATTTATTTTCCAAGGTAACTCAATAAAATAACTATTGTCTTTGCACTGAATGGTGTCTTCAAATCTTTCTACCATTAACTGATCTTCTGAAGTTTGATTTGTGTCATGTATACCCACAGATTCTAGCAACCATAAAGTTTGAATTGCCTCATCCAAAGTTTCATTTGATAATGATGAATTAATGTTCTCAGTTGAGATAATATTATTCAAAGTGTTGCTATTCTTACAGGTGTTATGTAGGACTGAGTTGAGGCACATATTATTTGTTGGTCATGAACTGTTTTGGTTTAGGTCTAGGTTGTATTTGGATAGGTCACCCAAAGGGGCTATCCCTGATGGAGTCTGAATAGCTATACCATTACCTATCTTCACTATGCCCTTATGAATAAGATTAATATAATCTGCCCCCATTAACATTTCAATGTTAGCTACTGTGTTGTTTGTGATATGTCTATCAGCTATTTTGTAGTGTTTTCCCAAATGATTTATGGTTTGTTCTAGTTTGGGTATAACCAGTTTGTTTTGTTCTACTTTAGAAATAATAACTGCTTCAATTTTCTCTAATTTATTTTCTAAATGTAGTTCCAAGGTCAATTGTCTTATAGCTATTTTTGTCCGAGTTATCCTTAACAAAGGATGCAATATTGAAGTTTTGTTCATTCGGGTTTGGTGTCAAACCCAATTTATTAACTACATTTTGCGAAACAAATGTTTGTTGAGAACAACAGTCTATAAGACATCTCACTGGAGTGGTGCTACCCTCACTATTCACTAAGTCCAAAGTAATAGTTGGTAAAAGAATCTCAGTGTTTTTTGTTACGTTGTTTGAACAAACAGAATGTCCCATGAAAGTGGCATTTTCTTGATTACCTTTGTTTGGTGGAGGTATCTTTTGAGTTTGAGTACTATTGTTTGGACACTTTGGTGAATCACACATTGATGAGACATGTCGTAAACTTTTACAAAACTTACACTTGAATCTTAACCTAGATTTACAGTCTTTCTTATAATGTCCCTGGCCAGTACACTTTTTACACAGGTTCAACTGTTCACATCTTTTAGCTCTTTGGTTAAAGTCTGAATATTTGTCACACCCAGTACTACTGTGTTCATTACTTGCACAAAATTTGCAATGTGGTGTGTAAGTTGAGGCAGCAGTTACATTAAAGTTCTGTAATGTAGGTGTTCGTGTATTACAGTTGGTCACATATGATTCTACAGTATCAAGTTTTTGTCTGTTTTGGCTGTAGCTAGTTGGTCTCTGGGAACAGTCTTTGGTTTATCCATAGTCTGGGTCTTATTTTGTGTTGGAAAATCTCTCAATTTGTAATTAGTTAGGATATTGGGGAAGTGTTTTCTTATATCTTCAAGATTAGGATAATTTTCTCCCGTCTTTAGAATTAAAATGTCTTTAACCCTCAAAGGAAGGCACCTAAGAACTATGCCTTGTATAATCCAAGATGAAGCTTTAATATCTATCTCATTGCTAACCAGTTGTCCTATAATAGCTTCTAATTTTGTATAAAAAATTTCCATATCACTATGGTTATCTTTTATGGGTGCAAAATCAAATTTTTTTTGAGATAATTCATATACAATCTCATCTTTATTAATGTAATTACGTTTTAAGAGATCAATAGCTACTTCATATGAATTCCCTACGGCTGGTAAATAGGCTATCAGGTTATAGGCTGGGCCTTTAAGGAAACTAGTTAAGTAGCTAAACTTTTCAACAGTTGAAATATAAGGTTTATTACCTATTAAACTCTCAAATTTGTCAATGAAAGATGGGAATTGTACCGTGTCCCCTTCAAATGTTGGTACTAGCAAAATGGGTAACTGAGCCCTCAATTCTTGTGACTCAGGATTTAGCATGCCACTTAAATTTTGTTGAAGGTTAGCTCTACTTTGATTAAAATCAGAATTAGGTTTATTTGGTGTTAAGTCAGTCAAACGAGACCGTAATCTCCTTATTTGCTGTTCAATTGAGATTACCTGATCATCATTATCAGCGTAAAGGTCTATCAATTGTTCTTCAGCCATTTCGGATTCAACTAACTCTGAAATACTCTCATCAATGGCTATTATTTCCTTCTTTTTAGTTTCCAATTTAAGAATTACACACTCTAAATCTTCCTTACCTGGTTGTGTAATATTGTTAAAAGTGTTCACGGCCTTTGTAACAGCTCCCAACTTTGCCCCCCTTTTCTTTTTTAACTTTTTCAATTCCGCACTGTCCATGTTTAAGTCAAAATTGTTTAACTGGGGATCGTAATGAAATAGAGGACAAGAAGAAATTACCAGAGAAGAGAGAGCACAGACAAAACAGTCAAGTTTAAATTTGGTTTAATCCCCCCCCCAAGTACTTATGTGTCACTCAGGTCTAAGCTTATAAGAGAATGAGACTCCTTAAATGTAAATGTTTCCTAGTTAGGCCCTAGGTTGTAGACCTAATTAGGCTTGATTAGGTTAGGCTTAGGCTTAGGCTTAGGCTAGACCATTTAGCCTAATTCTGCAATTTTTGTTAAGTAAGGTTAAGGTTTGTAAATTCCCCACACACGGACCACCAATGCGAAAAATGCTCTGTATGAATTGGTCCACAATTAACCCACCCCTTATTTCTCCAGTCTAACTATAGAGTAGATCAAGTCTAGCCTAGAGGGGTCAGCCTTGAGATTCCGGAAATGGTCCAGAGCGGGCAGATAAATTGAGGTCCACAGTAGGATTCCTCACCAAACTAGGTTAGGGCAATCTACCTTTACCTTTGTTAAGCTATGAGTTGATGCTAGGTCTTAGGCCACAATGTAGGCCTAATTTGTCTGACCCAGCTTAATTTAATGTGATTAATTTGCTGGGTTAAAAACACAATTAGTCACTTACTGCTAGTTATTAGAGAGTCTCTTTTCTCCTTGTATAATCATCGAGAGCGTACTTGCTGGTGGGGATCTTTCTTCGGTGTCTGTTCTCCTCCCTTCTCCAGTTGCGTCCTCTCGCCCCGTTCTTCGTTTTCGTTCTCCTTTGTTCTCCTTTTAGCGGGGCTTTTTCCACCAGCGTCCTCTTGGTTTAATTGTTCGGTTGGTTTATCGGTAATGTATATCTATTACCGAGCACGCTCTTGTCACACAGTATATAAATACTAGTGTGGAGAATAACTCTAGTGAGCAACCAATTGGTTTCATCCACCCAGTTATTGACATAAAAGGAATTTAATAATTGTTAGATTAACTACCTACCTACTCAGTGAACCATTTTCGTTACCTCCCAACTACCCACTCATCAGTTTTCCATAGAAAAGTTCCAAATGGTGTAAGCTATGATAGGCCTAGTAACATCTTCATGGTGTCATAACTTTGTTAGTTTCTAATATTTTCAAAATGATACATAGCTGCTTGCACCATTTTTCTGCTCTATCGATTGATATATACTTCGTTACTGTAGCATGTTTCATGGCAATGCGGGTGTCTTGTAAAGTTTTACCAAAACACATATATAATCGAAAGAAATATTCTAGAATGTGCATTTATCCATTTTAAAAAATAATTTCAATAACTGCGGGAATGTATAAAATTGACAATATCCTGTTAAAATACCTTTTGCCTCTAATCAACTCTTGTTAATCTTGTGTTAATCTTTTTGTTTTTCTGTCCCGTTGTATATATTTTTTGGTTATCTTGCCTCCACCATTCATTCCCTGACGAGGTGTACTTCTGAATACACGAAAGAACCTGGAATCATTTTTCTTTTTCCTTGTGGGTTTGCATCATATATATATATATATATATATATATATATATATAAATTGGGTTTCCAGCATTTTCAGCCTGCACGGAAATTTGTTTGAGTCAGCGAGCAGCTGCTCATACGCTCACTAACTCTTCTTGACTCCGTTTCCCCAGAGCAGAATCACCGGACCCCATTTTCTTATATATATATATATATACTACAGTTTTTTCTTTCCCATGATGTTAGCTAGCATCATTGAAAAGGAAAAAGAAAAAAAAAGAAAAACTATAGTGTTTATCATTTACCATTACTTATTCGGACTATAGTGGATTTAATTTTACCCGAAGAGTTCCTTGTTCCATGCACGGTCTATGTGTATCATAAAAAACCTCAGGGGACCATTCTGAGTTCTATCCCATATATATATATATATATATATATATATATATATATATATATATATATATATGGGAATTGAACTCAGAATGGTCCCCTGAGTTTTTTATGATACACACAGACCGTGCATGGAACAAGGAACTCTTCTGGGATAATTAAATCCACTATAGTCCGAATAAGTAATGGTAAATGACAAATACCATAGTTTTTCTTTTTCATGATGCTAGCCCGACGTGGGCAACGGGTCACTCGCAAAGAGGTCCCATAAATATAGCTTCCCTCACCAGCTATCTGCAAAGCAGACAGGATCCAGCGAGTCTTTTGCTTATATTGAGGTTTAAATGTAGCAGGGCTAGGCTGCTTTAAACCCTAGATCCATGTCCCAAAGCTGGATCCTGTCTGCTTTGCAGATAGCTGGTGAGGGAAGCTAGATTTATGAAAAAGAAAAACTATGGTATTTGTCATTTACCATTACTTATTCGGACTATAGTGGATTTAATTATCCCAGAAGAGTTCCTTGTTCCATGCACGGTCTGTGTGTATTATAAAAAACTCAGGGGACCATTCTGAGTTCATTCCCATCTTGAAACGGACATGTTATGTGCTTTGAAAAGTGGACGCTCAATTCTGCCAGTTGAGGTTTAAGTTATGGTTTTTGGCTAAAATATAATAGTTACCCCTTTTTCTTTGATGTATTCAATCTGACGTGAAGACAGCGAGTCTTTTGCTTATATTGAGGTTCTAAATGTAGCAGGGCTAGGCTGCTTTAAACCCTAGATCCATGTCCCAAAGCTGGATCCTGTCTGCTTTGCAGATAGCTGGTGAGGGAAGCTATATTTATGGGACCTCTTTGCGAGTGACCCGTTGCCCCCGTCGGGCTAGCATCATGAAAAAGAAAAACTATGGTATTTGTCATTTACCATTACTTATTCAGACTATAGTGGATTTAATTATCCCAGAAGAGTTCCTTGTTCCATGCACGGTCTGTGTGTATCATATATATATATATATATATATATATATATATATATATATATATATATATATATATATATATATAAGTTTCAGGGAAACCAGTTCTTTGAAACTTGTTATAGAGACCCTCATTGGACGAAATTGGTCACGTAAAAAATAATGAGCAATCTAAAGCGACTACCTAACCTAGTGTACTCGTAATTTCTTCTTTTTTTATGTAGAAAGGACAGGCCAAGGGCGAGCCCGCAAATATGACCCCCATTTATAAGAAAAAGACAGCCAAAATCAAGGTCTTCGAGGCTCACGATGCCTTTTTTATATACTAGGGGCACTCAATATATTTTGCCCCACCCTTTTTTTCTTAGATAAATAGTAGACCATGGGGCTGAAATGTCTTTTGGGACGTAAGTTTGAACTTTCTGCGCTTCACATAACCAGATTTTTCCAGTTTGAACCTCCCTTCCTTGTATAAAACCGTTTTTAAACGCTCATGTATAAAACCGATGATTAACGCAGTTTCGAAAATGGCGTTTGACAGTGATGTGCGTCGTAAACAGAGAGCTGTTATCGAGTTCTTAACCGCAGAGAAGGAAACAGTTGGAAACATTCACAAACGTCTACAAAACGTTTACGGAGATGCTGTTGTTGATCGAAGCACAGTTGGACGCTGGTCTAAATGTGTGAGATCATCGGAGAGAGGGAGAGCCAGCCTCGATGATGAGCCACGCAGCGGTCGCCCGACATCGGCTGTGACATCTCACACTGTGCAACGTGCTAACAGCATCATTCGATTAAATCGGCGCGTCACATACAAGGAGCTATCACTGGAGCTAAGAATTAGTGAAGGAAGTGTGAATACGATAATTCAGCAACTGGGATATTCAAAAGTGTGTTCACGGTTTGTTCCTCTCGAACTGACTGAAGATCACAAAGCCCAAAGAAAACAAATTGCTTCTGAGTCGTTGGTTCGATACGAGACAGAAGACGATGGCTACCTTTCACGAACTGTGACTGGGGATGAGACTTGGGTACACCACTTTGAACCTGAAACAAAACGCCAATCCATGAAGTGGCATCACGCAGACTCCACACGCAAGAAAAAGTTCAAAATGGCTCCCTCTGCAGGAAAGGTTATGGCCACCATCTTCTGGGACATGAAAGGGGTGATTCTGGTGGACATTATGAAGAAAAGACAAACAATCAACTCAGAGGCATATATTGTTACCATACAGAGCCTCCAGAGATGTATAAAGCGAGTTTGACCGGAGAGAAAACTGGAAGACGTCCTTCTTTTGCACGATAACGGAAGACCACACAACAGTTTGCAAACAAGAGAGGCCATCACAAAAATGCACTTGACTGTGTTATCCCACCCTTCATACAGCCCGATGTGTTACCTTCAGACTTCCATTTGTTTGGGCCAATGAAGGATGCTATTCGTGGAAGAAAGTTTCAGTGACGATGAGGTTGTTGAAGAGGTTAAGAGGTGGCTCCAGCGGAACCCAGCGGACTTTTAACAGCAAGGAATAAAGGCCCTTGTTTCGAGGTGGAAGAAAGCCGTAGAAAAGGATGGAGACTATGTGAAAATATAAAAACTTGTAAAAAAGGTATGTAACTACTTGTGTAAAACATTTCTGGAACTTACAAGGAAACTTGGAAAGAATTAAAAAAAGTGGGGCAAAATATGTTGAGTGGCCCTCGTATATATCTATAAATTTTGAAAATAGGGTGCAGTGTGTAAATCACTAAAATGCATGTATGTGTAGCGAAGAATAGAGGGCGAAGCGTATGTTTGAAAGCATGCTGGACTGCTCACAAGGTAGACTAGACACGGAAAAAGATCAGCTAAAGAGGACAGTGATAGGAGAAACAGAAGGTCCAGAACTCTCTGTCTTCTACCAAACGTACCCTCCCCAGGGCCGTAGCCAGACCAAATCAGTAGGAGGGGCGGAGAAATTGACAGGGGGGACAATGAAAAAATTTAATGTCATTTTTTGTGAATATCGAAATATACTGCAGAAAATTACATTCAAAACTATAACAAGTAAAACACCGTAGGCTAAATAAAAAAATGATCAAACCGATACATATAGATAGGCATATTGGGTTATAGAATACAATATTTAGTCTAAATTTAGTGTAAATAAAAGTCTGTGTAAGTTTTTTTAATTTTAGAATAACTGTATGCGGCGAGTTTTTTTAGCGAAATTCTTTAGGAATTCAAACATGTCTATTTGCTTCGTTCTCTTATTTTCAAAGGCAAGTAAAACAAGTTGGCTTTGGCGTTTTTGTAGCATGGAACGCCGTTGCGGTTGGTTTTCCCAGGGGGGGGGATATTATTTTCCAGGCGGGGCTTTGACCCCCATGGCCCCCCCCTTGGCTACGGGCCTGACCCTCCCCCCGGAGTACTTCCCTGATCGATTGGTGTCTACAGTCTCCTCCTTGCATATCAGTAATTCGGCAATTATTCTGAAGTTGGGAGATCTCGACCGTGTGTCGCTTCCATGATTGCCAAGAAAGCCCAGCCTGACTATGAATCATTAGTTTTTAGAAAAAGTCTGCCACTTCTTATCGCAGTTTTAGTATGATAAAACTTCTTAAAGATAAAAAATATTGCGAATACTTAATAAACGTTTTAAATGTTCTTACGCAAGTAAAAATAATTAGACAGAAATGAAGCCAACACGAATTTTAAAAATACTTATAGTTTGGGGAGCGATCTGAGATGAAGCAAATCGTAAATTTGTAATAGTAAATAGTAAAAGCTGATTCGTTTGAGCAACAAAAATGATAACACCATTTATCTGGAAGTGACACCCGTCAGTCTCTGAAAAGGTTGTTGTCTCCATATTAGAATGCGCTATCGAATATTCAAAACAAAAACAACAACAAAACATCTTTATTGCCGATCATTCACAATCCATAGCCACTTAATCCAACATACAAATACAATCTCACGTATTATACACTGAACTCAATAAAAAAATAAGGCCAACATAACCACTTAACCTAACATACAAGTATAAAAATAAGGCCAGTATAGCCATTTGACCCAACGTACAAATACAACCTTATTATAACACAACTTAATGTGCATATATAATAATCTTTGCTACATTACAAAAATAAAGTATTGTAAACCAGCAGTTGTCTGAACTTTAACTCAATTCAGTAACTTTTAAGGTATCAATTATCCCTTACACATCATCTGATATTGCGAGCAAGGCTGAATGGCGACCAAAATCATGAATCAATTTGCCTCAAGAGTTACGAAACGATCCATCTTTGAGGCACATAAAATAAACTATTTCACCGCTGTTTTCGGTAACACAAATGAAGCTTCTTTTCCTGGCGTGAAAAATTATTATTGCAGTATCTTTCAAACAGTATGGCTACTATGAAAAGTTGGGGACGTCGTCCACTGAGGTTTTAAAGTCTGGGGGCAGACGCCCCCGTGTCCCTGTTGCATATATAATATATATAATTTAAAGGTATTTTGCATTTGTTTACAATAAACACACTTTAATTAACTCTGAATGCTTTGAAACTGAATATGACTCCGTCTCCATCAGTTTTTAATTTACAGCAACTGATTAGCGAAAATAGCCACCGTCCATTCTTTGGTTGCAAGATTATAATACTGGTTTTAAGAATAACAATTAACTAAGAAATTATAAAGTAAATACCTAATTTTATATAAAAAAACTTGTATACTTTGAAATTACATAATAAAAATTGTCTAATTCACTCTCATTTTAAAAACGTACATATCTATTTGCGCAGACATTTTCACAATAATATTCCCCGAAACTATATATATATATATATATATATATATATATATATATATATATATATATAGTAGCGGATCTAGGATTTTCGAAGGGGGGGGGAGGTCCTTTACATATGTAAAAATTGCGCCAAAATAATGTTTAATTATATATATATCATAGAATTACATACACTGGAATTAAAAATACATATGTTAATTAACCCTTTAAGCACCAGCAGGCAAATTTTTAGCGTTTACTAAAATGTAAAAAGGTTTCTGGTAGTAAATATTGGAACTAATTTGATTGACGTTATCTAATCCATCCGTTCAAAGTATTACCTGAATCAGTCATTTAGAGAGAGGAAGATCGTGAATGTGAATACTACGCAAAGGGTTTACAAGCGCATTAACCTTGTGTCTACAAATGCTTATAACCATTAATAAATGAATATGTAAAGCTGGAAAGCATAATTTAATTGAGTATACGAAGGTAAATATTATTTTTATACACAGTTTCTAAAAATAAAATTGAAAGGTAAGTTGCCAGGTATTTACGAGGGTGCTGTTGATATTTTTAGAATTTAAAAAATATGTACTTTTTTGCTTTTAGAATTTAAAAAAATTATTATAAAAAATAAAGCATTTGGAAGGGGCGCCAAGATTGACCAAAAGGAGCGCCAAATTGACAAAAAGGGTCTGAGACAGTCGCCAGTCGTTCGTATCGAAGAATATTTTCGTTTTACATTTTATATTTCGTTGCTTTTGTAAGCGGAGGTCCAACTATTTTTGTCAAGAAGTTTTTCATTCGAGAACAATTTCTCGACGATTCAAGAATTTGGTCCGTCAGCCAAAAGTTTGTCGTTCAGAACATCCCACAGCTCTACTGAATCTTATTTCAGCATAACTGCCACAACTCCTGCTTGGGCGGGAGAACTCCCGGTTTTGCACCTACTGTATTTTGGCAAATACTCCCGATCTTTCGACTGACAGGCGAACTCTCCCGGGAGACATCCATTTCCAATATTTTCAGAACATTATGTTACGTTCTTGAATATATTAAAAAAAAAACTGATAGTTGAGCTCGACTATGCAGTAAAGTGACTGATAGATTATCTGAAAATTATAATAGGTATGTTGTTACACTTCCTTTTTTCCTTTTGAATGTTCACCCTACTCCAAACATTCATCTATTATCCAATTTTTGATCTTTAATCAACAGCTTTACACATGTATTGATTTTTTCAATTATATATGAGAATCTCATTTGCCATTTCTATAATATGACAATGTTTCGATGTGCTGTCCCTCCACTTCGACGATTTTTCGCAACCTCATTCCAAAATTCGATACCACGCTATGGAGAACCTCTGTCGGAATGTTGACGATTTGACGTTCAATCGATGATTTCAGCTCCTCCAAAGTCTTTGGGTTGCTCTGGTAAACTCTATCTTTGAGGTATCCGCACAAAAAGAAGTCACACGGGTTGAGATCAGGCGAATGGGCAGGCCAATCAATGCCGCTTCCATAGTGCTTCCGATAGTTCAAACCAATGGCATTCTCTCCAAACTCATGTTAAACAAATGGCGTGAGTAGTATAGTGTGTCAGCAAATTTTCATCGAATTCTATTAATTCGTTTCGGAGAAAATGTAAGTTAATGTTGGTAGGTACCTTTTGGGCCACCATTTATTTAAGAACGTTCAAAATAACTTGATGTTTTTTATTTGGTGCTACCATTTGCGGATCTTTTCAGTTTGAAGCACTGTGAAAAAACCCAAGGAAAATAATACTTCTTGGTAGAAAATGTATATACAGTATTTGTTAAGAAAAGTACATTCTTCATTGGAGAAATATATGTACTGTATTATTTGAACGTAATATTTGCTATAAATTATATTTTTATTTTCAGGCGTAAAATTTTGCAAGGATGAACTTGGCATCAATCACGCTACTGTGGTTGGTTATAACAACTATTTGAGAGAAAGTAAGTTACCTAGAATACAACCTAACCCAACTTAATTTAACCTAACTTTCTTACGGTTACCAGGTTTGTGCCGAAACAATTTTAAAACATTCAATGAAATGATCTTTGCGAATTCGTTTGGCATCGAAAGAACACAAATAAAGATCTATTTGAAAAAATTTTACGAGACATTTCCCAATTTTCAATCTAGTCTAGTTAAACTATTACACATTTCTCCACCATAAAACCTACTTTTCTTAACAAAAATATGTACATTTTCTACTTAGAAATATTATTTTCTTTTGTTTTTTACAGTGCTTCAAACCGAAAAGACCCCATTTGCTAGTATTTCTGTAGATTCGATTTCTAAAGGAGACCAAAAATTTTATTTTTATTTTAAGTGTTTTTTAATTATTATTTTTAATAAAAAATTATTTATAAATTTTTTTTGGAGCCATTAAAACAATTTTAATTCATTTGTCTGGTTCTGGTGATGGGTGACCACAAGTATCTCCCGCCAACCTCTGAGAGGGAGAGCTCCCTCTTAGAAATAAAATCATTGTGGCAGCTCTGTTTCAGCAATTACGAATACCACTATTATAAATTTGCTTGTACAAAATCGAATAAAATAGTTTTTACAACGTTTCGAAAAAATTTTTAGTTTAGTTTTTGTTGTCTTTCAAGGCGTAATACGCCCATCGATGAGATAGCAAAATGTAATGCTACATTTTAAAAGTAACCTATTTTACAATCATTACATTTCATGTAATTTATTTATTTATTTATTTACTTATTATTATTATTATTATTATTATTATTATTATTATTATTATTATTAATTCTCCAACCTGTCAAACGTTTTTGTGCTGTATGATCATACTATATATTAAGTACGATGTGGCAGACTTTCATATGGGAAAAATAGCTTTTTCCCGTCAAACAAAATGCTGGTATTTGACCTGTCATCTATTCGTCAATGATAACTCAGTCATGATTGCTTTGATCATGATCAAACATCATCTATCCGTCAATGATGATTAAGCACTCATGATTGGGGTATCAAGGCGATCATTCTGAAAATGATGTTCACTTTTTTATCGCAAAAACCGCGATTAAACGCCATTAGTTATGTCTGTAAACAAAAACAAAACTCAGTTATCTTACCCTGAAGAGATAAAATATAAGAATATGACCAAGTTCAATATAATTGCCAAGTCACCTCAGCTCATTCATGACGTGCTATACTAAATTGAAAATACTCAAAGCTACAACTACTTTTGCAACTTACGACTACCGTATTCTACACAACTTTTTATCTCTCGGAAAGTAATGAAAAGTTATAGTGTTCTTATGTTATTACAACCGCAGGAAGTACAATATGTAAAAAATCCTGGGCCTAATCCAAAATTATCATTCATTTCAGACTGCCATGCATCTACCTTCACTTCATAAATCCAGCTGATGAAACCTCATGAATGAAATTCCCAGTTTTGTAATTTCGAAGTTTTATATAGAGGGGAGGGGCCGCTCTGAGTCATTTTTATTATGAATGTCTACGGATGAAAACAGGATTTATGAGGTGATTTGGTGATTATATTAGACTATGATATGAATTCAGCAGTAGCTACAATGTAAGTGAGTTTAAGGTTATTATATTTTTAAGATAAAATTTTAAGTAAAGGGCAATTACTGGGCTAGTTCACCTGTTACACTTAAAATTATGAGTGAAAGCTCAGCTTCAAGACTTGTGAAACTGCCTATGAGTTGAGCAAGAATATTATATGAGAGTAATAAAAGGTTTTGTGATTGAATTTTGTTTTTGTTGTTGCTTCTTTTTTATATAGGATCTCTAAACAGAGTAACAAAAAATATCAAAATATCAATATATATATATATATATATATATATATATATATATATATATATATATATATATTTTAACTGCAAACAACACACAGTATAATTAATGTAAAGAACGACGCTTGTGTAGAAGAGCGTTCCGCACAAGATGAGGAGGGAGAACGAAAGTGTTGTGACTTATTTTTTATAACTAATTATTATATATATATATATATATATCAGAGCTTTCCAAACTTTTAACGTTGGCGACAAACTATTTAAGCATAACAATTTTCACGACACATTAATTAATTTTTGTTATCAAATATCAAATATCAGATAATTTTTCAGTAGGTGGTTTATCTTGTAGCCGATTTTGTTGATAGAAAAATCAAAATTTTCAAAATACAAAAAACACTGATGTGTCGCGACACACCAGTTTGGAAAGCTCTGATATATATATATATATATATATTAGGGATTTTATTCTTGTAAAGGGAATTCTTTTATAAACGGTGTTTGGAAACGCTATTCTTTCTGCGCGTGCGCAGAAACAACACTTCTTTGAATTCTTTCATTCCGACAGCGTCCCTGGAAGTGAGAGGAAGGATACTTCGTAGAAAACTTGTGAGTGTTTTTTTGCGTGCGTGAGCTGAAAGACGAGTGATTGGGGCAACAAAATGAGTTGTTACATTCAGGTTTGTGAAGAAGAGAATGAGGAACCTATTGAGCTTCCTACAGAAGAGGATGGTACATTACTGATGACAACGTTAGTGGCGCAATTCCCTGGAGCGTGCGGTCTGAAATATCGTCATCCTGAAAGCCGAGCATTGCGTGGAGTGAGACTGATTGGTGATCGCCTGCATGCCCCTGATGAGGGATGGAATTTTGTGTTCATCTGCGTGTTTCCTAAGCCTGGTGAGTGAGTGAGGGTAGTATACGTAAGTTGTATGGCTATGGTAGCTGTAGTGTAAGTTAAAATGTTTTGAGCTTGGAAGCATAAAAAGTAGGCCTACGCTCATGCAACGTAAGGTACAGGATGTCTGCTAAATAAGCTTGTTTCCTCGTGCGCATACGAATGCGCAACCGCCATGTTGAATTGCACACAAGCAAATGTTGAGTGATACGGTTTGAATTTTATGCTAAAAGGGTCAGGAAGGTTACGCAGTATGTTTTTACATGAACGAAGTTAAACAAAATTACCATTAAATATGAATAGTTGCTGATTGTAAATGTATGATACAAACAATACGTTTGACGTCTGCTCTAGGCTAGGCCTAAGCTTTCAAACTCGATAAACCCCAGCACACCTGTTACTAATAGGTTAGTTATGAAAAATAGGCCTGTGCACCATATGGGATTTATTCGAGCTAACTTTAGTAGGGCCTGGTAATCAATTCCATTTAAGAAGATAGTCTTAGAAGACTGGACATAGGTTACAGTAAACTTGGCAGTATAGGCTTACTAGCTTATTCTAGGTACTATAGTCATTTTAAGACTACTAGTTTTGCATACATACGAATTATGTAGGTTCATATAGGCCTAGGGTTAAATAGCTAAGGCTATATTGAATTCCATTAAATTGTCATTGTATTCAATTTTTTTTTGTTTTAAACTTAACTAGAAATGTTCCTTTTATTGTTCCCATATTTTAGAGGATATGGCTAATTTCCAGAATTTAGACAGTTTGGAGAATTCTTAGACAGCCTGGTAATATGTTAAATTAAGTAATTTAGGCCTTGATTAGATTACTGTAGTAATTAGGGTTTATGGGCTCTCTAAATTGCATTTGGACTAGAATTTTACTGGGAATGCAAATCCATAAAATTCTAGAATTTATCAGTTTGGAGATGGTTCCTAATAGTAATTATAATACATTGTTAGGTTTAACTAGGTTAGGTTAGTAATTATGGACTCTCAAAACTGCATCTAGTTTCTGGAATTGTACCATACAGTGAAACCATTAGTTTGACCTAGTAATTACCTTTTCATTGGTGGACATGTAGCCCTGCTGTCTGGCAAAAGAGAAAGTAATTTAGAAGAAAGTCAGTCTTTGCCAACCTGAACTTTTGTGTTTTTACCTTGAAGTGCTTGTGTGCGTGTATATATATGTAATATATATATATACACACACACACGCATAGTTTAATTCTTAAGCCTAGAATTATATTTGGATAGTAACTTGTTAGTAACTAATAAATTTCCATTAAATGGCTATAATTTTTAGTATGTCAAAATTTACTTGACTGCCTCCCCATGCCAACCCAAATTTAAATTATTGGAGTTTTATTGCCAAAGTTAGCCTTATTCACTGTTCCTCATTATGCTAATCTACCAATTGTTTAAAATAAAATTTCATTTTAACCATTTCACTATAGGCATAGCTTTGAAGCAAATTATTGAATTTAAATTATAATATATCCCACTCCTATCCCCATCCCTATCCCCATCCCATAATTTTTAACCCGAGAGGGATATACCCTTGGTTTATAAATTATATCTAGAGTCCAGAAAAGATTAGGAGTTGGTTTATTTACCATACCCAGCTGGATCTGAGTGCAAATTGGACGTGTAGTTTATATGCCACACCTGGAGTGAAAGGGTTAAGGGCTATTCATATTTTGAAGACATTTAGATTAAGATTTAGTAGAACACATCCACTGAACTCAATATTGATATTTATGCAGAGATAGTGAAAAAAAAGCAATACTACTATATACTAATTTTGGCAGAAATTCCTTTTTATCAAGATTTATTTTTAAAATTATTAAATTTGTGCCATTATTCACTAGTCAAACCATCTTGCCCTGTGACGTATGTGGTCATGTTATTATCATTAGCCATTCAGCAGCTGCCCCATTGTCACATGATTCTTCCATGCAGGTCTGGTGGCTGAAATTTGAATTCAACATTTGATTTAGAATGGCTGTCTATTGTGGAAGCTCCCAGTCTGAATGGGACATCATCGAGGCCTAGGTTAGGTTAGGAGTACTACTTACCTTTTTGGGTCCTGATTTCATTATGGGTACCCATACCTGGTTAGTTTAATTGAATGTCTAGTTAGGTCAACTGTATGCCTTTGACAATTGGTTGGGTTAGTTAAGTTATTTTTTAGTTTTAACGAAAATATCATGATAACCTAACCAATTATCAAGGGCATACAGTTGACCTAACCGGGTATTCAATGCCATATCCAAAGCCATAAGTGATTATAACTGGAAAGGTAAGCAGTACCAGGTTGTTACTTCTGCGAATATTATTGATAAAAAGTTTTTTTCTGGTGTATTTCATGCTGTTTCAATTGATTCTGCCCTTCTCAGCCCACAATTTCCCTACTCTTCAAAGCTTTGGTGGAGGGGGATGAATCTCCATAACAGTTCATTTGCACCAAAAATGAAGGTTAGATTCAATTGACAGCATGAAGTACACCAAAAAACCTATTTTTGTCATTAGTTTGGGTCGATGTGTTCTACCAAATCTTTACTGCCATTTATCTAAAGAATATTAGAAGGAACATGAAATTTTTCAACTAAAGGGTCATTCCATGTCAAGTCAGCCACCTAAAACACACACCCCTTTCAATTTTGCTCATACTTGGCACAATAGCAGATATACATGCCAAACTTAAATTCCCAAATTATTAGAGCTGACTGACCTTTGGTTACTGAGATACAAGGTCACAAAGTTGTGACATTTTGACCTTTTTTGCGTTAAATGACTATTTTCAAAACAGTGTAACTAAAACACTATTAAAGCTAGAGCATTGATTTTGGTCTCATTTTAAAGCTCTTTAGTAGCCCCTTGTTTATTGTATCTTGTTAAATATCTCTACTGTGAAAAATAAAAAAATCCCTTCAAAAGTTGACCTTTGACCTTGAATAAAAAAAAAATACCTTCTAAAAAATTCAATTTTTTTACATTAATACCTTGAGTCATGTACAACAAAATCCCAAGAAGCTGTAAGTGGCTGATAACTAGTTCAATGTGTAAAAAATAATGAATTCAAGCAACATTTTGAAAAAAGTCATTTTATACAAAAATTGTCAAAAAGTCATGACTTTGTGACCTTGTATGTCAGTAACCATTTTTGTCTAAGGTCAGCTCAATCTCTTACAAATACAACCCATATCTACATACTATCTGCAGCCTTCTACAAACAAGCAAATGCTTATTTTTAAATATTTGTTCTTTACCCACCTCACCTGTATGTTGTGCATGTATGTGATGGTTTTCAGTAGTTGACAAGATTCTTGTGGGCCACCCAATTTTTTGTGATTTCTAGAAGAGAAAACAATTTTTAATGTATACCTAGATACCTACCTAATTAACAAATACAAGTAACATATTAAAATGTACATACAATATGTATAGGTATAGTGCTCATTGATTTCCATTTATCACAACTTAAAATGTATGCAGTGTATATATAGTTACATGACCATTTTAATTTTGAATTCTTACCTTTCTGTGCTGTAGATCTGCCAAAGCTTTGGATGCCTTCAAAGTAACTTCTTTGCAAATCCTGTATGTTCGTCCATTAGTAGTAGATGCCTCAACTTGTGTTAGAATATCTGAATATGGTAAGATTAATTCATCTGGTCAACCAGGATACACAAATGATGGGTTTGGGCCATGAGGATGAAGGAATGTGACTTTTACTTCTCTATTCTCTGGTATCTTTTCCAGCACATATGCCACCCACCAATGGCCATCATATGCAGCAGTAACAAAACCATGTATTTTCTCCTCAGTCACAACTTCTTCCTTTTCAGTAACTTTCTCAATATTTGAATAATCTGATAATGAATAATGTTTAACCTTAAGAGAAGTCAATGAAACTGGCTGTAAATGGTGTAATTTCTGTGTACCAGCAATAGTTCTTGCAGTTGAGTGTCTTTCTTGGAGAAGTTGGCTTTCCTATTCATGCTCTTTATTGATTGAAAAATGACATTTTATATTTACAATATTTTCACTCGCAAATGTATATAACTGTTCTGCAGTAAGGATCTGTTCATCATAAGGTCATTGTAGACTAGCTTTTGCAGCTAATCTCTTAACTGTGCCTCCAACACCATCACAGGGTCCCTTTCCATGACTTGTTGCAAAAAAATTCCATTCTGCCTCAATTCCAAAATCATCTCTGTGATGGCAAAGATTCAAAAAGTTTTTGCAGTTCTTATACTGTCCTGCACACCCATCTGAAAAGTAAATTATTTTGTGGATGGAACCGATGGATGAGATATTATCTTTTAGGAATTTTATCAGATGCTTTTGAAACAAATGTACAGCAACTGTGTTATGGATGTTACACTCTGAAATAATAACAAAGCTAAGGTGAGCAATCTCATCTTCCTTTTTATAGTAAATAACAAATGGATGTAGAGTAGCCATCTCATTGTTCCAGTGAAAGCTCTGAACCTCATCTTGAAGAATAAAGGAATAATTTTCAGCAAAATCACACACAGCAAGGACCTCACCATCTTTCAAAGACATTTTTGTTTCACAGTAATAAGTTGCTTGCATCTTTGTCTTGAAGTCATGTATCTGGTATTCTTTCAGTTGGTTACAGAATTGGTCAATATATTCATCTGTATTCAGTTCTACTGATTCAAGATTTGACCGATCTGTATTGGTCCACTTTTTAAAATTTATGATATCAATGAAGTTGTTTGTAAATATGTCCAGTAGTCTGTTTTTTAAATCTGATGGATCTCCACATTGTCTGAGGCAGCATTTCTGTGAGGCAGGATTGCATTCCATAAAGGCAACACAATGACGTACATTCTTAATAGGTGTGTCATCATTTGCAGTTAGTTTTTCTAATTCAGCTCCTACAAACATAAGTTTGGCATTCTGATGAATTGTACAGACACATACTGAGTGAGTTCCTGTTGCTCCAGCAATAACACACTGCTTTGGACGCAATTCTGCAAATTTACTGAATCCCACCTTAACCAAAGGATTTCTTTCTTTGAAAATATGATAGGCTTCTTTTAAATTGCAAAGTAAAAGATGCTTTTGCAAATGTATCCTTCCTCTTTCATTGTCAATGATACTACAATAGTCTTTCTTTCCTGGCATTGTTCTACTGATGTCTTCTGAAAGATAAAATGCTTTAATAGCGTCAACAGTATCCCGTTTAATTCTTTTCCCACCCTTTGGATTTGGGTCTGAAAGGACACCTTTTTCTTCAACTATTTTTTTAGCAACAGATGCTGTATGCCTTGTGTTAAATTCTGAAGCAATTTTCCTAATGCTCCAACTTTTGGGCAATACAGTGAGGATTTTTATTTTATCACTTCTTTTAGTATTTTCATTTTTGAATTTTTCCTTGAGTTGATTTATTATTTCTAAACAGTCTACATCTCCAGATGGCTCCTTAAATTGTGAGTCAGAAATCTCTTTTCCTGCAACTGTTTCCATTCTCTTCTTAACTGTCTCTGTCACCTTGCTTAGTTTTTTAGCTCCATATGACTTTTGCTCTACAAGCTTTCTCTTTTTTATGGGTGATTCACCAATTGAAACAAAAGAAGCATTCAAAGTACACATCTCATGGTTTTGCTCTGAAGTTGATGCATCACTATTGTCAACATTTTCAATTTTCTCAAGATCTTCAGGTGGTTCACTACTACAAGAAGAATCATCATTTATGTCTGAATTCAACCCCACAAGGGGGTTCTAAGCTCGTGCTCTTGAGTGCTCTCTGTGCTCGTTTGTACGTGCTTGTTCCTGGAGGTTTCACGTGCGCCCTCCCAGCCCTAGCACCCAAGGATGATGGGGCTCGACCCTGCAGTCCTTGTCATCCTTGGTCTTTTTCCACTTCGACTGTCCCCTCCACCCTTTCTTTTTCCTCTGTCTTTCCTCTCACTTTTTCTTTGTTTTTCCGCTGAGATATGCCCTTTAAATAGAGGCGAATCGGTTCTTCCTGAACTAAAAAAAAAAAAAAAATGTCTGAATTCAAAGTGCCTATTCCTTTCTCAGGCAAGGACTCAAGATGTTCTCTACACTGCTTACAAAGTCTGTGATGTAGTGTTAAGTGCAGATCGGGAAACTTATTTACAAGTTCCTGTGGTACAATTCTCAAACTCTTCTTTCGACACTGACCTTTGTGACGCAGCAAAGGATCAGCACACTTCTGTTTCAGTTTTAAATGTTCCATGTTTGTACTCTGAAATCACAAAAGCACAAAGAAAATCCTGAAAAGAAAACAATGAACAATTAAAGAATTATTAAATAAATTTTTATACATGTATTTAGTAAAAATAAATTAACTTTAACTTGAAGTCAGGAGTCAACTCTGTAAAGTTGACAGTACTTATATACTAGTTGGGCCTTTGGATCAGTGCTACTCCAGTAGATTTGGGGCTGTCGAGGGGTTTAACCCTGGTTGTCTTTTAAAAGACTTCTTTTGGCACAGGTCACAAAAAGGTTTTTGAACTAAGTCTTCACTGACACTATATCAGAACAGAACTTTTAAATAAATGAACTGACAAAAAAAATCTAAAATTGAAGAATGATGCCAACTTCATTTATTTTTTATACATTGAACTAGTTATCAGCCACTTACAGCTTCTTGGGATTTTGTTGTACATGACTCAAGGTATTAATGTAAAAAAATTGAATTTTTTAGGAGAAGGTATTTTTTTTTATTCAAGGTCAAAGGTCAACTTTTGAAGGGATTTTTTTATTTTTCACAGTAGAGATATTTAACAAGAGACAATAAACAAGGGGCTACTAAAGAGCTTTAAAATGAGACCAAAATCAATGCTCTAGCTTTAATAGTTTTTTAGTTACACCGTTTTGAAAATAGTCATTTAACGCAAAAAAGGTCAAAATGTCACAACTTTGTGACCTTGTATCTCAGTAACCAAAGGTCAGTCAGCTCTAGTAATTTGGGAATTTAAGTTTGGCATGTATATCTGCTATTGTGCCAAGTATGAGCAAAATTGAAAGGGGTGAGTGCAAAAAGTGCCATTTTGTGGCTGAGTTGACATGGAATGACCCTAAAACAGTCTTGGTATATTTTGACTCAGAGGTTTTATAAAGTTAGGTGTTAGTGAGTGACCATGAAGTAGACCTACTTCTGTGACAAGATGAAATTGAGAGCAGCATCAATGTTCTAAGTTTTATAGTCTAAAACTATTTCCAGTCACTTGATTTAGGTACAACGTGTATTGTAATTAAACCCAAATACTTTCTTGAAATTAATTTTTTTTTTTTAAAAATGTGTAATAAAAATTAAATTAAATTGAATGCCTTGCACCTCAGATATTATTAGGGGTATGATTTTAAATAAAGTAGTATTTCAGTGTCTTGACCTTATTGCTATCCTCGTAAGATTTTACCCCTATGTAGTATATAATGTAGTAGGTGCTAAAGTGATGAATATTATGATTTTTGATAACTGGAAAATACAATGGAACTTTGATTAAAAAAATTATTCCATACTCTAAGTTGGAATATAGAGGAGGGTTGTAATCTTATTTTGTATAGTTTCCTTTTGCAGCTAATGCAGCAGCTATGACTCTCGGCACTTTATTCACCCAATTTTTGAGCCTTATGTTTTATAGGTTTTGTATCATGAAAGACTAATTTTCCACCGAGTTTGTGCCTAATGTACTACCTAGGATGTGCATCAAATGTTTGCTTCGAGCTTGTCCCAAAAGAGGATTTATTACCATATTTCAGCGGTAAAATCTTCATATTTTGGCCTATTGCAGTTACTGCTTGAGGTTTTAGGAATATCTTGCAAATGCAGTTGACCCAAAAATACAAGATCTTACTGTTGAAGGGTAAAGTAAAAAGAAAAAAAAAGTTTTGTTTGGTGCAAACTAAATAAGAAATTGGATCTGCAGCATGTTGAAGCATGCTGGGGTCTCCAAAATGGTACGGGGTTATTTAAGTTAGTGTATTAAAATCAGGGCTGGATACCAGCAGTATAAATGATACTGGTGGGTAAATCCAGGATAAATACAGGTAGAAGTGCTGATATAACACTAATACATCTTCAATATTCACGAAACTTGGTCTGAGGGTGTTTTTTAGTGAAATAAATTCCTAAATTTTTTTGAAAATCCGTCAAATAGGTTAAAATTTAGGGTCAGGTCAAATTTTGGCCAAATTGTCACCTAAGAATTTTTTAAATCCCTATATCTCAGCTTCTAATTGTCGTAGCTTAATAAACTTTATATGGATGGAAGCGGAATGAGCTCTAGTTTCTGAAAATGGTACTTTCATTGGGATAATTTAATAAAAAAAAATACTTAATTTTGAAAAAAAAAATCAGGATTTGACCTTGAAGGGATAAATTAAAAAAAAAAATTATTGAAGGAAAAAATGTTGCCTGAGCAAAAGATCTACCATAATCAGCAATAAAAAGTTAGCTTACAGGCCATTATATAGCTTAAAACTTAATTTTATTATTGCTGGCTTTCTTAATTTTTTCAGAATTTCATCAAAAATTTATTTAATGAAACTAAACACATTAAATAGTAGGATAACAATATAATAAGGATATACTTAGTGTTAGTAATTATTAATTATGATTTAAATACGTATCTACTTTCTACATATATGCCAATTTGTTTTAAGTTTTCTTGAGAAATTTTCTAAATCTTGAGCTGGAAAGACACACTGTATCCTTGTTCTGCTTCTTAAACTTGACTCAACTGTTCCAAATATGTTCTTGGGGGGGGAACAGGGCAAATATCGTCTTTGGCAGGAAAAATGTACGAGGGTGCTATTCCTGAAGGATAAAGAAATTTAATAAAATAATAGTCAATTCTGCATCATACGACTCGACCAGTCCTAACCACAATTCTTTTTCGTACACACAACTGACAAAAGAGCCTACTTCTATTTCTTTATTGCTTAACTCTCCTTTGATATCACTGGCTTCTCCATCATGATCTAGTACTTCTCCACTAACAATTTTTCTTATTTCTTCTGACTGAAGACTATTAGATAACGAATATACTTTTAAAGTGTGTGCTGACAAAGGGATAAATCTCTGTAATTTTTGGGTACCTTTATTTGGGATAATCAGTAAATTGAGATGGTCTTTTAGGGAATTTTCTATTTCTGTAACTTCATTTTTGGATACAAAAAATTATTGTGGAATCTAAATTAGTTGAGCAAAATTCAAAAAAGTCTTTGGGAGTTAAAATTTGATTATCAATTGGTCATTGTAAACTGGCTTTTGCTACAGATCTTTTCACAGTGCCACCTATTCCGTCGTATGTGCTCTTTCTGTGCGACGTAGCAAAAAAATTCCATTGTCTATTCCAAAATTGGCTTTGTGGTGACATAAATTCAAAAAGTTTGTTATTTTTATACTGGGATGCATAGCCATCAGTAAAGTAGTGAATTTTTGATAAAGTTGGATGCTGCTCACTAATAGCGTCGGTAGGGGTGAGTTGAGCACCCCGACTGCCTGGGGTGAGTTGATCCAGGGGCCCCCAATTCCTAAAAAAAATTAAATCATGAAAGATGGATATACATGTTGAAAGTTTAAGTCTTGTACTATAACACCACAACAGGTTGTTGAGTTGAATTAAAAACAAACCTGTTTTACTGAGGTTCAAAGTGATCCTATGGTTTTGCACCTCAAAAAAATTTCAAACCAGAAAAACAATGTTTTTTCAAATTTGCCTGGCAACACTATTTTCAATGTCACTGTCTGGAAATTTGAAGTGAATATAGGGAAAGGTTTATATTAAATTTTAGGAGGCAAAATGGTATATCAGTCCAAACATTAAGTTGGTGTTGACTTTGGTAATGGCTCAACTCACCCCAGGCATTTCTGGTACCATGGGGTGAGTTGAGCCTATGTTTCTCAGTTACAAAAATCCCAGTTTGGATGCCATTATGATGTTAATGCATTTATTTTCTTTGCAGATATATTGTTTTCTATGCAAATAAGCTAGCTTGGTGCAGTGCACAGTAAGAAAGGCAAAAATGCCTCGCACTTACCAGAGAAAAAGAGATCCAGTTCATAAAGATAAGCTCAGTGCTGCAATTAAAGCTGTGAAAGATGATTGCTTTAGTGTCAGAGCAGCTGCTGCGCAATACAAAGTGGATAGGATGACTCTTCAGAGAAGGTTGGACAGACCTGAGCCACGCCCTTCACCCTCAAAGAAATCGGGAGGCCAACTGTCTCTTCCTCGTGAGGCTGAACAGGAGCTTGCCCAATGCATAAAGATCAAAGCCCAATGGGGATTTGGGCAAATGAGGAAGGAAGTGCAAACCATCGTCCAGAGCTATGTGAAGTCCAACATCGATAGTGACACTACTGTTGGCAATCACTTACGTAAATATTGCAAATTCAAGGATGGTTTGCCTGGGGATGACTGGCTCACAGGCTTCATGAGGAGGTATGGACTCTTGGTTAAGATTCCTTCAGCTCTGGAGAAAACTAGAAAAACAGCAGCTAGTAACCCAGAAATAATTTATGAGTATTTTAACAATGTCAAAAAACAAATGAGGAACCTAAACATTGAAGGGCGCCCAGAATGTGTATGGAATATTGATGAAACCTGTTTGTTCACTGACCCACAAAACAAAATCATTTCACCTGCAGGTGAGAAAGCATCACGTGTAATGGCAACCTCCGGCAGGGAAGCAACTACAGTCATGGCTGGAATATCTGCTGCTGGAGAGAAGCTCCCACCATTCATTGTCTTCAAAGGCAAGAAGTTCTGGAGCACATGGTGAGGGTCTAAGCCTTACCCTGGGACACATTATGCCTTCTCGGACAATGGGTGGATGGTGAGTGAGGTGTTTGCTGCATGGTTTGAGGTGTTCTGCAAGAAAGTTCCATATTGTAGGCCTGGACCATTCTTTCCAGGCCTACAAAAAGGCCAAGAAACAATAGACAAACAATATATGTTACATAGCTATGAATATGTTAATAGTTATGTAGCTAGTCTTCCTAGTGTTAGCTAATTTTAGTTTTAAAAAGTTACTCTCTCACACAAATGAAACCATGCTCAACTCACCCCCTGGACTGGCTCAACTCACCCCATGACCTGGAGTATACGGTGAGCCACATACTTTTTCCATTTTTATGATTAATATTAGAATTAGCCTATCACCCCTACAGCATAGTATAAATCATTTAGTAACTATCTTTCCATGAAACCATCAGACATGTATGATAGGTATTATAGGTGTGGCATAGAAATATGTAAATTGGCGGCTCAATTCACCCCTACCGACGCTACTAGGTATAATTTTTTTTTTTTAGAAAGGAATATACTAGCATTGTACTCTGCTTACAACAATCAGAAATAAAACAATAACTTGATAACAAATTTTTTTGCCAAGTTTATAATAATATATGAAAGGATGCACGGTACACGGAAGTTTCCCAGTGAAAACCTTGTGCCACATTCTGAACAATAAAAAAAGTTTTCTGCGAAGTCCCCTACAAGAATGCCTTTATTTTCTTTCATATTTTCTTTTAGCTCTCTAAAGTAATTGGATTGGCTTTTGTTTGTAAAATGATGCCTAGTTAGTTTTGTAATATTTTTACTCAATGATTCCACAAAATCTTGTAGAGATTCAACTTTGTCTTTAATCATGCAGCTGTCCACACACTCCCACTGTTTATAAGTTATTTCTCCTGCATTAAACATGAAATCTAAAGTTTTTAAATATTGTTCCCTCACGGGGGCATTTTTTACATTTGTGCATCATACAATCTTCTATGTTACAGACCAATAAGGCCATCAGCCTTTTGTAGTCTAAATCTTTATACCCAAAGCTGCTATCTGCAGCTTTGGGTTTTGATGGTATGTACATACACACACACTGTGTGTATCGCTCTGACCTGCGAGTACATACCAAGAAGGTCTTAAGTTTGCAAAAGAGCTAAATCCAATTTTTAGATTAGCTTCATTTTTTATATATTCTCTGAATAATTCACGTAAATTAGCATCAATCTCTTCTGCATCTTCACTTTTTCTCCATTTTCATTAATAGTAAATTTATAATCCTTCATTCCCACACACATTCAGCTATAATCATTGCTCTCGTAAGATTCTCTTACAATCCTCTTCACTTCACTGGTTATGACCTTTCCTTTCAACTCGGAACATGCGGTAATATACCATATTATTTTTGCAACTCCAACTTTTTCTCACCATATATGTAGAAGTTTCAAAGAATTCTGCTGTTTTTTTCAATTGAAAATGGATATAGAGATAAAATTTGTAATTTAATCTTGTGATCAGTTGTAGAAATAAATTTGTCTTTAAGCTCTCGCATGACATTTTCATACCTAAAATTATAAAAAAAAAAAGAAATGAGTAAAAATCTAAGTTAAGTTAGTAAATAATTAGGTATTAAATTTTATTTTTCTCAAAAAAATCTATTGTTTCATTATGTATTGTACATATAAATAACAATAGCTACGTTTTTAATGTACAGGGTGAGTCAAAAGTCTCTATACATACGCAAAATGGTCACTTTATTATGCAATCACTTGTAAGCAGGGCTGTGGAGTCGGTGATAAAATTTGCTGACTCCAACTCCAACTCCGACTCCAAAAATTTTAACATTCTGACTCCAACTCCGACTCCAGAAATCTGACTTGCATGACTCCGACTCCGATGGAATGTTAAGGCCAAATTGATTACAATTAGCTTTATTAGGCCAATGGAGATTCATAAACAAGGCATTTTGTCACCACCACATGACTCATCAGGTTACTTAGTGGCTATAACTATGCCTTAATGCCTTTTTTCTCTCTTCAAAAATTACAATAAATCCCAAAATACAAACTGATTGAAGCTTAAACAAAATAAGATTATTATTGGTTTAGCAAATTAATAAGATGTTTTTGTGTTATAAACATCCGTAACAAAATGTACTAACCTAAACTGAATTTGTTCTTAAAAAAAGGATCGCTTCCATTAAATCTTCTTTCAGTGATGCTTATCAAAATTATCAAATTGAAATCTAAAAATCTGAAAAAGATTTAGGGTTGCTAGTACAAATTTTTAAATTTCCTTATTATTAATTACGTTAATTAATTAATTATAAGCAACTTTATTTATATATTATACAGGGTGTACATAAAGTCGATCTATTTTTGTGAAATAATTATTTTTTTCTATTTTTCTTTTCAGAAGCCCTTAGAATGAATACAGAAGAGCGTGTGGCAATAGTAATTTGGCAAATCACGGGAAAGAAATACAATGACATCAGAGAGAAGTTTAGAAGGAGATTTCATAAGCCGGGGCCAATAGACAAGACAATACGAAAATTGGTGAACAAATTTAATTAAACAAATGGGATCTGTAAATGATGAAGCAAGATCAGGATGACCGTGTATATCAGATCTTACTGTGAATGCGGTACGCGGAATTATCACTGAGGAGCCACATACATCCATTCATGCTGCATCACACAGACTCAGCCTCCCAACGTCATCTGTGCACAAAATTCTGAAAGTTAATTTGCAGAAGAAAAGCTATCATTTGCAGGTTTTACATGATTTACATGAGGAAGATTTCCCTTGAAGTGCTGTGTGTGCTGATCTCGTAGAACAAATCTGGAGTGATAATTTAATGGACAACATTCTCTTTAGTGATGAAGCCACTTTCCATATGTGTGGAAAAGTAAATCGCCATAACTGTCGAATTTGGGCAGATGAAAGACCGAATGATTTCGTCCAAAATTGGGAAAGAGACTCGCCTAAAGTTAATGTCTGGATGGGTTTAACAAATCTAAGGTTTATGGTCCTTTTTTCTTTGCTGAAGCTACAGTTACGGGGCTTATTTATCTGGACATGTTGCAGCAATTCCTTGAACCTCAGCTGATTGGGGATAGGATTGTTAGTACCATCGTCTATCAACATGATGGTGCTCCTTGTCACTATGCCAAAATTGTTCAGGATTATCTAAATGGACGTTTTCCAAATTGCTGGATTGGACGCGGAAGCAACAGACCTTGGCCAGCGAGATCACCAGATTTAACCCCTTTAGATTTCTTTGCATGGGGCTTTATCAAATCGCACGTCTATCAGACGAAGATTATGAGTCTTGAAAACTTACGTACACGTATACAAACTGCTGCAGATAACATAACCCTGCAAATGCTCCAGAATGTGTTTAGAAATGCTGCGGAATGATTTGAGCTATGCAGGGATACTGATGGGCGTCACGTCAAATCCTACTCTTAATTATTTAATAAATGTTACCACTTTATCATTTTATGATTGAATTCCATATAATTTCCAAGTGCTTCACAAAAATAGATCCTGACTATGTACACCCTGTATATTATTTATATTTATATATATTATATATTAAAACACACGGTTAAATATTTTATTCATAAAATTGAGCTAGGCCTAGCCCTAGGCTGCTATGGTAGCCCTATTCAAAAAGCAACTTTTTCTTATTTTCATAGGTTTCTGTACTTTTTCCCATGCTTTTTGACCTGAAAAGGCCAAAAATCACAACCATTTTGACCTAGGTTGTTGGGAAGCATTGCCGCATGGAGCTTTAAGTTTTCTGCCTTGAAATCGGCCAAAAGCACCAGTTCCGGGGTCCCTTGAATCATGTTTTGCACTATAACTTTTTATCTAAACAAGATAGAGCAACAAAATAGGCACCAAATTAGTGTTTTTAATCCTCTTTCTAACTTATACAATTATGATAGTCTTGGAACAAGAAATGGCACATTGGTACATACAAAGATTTCAGAAATATCACAAAATTTGTTTTCTCACACTCAAGGCAGACAAGGCGCCTTATTCATGACACAAATTTGAGATTAACATTTTGTCACAAGTCTAATCGATCAAGAAGTGAAAGCATTACATGATGATTAATTTCATAATGACATTTACACAGTCAGTTGTTGAGAGTTTGTTTCTTGAAGCTGTCAAAGCGGCGTCTGTTGAACTCCACAGCTTGAAGGAGATAGTCCCTTTGCTTGGCATCTGTTGTTATGACATTTGCAAAGTCACTCATCATCTTGACACCACGTTCAGCAATGTCATTCACTGCTTTCAGATTCTTAACATAGTCCAATGCTTTTCTGTAGTCCTCATTCTGTGGCCAAGACGTGACAGGTTCCAGAAGCCACTTGGATCCAATGTTCAGTGTGTCCAGCAGGAAATGTGATTCTGGGCCAATGAGATCAACCAGGGTGGTCTTAGCTGTGACACTCTGGAATAGAGGCTTTCCTGTTCTGAAGCTGTCTGGCTTCTCAGTGGCATGTAACTGGGCAGCAATGTCGTGCTTCAATGTGTCACTCAATCTACTGCTGAACAGGGCAAATGGCACGACTTCCTGCGTCAGGTACCATTTGTGGTTTTCCATCTTATTAAGTACCGTACTGCATCAGCAAGCTCTGGGTCAGTTTTCTTGTACTTCAACATGTCCTGGATTAGACTTAGATCATTCACGGGAGCATCTGCAGCAGACATTGACATCATCCATACAGGAGTGTAGAACAGCGCAAGGAAGGTGTCGAGTCTTTCCAGCTTTGATACAGTGTCTTTGTCGTACTCAAGTTGATCTGCAAACATCAGCATTTTCATGGAGTACAGGTTTCTGGCCATCCATCTGGCCTGATGAATGGCGCCTGGTCGACTCCAGTGAATACCTCGAGGAGGCGTTCCTCCAAGAACAATGACTGTCAGTTCAGCCATTTCCCTGTAGTTGGCTCTTGGAAGCCTTTCTGCTGTTAGAATGTCTTGGAGTATTTCTTCACTGTTCTTCTTTTCCTTCAGCCATTTACTGTTGATAGCCAGCATCTTTGGGTTTTCCTTGGACAAGTCCGTCCAAACATCCTTCAGATGCTCAAACCAGGGATTATCGGCCCCTTCACCTTCCCAAACTGCTCCTACTAGGATTTCCAGGATGTGATGTCGACAGGCCAGATAAAACACCTTTTTGTTCAGCATTTTTTCTAGCAGTTTGGCAGCTCCTCTGTGAACTCCACTGTTACTGGATGTAGTGTCAAAAACAAGGGCAGTAACATTATCCATAAGTTCCCATGTCTCCAGTAAATCCATTGAAGCCTCAGCCTGAGCTGTGTCAGAAGAATTGTCAATGACAGGTACTCAATAACTTTCCTTCAGTGTATGAAGGTGGACCAGACACTAGCACAGCTAAAGTCTCTGAGGTACTTCCAGGTTCACTGCCCAAGACATCTTTGAGCAACTTTCCATCCCAGTGTAAGGCAGCGTACTGTGGGGGGTTTTCACAAAACTTGGACATGTGACTCTGGCTGATATTATACCTGGACAGCATTCTGTTGCGACGTGTTGTTGAGATGACTATATCCTCTTTACTAGTGCTACACACATCCGGATTAGCAGGTTCCTTAAATGCTATTAATTTTAAATGGTGTTTGCCAATTGGAAGCTCTGTCTTCCTGTAATAATTTATCTTTCAATTTGTAATATTACCAGTACTCTCCCTCGACTCAATCTTACCTACATAATGCACTGGTACCTCTAGAAAACTCAAACTTAAAAAGAACATAGTCACCGATCTGTAGATCCTGTACTGAGGTATCTTCATCTTGATCATGTGACTCATCGGATAATACCGTGTCACTGTCATTGTCAGAACTGTTATCAGCAAAAGTAAGTGATCTTGCACACGTTATTGGTCTTGTACCAGTGCTACGAATGCCTGATTGGCCACTTTCTTCAAGATCAGCAAGCGAGATGCTTCTACCTGATGCAACATTCACTCTCCTACCACAAGTGGCTCTCTTCATTACACTAGCTGGTGTGTGTCTTTTTTCTTGGAGGTAACTCAGAAGAGCTGGACTTACCAAGCCTGATGCTTCTCATTCTTGAGGGCCTTTCATATTCCTGAGGACATGTTGTGGATCAAATGGATAAATTCCACAAGTTCTAAATCCAGCTTTAGCCAGAGGACCACTTTTCTTCCATACTCTGCATCAAAGACATCAGCAGTCCTGGCATAGCCCATTTTGGGAAAGATGCTGCACGCTTCCCTTCACTATCCTTCCAGGCAGTCATAATCTTCCTCCACTCATTTTTCAGGGGACCATAAACTGCTACATCTGCGGAAAGTGTGTCAAATTTGGTGGAAAAAAAACCATCCTGATGTTATGTTGCTCGCAGAGGTCCACAACTGTGAAGTTTATATGAGTGGGCAGGTTGTCTCCTAAAAGAACCTTAAGTTGGTCAGCAGGTAGCATGCGGATGTGCCTGAGAACTACCTTCTCAAACCAATCAATGAAAACTTCTAAGTCAAACTAGCCAGATGATGTTTGATTGTATATTGCCCCTAATGGTCCACCTCTTACCCATGAATCCTGAAGCCTTTCAGCTTTGTAAACTACATAAGGTTACAAGACTTCTCCAGCAGCACTTACAGTGAACATATAATAGAGGACAAACTTTTTGTTGTGTTCATAATTCTTTCTGCATGCTTAGTGCCTTTTCTGAATATCTGCAGTTTGCAACCAGGGTCATCTGTTAAATTAGTCTCATTATAATTGATTATGTTGGCTGGTGGTACACCCACAAGTGTCCTGCTGAGGTGATCAAAGTAGCTAGAAACATCAGATTCTGTTACTGCCGCTTGTTTCCTAGAAATGTTTTGGTACATGTGAAATGACAAAACATTGTCATGTCGTTTAAGGAAACCTCTTACTCAGTCAACACCTGGAAGATTGTCCTTAAACTCAGCAATTGTTTGTTGGTAGTTGTCAAGATAGTACTTAACAAATGCCATGCCAAAATCTCCTAGGGAAGCGAGATTTTGAGCAATTGCTAACTCTTCAGTTCGGAGAAGGGAAGTTTTGCTGCCTATTTTACGAGGGGATCTTGATCTGCCTACAAAATGCTGATGTAGACTCTTTGTAGCAGGGATGGGGAGTCTGCCAAAAACAACCGACTCCCGACTCCTGAGTTGGTATTTTTAAAAACTGACTCCGACTCCCGACTCTCTCCTTATCATGCTGATCTACAACCTTATAAATATTGGGATGTTTGTTTCGTAGATGGCGTTTCAAGTTTGAGGCTCTAGTTGGAGCATTAGCATGTTTCCCAGTGTAAGCACTAATTTTTGCATTACACTCTCTACCATCCTTTTCTACTTGACAAATAAAAATACTTTCATCCTCATTTAGCTTAAAATATTGAAAGACTGCTGATTTTCTACTAGGCCCCCGACTCATTACTAATAGGGGCTAATTAAATTAATAATTAATATATTGCTAATTTTTATATGGTACCTAGTATTAGGGTGTCTCATTAATACATAGAAATTTTTTTTTTTCAATTTTCTCTTGCTCGCGAATGCTGCCCCGATTTCAATAGGCATAGAGGTTCTAAAAATCGAAAAATGATGGGAATTGAACAGTATTTAGAGGTCACTCAAGTTTAACACTTTCTTGTAGCTATTTAGGAAAAAAAAGAAATTTCTATCATTCTCTTATTCTCTTTATTTCTGAACAAAAATGAAAATAAACGAAATGCACCTTTCATTAATTGAAATAAGCGCGTATAAATGGATTGTTTTCATCATCAATCTGTCCTACACTACTTGATTTTACTCTTCAAGCTCTCCTTCGTCTTGACGGGGATCAACTTCTGGTGAGCCCGAACCACCTTGAGGACGAATTGCTTCTGCTTCTCATCACGCGTGATGGTGGAATTGAATCTTTTCATCAAAGCGATACCACGCTCGGCGGCGTCATTGACCACCTTCAGGGCTTTCACCCTCTTTTGCGCCGTGATCCAATCCTGGTCATTGATCCAATCCTCTGGATCTTTCATGAGGAAGGTGGGAGACTCAGATTCTGGAAGGATCGCGCGGAAGAAGACTTCTTTTGTTCTCCGGGTGACGAAGAGCTCGATGGATTGCTGTGGATTGAAGTTCTTCGGATCGATCCGCTTGAGTCCTTTCTTCGTGGCGGGGGATTGAAGTCGTTGGACCATCTTTAGCTTCGTGTCCTTTGGAATGCGGTGTCAAAGAAACCAAGCCCCACGAGATCCTCTGAGAGGTACCACAGGTGCCTTTTCAAGGCCATGGATGCCGTGTGGCTGACTTCCTTGTCAGGGTAGGCCTCGAGCAGGCGAAGGAACTCTAGGTCATTCAGTGGAGCTCGATTCGAGACCATTGCCTCATTCCACTGCTTCACGTACGCGAGGGAGATGAACAAACACAGCCGCCGAAGTCCTCCTTCTTCCCTGGCTGTCAGGTCCAGTTGGTGACGGAACATAAAAATCTTGAGGGCATAGATGGCTTTGGCCATCCATCTGGCGTGGTGATAGGCCCCAGGCTGACGAAATCCCCCTGGACCTGACGCCAAGGAAGCGGTAGGAAAGGATGAGGAGTTCACGGTAGTCTTCTCGGGGATGTGTGCCGTGGGAAAGCGTCTGCTGCAGGTATTTCTTCATGGAAGACGCTTGATTTGCCCAGTTGTCAGTTGTTGTGGGATTGCTTTCGTCACCGATGAACAAGAATGACCCTTTGTCAATGGAGGCCCACTGCTGTTGAAATCTTTTGAAGAGGAGAATGTCAGGGGAAGAGGACGGCCCCAGACATCGCACGAAGACATCCTTGAGTAAGATCTCCAAGACGGTGATGGCAAGCCAAACTCCTGCTCAATGCGAACGCAAGCACCTTGGATCATCCCAGCGTTCATAGCTGTGGTATCGAATCCCAGTCCAATGATTTGCTCCGAAATGCCAAAAGCCTGGACTTCTGGAGTACGGCTGCAGCCTGTTCTTTTCCAGTGCCATCCACCGCAACGGGTACACCAAGAAGCTCCTCGACTCCATCGCCCGTCACCACAACAGCAATCCGGTCAACCTCGTTCTTCTCCTTGGCGATATCTTCCAACAGTTTCCCATCCCAGTGCAAGACTAAAGGACCAGAAGCTTCGAACTTTCGGGTCAACTCTTCTCCCATCTCCTTTCGATCTTGTTCCGTGTTCGATGAACAGTTGCTGGCGAGATTACCAGGTCATCCAGGTCATGACCCAAACTCTGAGCTGCTGCTGCAAAGGACGACGTTGCTTGTCTCACGGACATGTTGTCGCGATCCCAAGCAGCGATGAGATTCGGGTCCGTGAGGGCATTCATTCGCCTTTTCTTTTGAGTCTGGGCCTTGCTGGTGGTGCTGGGCTTGGTACGTCTCGTCGTCATCATCCTCGTCTTCCGTGTTCATTTCAGTGCTGCTACCATCCACCTCCAAGATCGCTACCTCCATGAGCTGTGTCACCCCAGCATCCCATTTACTCTTCCTAGCCGTGGCTGCAAGATCCCTCTTCCGCTTCACAGCTTTCTTCTTCGCTGTCTTCTGGTCCACCCCCGCAAGACATGACGACATCCTGTCTTCCCTCTGCGAGGTGAGAAAATCCTTGTCCTCCTGAGGGACCTTGGAGGAGGATAGCGCGGAGGAGTGAGCCACGTCAAACACGTCTTCCAAATCCGACTTGAACATCCCCTCCTTGTACCGGTAACCCTCTTGCGGCTTTGTCCTGTTCTTCTTGAGTGCGTCGTAGGTATCGATCAACTTCGCCAGCTTCTCCCCTGCGTACTTCTTGGTGGTAGTTGGTATGTTGGCCTTCTCCCAGATGGGCCAGATGGTTTCCACCACCAGGCGAATGCTCTCCGATTTGGTCTTCCTTCCCTCTTGGTCTTGGTGGTGGTGGAAGTAAAGGAGCAGGAATTGCTCCTTCGATGGAAGTCGTGGATGAACAATGCTGCAATTGGGGCCTTGTCCAGCAACCACAACTGGTTTCCTGCTCTAGTAACCATCACCTGCGAAAGAGAAGAAAATCTTGTATAAGTGAAACAGAAGTGGCAAACTTGAGTGACCCCTAAAAATCCTCCTACAGCTGTCAAATTTTGTGATAACAATCCTTTATAAAGGTGTAATACGGGCAAGCGTCTCCCTGACCCGAAATCCTCCATTCGTATATTTGAGACACCCTACCTAGTATCCTAAAATAGAAATATGAAATTCATTTGCTAAGATTTACCAGAACAATAAATCAAATGTGGAAATGTGAATCTAGAATTAGTTCAGGAAGATATTTATTTAGGGCAGAGTAGTATTCTGGTAAATGTTGGCATATAGAAATTGAATCAAAGAGTCGGGAGTCGGTCGTTTTTACTCCGACTCCCGACTCCCGACTCTTCAGCCCCGACTCCCTACTCCCCACCTCTGCTTCGTAGGAATATTGTATTTGGCTGCTGCAGTGCATAGCGGAACTCCTTTCGATACCTCTAGCAAGGCCTTGGCAACATCCTCTTCAGAGTATTGCATTTTGGTCATCATCTTATAGTTGCGCACCATCTTGCTCTCCACCTGTACACAAAAAAAAAAGGTTAGGTACCATAATTCTACAAATATAAGGCTGTTCTTAATTGCCCCACCCTAGTAACTAGGTAATTACTTACAGACTAGTTAACTTACATGAAGGTATAAGTAGCCCAGCAACTGCTCCAAGAATACTGCATCCAATGTCAAAAGCACTGCTTTTTAATTTAAATAGTTTTTCCAATATAAACCTTGATATTATATAGTGAAATTAAACTAAAAAAAAAAAGAAAAAAATTAAAATATAATGTTAAGTGTAATTAGCACAAAATCAATTTTATGTTTTATATGAGCTTGAAATACATAGTGGCACACACTAAACATATTAATTAGTAAACATCCTTATTAGTGTGTGTGTGGGGTGTTCTCAATTACCCTATCTGACGGTACCTGTTTTTATAGGGCTCTCATCTAAATATCGTAACATTTTATCGCTAAGTATATCCTTATTATGTTGTGGATCTTCCAAAAAAAATTTCCTGGATCAAATGTAGAATTCGGACCCCAGCCTTCTTTAGTTAGCTTTATAAGGCTAACTAACAAAAATATCATGACCTAACCTAACCAATCATCAAGGGCGTACAGTTAACCTAACGATTGGTTAGGTTAGGTCGTGATATTTTCATTAGTTAGCCTTATAAAGCTAACTAAAGAAGGCTGGGGTCCAAATTCTACATTTGATCCAATTTCCTCAACAGGTGGAGCCGTAGAAATATTTGTAGATGAGCTACTACTGGGCTCAAAGGATTCTTCATTTGCTGGTAAAGGACAGTTCTTGTAGCAGTACAGCCTCTTCTGCTGGTGCTGGTACAGATTCCAGTATTCCAGGTTGACTTAAGGTGTAGCAATTGCTACACAATAGCTGATCCTTTTGAAGAACTCCATAAGTTCCGTAACTTTTTTAATATTATTGAAAATTCTTGTTTTTTTTTTTAAAGGATCGCAACAATATAATTTCTTATTTTTTGGCATTTTTTTTAGTTTAGGTAGATATTTAGGTACACCTGTATCTTTCAATATATAGTTATTAAAATCTGAAAATAGAAAACTAAAAAATGAAGAAAGCCAGCATTAATAAAAGTAAGTTTTAAGCTATATAATGGCCTATAAGCTAACTTTTTATTGCTGATTATGGTAGATCTTTGCTCAGGCAACATTTTTTCTTCAATAAAATTTTTTTAGAAATTGATCCCTTCAATGTCAAATCCTGAAATAATTTTTTCCAAAGTAGTTTTTTTTTTTTTTTATTAAATTATCCAAATGAAAGTACCATTTTTGGAAACTAGAGCTCATTCTGCTTCCATCCATATAAAGTTTATTAAGCTACGACAATTAGAAGCAGAGATATAGGGATTTAAAAAATTCTTAGGTGATGATTTGGCCAAAATTTGACCTGACCCTAAATTTTGACCTATTTGACTGATTTTCAAAAAAATTTGGGAATTTGTTGTTTTCACTAAAAAAAATGCCCCCAGACCAAGTTTTATGCAAATTGAAGACATGAATGTGTTGTTTATCTCTCTATTTAACCTGGATTTACCCTGGTATGATAGTTTTTAACTCAATTTGTACTGGTATTTGACTAAGTGGTACTGATATTACCAACTTTCTAAAATGGTACTGGTATGAGTTGTATTGGCTAAGTTATAAGGCCTACAAACATTTTATACATCTAGAATCCACTTTTAATATTACAAAAATGAAATACTATTTTTACATATGCATAATTGAAGAATCTGGTCACATTTGTAACCCTCTTCATCACTTCTAAAAAAGTTTAAATTATTTAAGTGAAATTAGAAGTCTATTAGACTTAAAAACAATGTTTTTTAAGGAGGTTTCTGACAAAGATGACCTCAAAATCATTGAGAATGAAGTGCATAGATGAAAAGAACCTCTACACTGATGAATTAGAGAAGGGCAGAAACTATTTGAGCAGCTTTTATGAAAGGATAAAGCATGGAGTTTAAAAGTAGAATTTTAGCCTTAAATGATATGATAGGATGCTGTGAGGTGAAGGGGTTGAGTTCATAGATTTGTGGGATAATTTTTATGAAAGGAGGGAGCTTTACAGTAAGGATGGATTAACATGGTAGAAAGGGAATTGCTATGTGGGAAACCTCTGGAGGAAAGTGAGAGTTTGGGGTTTTGAAAGATAATTTTAGATCAACAAAGGGTATAAAGCATCAGGGTATATGTAAAGTTAATACTGTTAGGGTCTTAACCTCTTAACCCTTTAAGGATGAGTCTGCAGCATATGCGGTCACTCTTATTACCAGAACGTATAGGTTTTATTGTTATTCAAAACTAAATATTTTAGTAACTAGTCACTGAAATGATACACATTTTGGGTTCCTTTCCCGACAACTAAATGATATCTATATATAAGCATGTAGAAACATTTATAGAAAAAGCATTGTAGTACAATTTATATTATTATTTCTGGTGGACCTTAAGGTACCATCCATCGTTAAAGGGTTAATGACTGAAGTTTTTCTAGGGTTATGAATGCATGTACAGGAATACAGTACCTCAAAATTTGTTTCACAGATTTGGCGTCAATCTTTTGCTACCTATAGTTTTGCAATCCATCGTCCATATTTGCAGATTTTTCATTTTTTTTAAAAATGTTAAAGAAAAACTCAGTTGATGAAATTCAACTGTACCAATGCAATACACATTATATTTTGCTGAAAAATGAGTAGAATTTGATTAATTAATCTGTTTAATAACATAATACAGTAAAATGTTTTCTCATTAAAAGATGTTATAATCTACCTTGAATTTTGTATTTTGTTGTTATTCTGGAATGAATTAATGACAAATTTTGAGGTATTTCTGTATTGGAAATGGTACAAATTTAACCCAGTGGTCCAAAAGAGGTTAATACAGATTGTCAGGAATAGACATATCAGCTATCTAGCCAAAGGTAGGGAACCAATTAAAACTGAGGGGTTGAAGTGTTTTTATACAAATGCAGTCTTAGAAAAATGAATTAGTTATGATTAGTGAAAATCTGGATATAGTCTGCATTAGTGAGGCAGCATTCAATAATACTGGAGCAGAGTAAAAGTTAAATAGTTAGTGTATATTTATCAGAGAACGGATAGGCAAGGTTGTTGTTGTTGTTGGTTGTTGGTTGGTGGTGGTGGTTGTTGTTGTTGTTGTTGTTGTTGTTGTTGTTGTTGTTTGTTGTTTAGCCCACCCTGATCGAGCAAGCCGGCGGCACGCAGGTAACTGATCACCCTCTCTGGAGTGGACCAGAGGTTCAGTGCACTAGTGATGATGTGTTGCGTTCGTTGTTGTGCTAGAGTGGTACAGTCCGTCATAATGTGTTCAATTGTTTGTGGTGTGTCTTGGCACAGGTGTCGTCTATGGAGTTGTCTAGTCTGTGTTTATATGTCCGTAAGTTGGGGTGATGTCCACATCGGAATCGTGTTAAGTTAACTTGATCCGATCTGCTCAGGCTGATCTCTGACCTGTTAATGGGTGGTGGCTTCGCACCTAGGACCGCATTCGGACCGAGTCATGTCAGTGCTTTGTGGGTTAGGTGTGTGTGTGTGTGTTTTCTGTACTGTGTGATGTCTGTGGGGCGTGGTATGGAATGGAGTATTTGGTTAGAAGCGGGGGGTTGGTCTATGTTGAATGATAGTATTAAATTAGACAATAGGGTAGAATCAATTTGGTGTGTTTCAGGCAAGGAGTATATTTGGATAGGTGCATTTTACAGACCTCCAAACCTAACACAGGAAGTTCATAACAGTATGGTTCAATAAATAAATAAAAGGCTGTAGCGCTAGAACATTAATTTAATTAAGATATTTCAACATGCCTCATATAGACTGGAGCTTTTTTAAAGGAAATAATAGGGAATGTAACTTCTTCATTGACTGCTGTAATGATTTTCTAACACAATTTGTAGACAAACCAACTAGGAATCAAGCAATCTTAGATCTGGTTCTTCCCAGTGATCATGAGCTTATTACGGAATTTGCAGGAGTCATCATTAGGGAATAATGACCATTTGATCATACATTTTAAGATAATTAAATAGGGATTTAGTCAATAGTGACCATCTACTTCTTGCTTCTCAAAGGGTGAGATAGAATTAAATAGGGATTTAGTCAACAATGACCATCTACTACTTGCTTCTCAAAGGGTGACTAGTAAATTTAGGTTGTTGTTAGGCTCAGTAAAGTGGGATAATAAATTTGCCAATAAAAATGCTATTGAGATGTGGTTTAGATCCAAAGAAGTTTTAGAGGATGTACAATATAGATATATTCCTTTCAGAACTGTTAGGAATAACAGGATTAGGAAGCCTTTGTGGTGGAATAGGGAAATAGCTAATGATTAAAAATAAAAAGGGACATTCAGGTAATTTAAAGGCAGTGATAGTATTTTGGACTTGGATAATTATAGGCAGTTAAGAAATGAGCTAAATAGTTTGATTAGGAAAAGTAAAAGGTATAGTGAAATTAATCTAATAAGAAATAGCAATAAAGATTCAAAGAAATTCTTTAGTTTTTATAAATATAATAAAAAGCATGATAGGATTGGCCCAATAGAACATGATGATAGGATGTTTGAAAAAGATCAGGATATTGGTATTTTTAATGATTATTTTAGCTCTGTTTTTACTGAAGAAAATTTATATAACTTTGCTTTTAATTCTTTGGATTTTGTAAATTTGGGTATTCTTGTATAGTCATGCAAGGAAGGATGATGATAGGCAAATGATTCATATGGTGAAGTCAAATGAAGCTGCTGGTCCTGATAATATATATGCTAGGGTTCTCAGAGGGGGGGAGAAAAGCTTACTTGAGGCACTAACTACTTTGTTTGCTAGGTCTATTAATTATGCAGAGGTACCAGATGAATGGAAAAAGGCAAATGTTAGTACCCATTTATAAAAGGGTAGGAAATTATAGACTTGTAGTTTAATATCATTGGTAGGAAAGTTACTAGAAAGAATTATAAAAAATATTTAACATAATTTGGAAAGTTTTAATCTTATTTTGAGTTCACAATATGGATTTAGATTAGGAAGGTCTTGTTTGCCTAATCCAGTGGTTCCCAACCTTAGGTTGCAACCCAAATCAGCGTTGTGAAGGGTCACTATATTTACTATTTCTTAATCTAATTTATATACATATTTAAATTTTATCATAAGCCTGAGAGGTTGGGAGGTCCTGTTGGTGGCCAATTTAGGTTTGCAGCAAAAAAATGTTGCGAACCACTGATCTAATCTCTTAGGCTCTTTAGAGTTTGTAACATGTAGATAATGGAAATGTAGATGTTGTTTATTTGGATGTTAGGAAGGCATTTGACAAGGTTCCACATAGGAGACTTCTGTACAAATTAAAAGCTTGTGGGGCATTGGGGTCAGTTTTAAACTGGGTAGAAAAATGGTTAGAAGACAGAACAGAGTAATTCTGGGTGGCAGAAAGTGAAAAGGGGGGTACCTCAAGGATCAGTTTTAGGCCCATTACTCTTTATTTTATATCTAAATGATTTAGAGAAGGGAGTAGTGAAGTTCCTAAAATTGCCCCCATTACAAATATAGGAAATTCTTATAAACTGCAGAGGTCTTGCTAGATTAGTTGCTTGGGCTAGTAAATGAAAGATTGAATTCAGTATTCAAAAATGCAAAGTTATGCATTTTGGTAGAAATAATGAAAACTAGTTATCATATGCAAGGGAACTGGTTTGAGTAGTGGTTCACAACCTTTTTTAGACCACAGCCTACTAGAGCTGATTTAAATAACTTGTGGCCCACTTTCCATGTTGCTAAGCTGGTATAATGTTTACATAAGGTTTAATAAGTACATTTTTGTTATTAACACTTATTAACATAGTGCTAAAAAACAAGCAAGTGGACCATGGCCCACTGGTTGGGAACCATTGAGTTAGAGGATGTTAGACAAGAGAAAGATCTTGGCATTATAGTTGGTAGTTGTCTAAAACTTTCTTGGCAGTGCTTAGAGGCTAGAAATAAAACAAATCTTAGGTATTAAGAGGAATGTTAGTTACAAGAATAAGGAAGTTGTCTGTAAATTATGTAATTCTTGTGTTAGGCCTCACTTAGAATACTGCATTCAAGCTGTCCCCCCTCACCTTAGACATGATATTGATATGCTTGAAGGTGTGTAATGTAGGGCAACCAAGCTTATCCCCTAACTTAAGAGGATTGGCATATAGGGAAGATTAAAGGAACTAGGTACCAGTATGTTTAGTTTTGAGAGACATTGTATGAGTGGGAGAGATGGTACAGATGTTCAAAATGTTTTCAGGTTTGGACAATTAGATGTACATAACTTTTTCTCACTTGAAGCTGATGGGATAACTTGTGGGTATAAGAAAATTAGAAAACAGACTTGTGGACTTCATCTCAGTGGCGTAGCTTGGGGGGGCTGAGGGGGTGACTGCCACCCATGATCAGAAAAATATCTAGAACTTGTAAAAATTTTTTAGCAATAAAGGAGAGTGAGAGGATACATTTCCCTGTAGCCAATTTTAAATTCAGCTTCTCGTAATGCTCTGTTATATTATTGCATGGCTAAGCTTGTGATGTAGTGGCTTGAAAAACATATTAGTCACAGAAAAGGTGCAAAATTTGTCCAGTTGGGAATTTACAACACCCCCTACCCCCAGACCACAATATGCCACTGCTTGATCTATGATACTTTTTCAGTCACTCATAGTAGTAGATTTTTGGAATGACTTGCCATATGATGTGGTAAACACCAGCTTCGTGGTTATTTTTAAGAGAAATTTTGACACTTTCATGAATGAGATAGTTTGTAGATTGTAAATACTGAATATTCTTAGCTTAAGTTGTGTAGGCTAGTTTGGTACTTTTGGTAATGTTAATTAGCTGACTTGAGATCAGCTAGACTATTAACATTATAAAATATAGCTCATGACTTGAATAACTTCAATAGGCCCCAGTGGCTTTATTTTCCAAATGTAAGGTAATAATTTCAACCTTTGGAATAATTGCCCTAAGTGGAATGAACAGAATGTATTGACCATCGAAATGGCCTCCACAGTTACTGATATGAATACAATTTAGAATTTATGAATATTAAAAAAAATCAAAGCCAATCTTAAATGAAGTAGTATGTTAAACTACAGACTTATATTTACTGAAAAAGGCTTCTCACAAAATTAATAAAATTGAATAAATGGAGCCTTAACTGAATATAGCCGAGAAATAACCATATTTGTAAAATGGTTAAAAACTATTGGGCTTTTTATAGTTGTTTCAACCAGTCAGTCTAGGGTTTTACTAATTTTCTTTTGCTATAAATTACAAATCAAAGTTCCATCACACTTTCTTGATTACAAAAAAAAAACCTAATGCTCATAACTTTAGTGCCTATACTGTGTTTGTGTGTGTAAACAAATCCATTTTGTTTCAACCTGAATGATTCATTCTGAAGGTCAAGCTTGTTACTTCACATATACATACAGTATATATATATATATATAAATATAATATAATATACACACAGACACAGGGTGTCCCATAAGTCGGCATCATAGGAGAAATTCATATTTTTCTATTTCTACAAACCATAATTTATGCTCAGGATGCCAATTTCTCATCCACCATTCTGTTCAGTGACGAGGCTGTTTTTTATGGAAATGGTGAGGTAAATCGACAGAACACCTGCTACTGGTCTCAAAACAACTCTCACTGGTATACCTCTTCAAAGGAACAAGGTACATCTCAGGTGATGGTATGGTGTGGCATTTGGAAAGATCGCATCATTGGCCCCCTCTTTTTCGATGAACATGTCATTGGAGGCACCTACCTACGTATGCTCAAGGAAGAAGCATTTCCCAGTGTCTTGAATGAAGAAGGAAATTTTTCAACATGGTTCCAGCAAGACGGCACTCCTGCACATTACAGCACCTAAGTAAGGGAATACTTGTACCAACAATTCCCTGGTCATTGGATAGGATGTTGAGGGCCTGTGGAATGGCCAGCTAGAAGCCCGGATCTCACGCCACCAGAGTTTTATCTCTGGGGCCACTTGAAAGTGCTGGTATACGCAGAGAAAATTAGGAGTGGTGAACATTTGCGGCAGTGCATTATTGGGGCATGTAACACCATTACTCCTGACATCATTCACCGTGTGCTTGGTGGCTGGGTATCACATCTGAATTTGTGTATTGAAAACAATGGTGGACATATTGAGCAGGTTCTATAAATAAAAGCTTTTGTTTTGCCTTTTTTATTTTTCTCCTATGATGCTGGACTTATGGGACACCCTGTGTGTGTGTGTATATATATATATATATATATATATATATATATATATATATTATATACATATATACAGGGTGTCCCATAAGTCTGGCATCAGGAGAAATTCATATTTTTCTCTTTCTACAGGCCATAATGTCTGTGAGCAAGTAAGAACGAATCCAGATAATTCTACTCATAGGAAATTGGAGTCAGAGAGAGGCCGCTGCTGAATTTAACAGACTGCATCCAGGCACACAACTCTGTGTTATTGGCTCGCGGTCTGGATGCAGTCTGTTAAATTGAGCAGTGGCCTCTCTGACTCCAATTTCCTATGAGTAGAATTATCTGGATTCGTTCTTCCTTGCTCAGACATTATGGCCTGTAGAAAGAGAAAAATATGAATTATGGTTTGTAGAAATAGAAAAATATGAATTTCTCCTATGATGCCGGACTTATGGGACACCCTGTATATACAGGGTGTACATAAAGTCAGGATCTATTTTTGTAAAGCACTTGGAAATTATATAGAATTCAATCATAAAATGATAGTGGTAACATTTATTAAATAATTAAGAGTAGGATTCGACGTGATGCCCATCAGTATCCCTGCACAGCTCAAATCGTTCCGCAGCATTTCTAAACACATTCTGGAGCATTTGCCGGGTTATGTTATCTGCAGTAGTTCGTATATGTGTACGTAAGTTTTCAAGACTCGTAATCTTCGTCTGATAGATGTGCAATTTGATAAAGCCCCATGCAAAGAAATTTAAAGGGGTTAAATCTGGTGATCTCGCTGGCCAAGGTCTGTTGCTTCCGCGTCCGATCCAGCGATTTGGAAAATGTCCATTTAGATAATCCTGAACAATTTTGGCATAGTGACAAGGAGCACCATCATGTTGATAGACGACGGTACTAACAATCCTATCCCCGTCGTCTCTCAACATGATGGTGCTCCTTGTCACTATGCCAAAATTGTTCAGGATTATCTAAATGGACGTTTTCCAAATCGCTGGATCGGACGTGGAAGCAACAGACCTTGGCCAGCGAGATCACCAGATTTAACCCCTTTAAATTTCTTTGCATGGGGCTTTATCAAATCGCACATATATCAGACAAAGATTACGAGTCTTGAAAACTTACGTATATGAACTGCTGCAGATAACATAACCCCGCAAATGCTCCAGAATGTGTTTAGAAATGCTGTGGAACAATATGAGCTGTGCAGGGATACTGATGGGCATCACGTCGAATCCTACTCTTAATTATTTAATAAATGTTACCACTATCATTTTATGATTGAATTCCATATAATTTCCAAGTGCTTCACAAAAATAGATCCTGACTTTATGTACACCCTGTATATAATATATACAGGAAGACCAGGAGCAGGTGAAGATGCTACTAGCTCTAGCTGATGAATTTGTTAACACAAGAAAAAAACAACTGCCTAGATTTGGTATTCAAAAACAGCAGCAACCTAATTCATGATGTACAAATATCCCCAATTATAATATTTGATTACAACATTATTGAAATGATAACCAATATAAACACAACAGAAAGAAGCAAATTCACAATTTTTAATTTTCACTCCAAAGCTATAAACTGGGAAGATGTTGCATCCAGCATAGAAATAATAGATTGGAAAACCATCTTCAAGGCCAAGACAATGGAAGAGATGCTAGTGACCTTAGAGAAGATGCTGGAAATTATGGAAAGATGTCCCAAAAATACAACAAAGAGGAAAGAAGCTGGTTCGAGGGACAAAAGAGGTAATTATTCTGAAAGAGAAAAAGAGACTGCAGAACTAAGTAACTGTGAAGATAACATCAGAAAAATATTAAATGATAAACTGCAGAGTTATTGATTGCATCATACAGGAACTAATTGAGAAGCATACAGAAAAAGATGACAATGCTGTAGAAGTGATAAAGTTTAACTCAAAGTACTTCTATAATTTTTCAAAAAGGAAGTTGAAAACATGTGACTCAGACTTTTGTAAAATGAAGATGGTGCTTTATCTGATCTAACAGAGAAGCATCTGAAATATTAAGAGCTCGGTATGAATCATAATTAAGTATCTCAAAAACTGGCAAACTGATATGCGATATAAACATGTTCTTTGAAGAACTACAAGGGGAAAGTGTAATGGACTTTGACTTTACAACAGATATTACACAAGCTACAGGGGAAACTAAAAGCACACACAGCAGCAGGACTGGACAAATGGAATGCAATTGCTGAGCCCCTCTTTTGGATATGGAGATGATCACTAGACACAGGAGAAATACCAGGCATCCTGAAGAGCATGAACATAGTCCCAATATATAAAGGAAGATTGATCTGAAGCCAAAAACTATAGGCCAGTGTCACTTGCATCTCATCTCACTAAAATATTTGAAAGAATAGTTAGACTGAAAATCTCAGGATTTTTGGAAACTGAAAAATTCAATGATAACCAACATGGTTTTGGTCAGGCAGATCATGCCCATCACAACTAATGGAATACTACAACATTATTGATGCACTGGAAAGTAATGAAAACTATGATGTAATATTAGGGTGTCAGTTTTGTCAACTTTTTTCAAATTAATTTTGGTAGTGAAAATAGTTTTTCATGTCAAAACTTGAAATTGGCCAACCAAAATGAAATGAAATAATCCTTACCTATATCAGTTTTACCTTAAAGTTTCAGAAATTGACTCTTACTAAATAATAGGACATAAATTGATTGATTTATTCATCTGTCACAGAATTATCCCACTGATCGCATATGGAGTGTTTTCAAGGTCATATAGTTGTTGTACAATGTCCAAGTCACAACATGAATAGAACTGTCCCTCACTCTCAGTCCTCAGTTGCCTCTTAGATGTCATAGATGGTGGTTTGCTGTTATTGCTCTTGTACCTACTTCATAGTTATTCTACTAGATGAATACTACAGTTTAACTGTAAGTATGGATTATTACAATTATTTATTATCGTCATATTCTTGTCTAATTAAGTTGTAATCCCATGAAATATTATTTTATTGAATTTTAGAACATCGAATGACTAAACTTTGAAACATCGTAATTGATATAAAATACTTAAATGTTTTTCTTTTCAGATATTCCTAAGATGCCAAAATTGAAGACAAGAGGTCAGTTGTCATGCCACTTGAGCCTGTTAGTCGGTACAGGCAAGGAGCTTCCCGTATCAGAACTACCAACAGTGCGAGACATGCTGAGACTAGGGTTACTCCTTCCTGAACAAAATACAAAGGATAGAAGGAACTACACAGAGAGAGCTCATAAGGGACATGATTCCCTCTCTTCTGCATGCATAAGTGGAAAAAAGCTAGTGTGTTATTCAAACCACCTGTACTCAATCAGTATAGAACTATTGAGCTAAAATTAACAAAGCTGTGGCACAAAGCAGTTGAGACATCACTTGGTAAAGGGAAACTAGCAAAGAAAAATAAATTTCTGCACACACTTGACACTTCTTGACATTTTTAACTGCCAGTGTCCCATAGAGTTGTGTTCTGAAGCCAATTGTTCTCCCTCATGCAGAAGAGAACCTCACCCTCACATTGATTGTGCTGTCCTCATGAGAAGAAGATCCCTGTTTTGGAGCTGGCTTTCATAAAGGTGCAGAGAACAAAGGCAGGAGGCCAAAGAAGTATGCAGATTGGTTTGGCAGATTATTCAGAAACCAAAAAACAGATTGTTATTGCTAAGAAAAAAAGAGAAAATCCAAGAGAGGGAAGAAGCCACCCAAAGAGATGAAGAGCTCTATCAAGAGGTTTCTCACTTCTTTGAAAGCTCTTCAGATGAACAGAAAGAAGCAACATCAGATGATAGCTCCAAAATGCCATCTGAACCTTTGCCGAAGAGAATGAAATACAACACTAAAGACATCTCAAACATTGCCCTTGCCAGTATTTGCCACCATACAGGGCTATGAGAGAGTGCAGAGAGTGCCACTGCCGCTTGGATGGATGCAGGCCTCATCACCCGAGAGGATACATCCTTAGTGATAGATCATAATAAGATAAGAAGAGCACAAGAAAAAATAATGAAGGAAATATCTGATCAGCATGAAAAAGATTTGAAGGAGGAAGGTCTCGCTTGCCTTTTGTTTGATGGAAGAAGAGATGACACAAAAGTTCTCCTAGAGGTAGAGGGAATGGACAGAAAGTTTCCCGGTTTCATCAAAGAAGAACACTACTCTGTGTGTTCCGAACCTGGTGGCTGCTATTTGTTTCACTTTGTTCCTGAAGCAGAAGTAGAAGGCAAGAAACATGCAGAGGCAATTGCTGATCAAATAATATGTTGGCTTCAAGAAAGAAGACTTGACAGTTCACTGCAGGCTGTTGGTGGAGACTCAACTGCGGTGAACACTGGATGGCAGGGTGGTGTTATGATGCATTTAGAGAAAAAACTTGGAAGAAGGCTTGTTTGGATTGTATGTGATTTGCACACAGGGGAACTACCTCTTTGTTGTCTCATTCAGGAACTTGATGGTCCTACAAAGAGCAACAAGAAGTGGTCAGGCCCTCTTGGCAACATGCTAGATGAAGCAACAGAATTAGAAATAAATACAAAATTTCCAAAGGTCGAAGTAGGCCCTCCCCTTCCAGTGTTGTCTGAAGAAGTTATCAGAGACCTCTGCACAGATCAATCTTACGCTTATGTATTGTTCAAGCAATCAGATCAGGGGAGTTGCCTCAAAATCTGGCTCTCTCGGAAATTGGACCCGTAAGTCACAGTCATTGGTTAACTACAGCGATTCGTTTCTGCAGGATTTGGGTTTCCAAACATGCACTGAAGGGCAAAATGCTACAGAATTTGATGTTGATTGTTGAATTTATTATTGGGTTTTATCTTCCTCACTGGTTCAATGTAAAACTTAATCCAATGTGGATGGAGGGGCCCAACCACATCTTGTTTCAATTACAGCTACTGAGAACCCAAAGGAAAGTAGTGGTGGACATTGTGTTACATGTGGTGAGAAGGTCCGCTTGGTATGCTAGGCCAGAGGCAGTTTTGCAAGCAATACTCTGCAGCCAATGTACCAAAGACCGAACTGAGGCTGTGGAAGTCATTCTAAAGCTTAGAGGAACATCACTAGATGATGACCAGCTGGGAGACTGCTCTGTTCAGACAAGGAAGGTACCTCTGATAAATGTCAGTGCCACGAAATTGTCAGAATTAGTTAATGAGTTCGGAAGTTTTGGAGCCACCATTGACAACATGTATAACAGTGGCCTTCTCACACTCAGAGTGTGGAGAGAGATGTGAAAATGGTCACAGAAGCAGCTAGGCAAGTTTACAGTCACGAGAGGCGAGAAGGCTACATCAAAGCGCAAGTAGCAAGCTGAATGCTGATGTCAAGGAACTGCAGCAAAAAGGACATTACTGCATTGGTTACTTTCAAATAAAGACTGAATGATATCTTATTGCCACTTTAAATGTTGATAGGATGTTTGCACATATTTATTTTGTTACGAATTTACGGAAAAATGGAATTTTTGAATTAAAATTGATGTAGGTAGGAGTTATTTTTTATTGTTTTTGAAGCAAGGATATTATTTTGTATGCCAAATGATTACATTAAATTGCTACCAAATCACATGATTTTCAATTTAGTCATTTCACCCCCAAAATTGACACACCCTAATGTAATATACACACTTTGCCAAAGCATTTGAAAAGTGTGATCATGGAATCGTAATGCATAAACTGAAGTATATGGGAATAACAGAAAAGTAGGGAAATATATATAATTTCCTAGTGAGTGGTGGCAAGTCATTACATACAATACAAGCAGTATCTTCATTAGAATCGGAGGTCCTCAGCTCAGTACCACGAGGAACAGTATTAGCTCCACTATTCATAATCATGTTAACTGACATAGATGAGGACATTACCAGAGAGAGCACAGTAACATCCTTTGCTGATGACACAAAGATCAGTAGAAAAATAAGAAACCCAGAAGATATAGGATCTCTACAAACTGACATGAACAAAATCTACAAGTGGATGGAAAACAATATGAAGTTTAACACAGAAATTTCAGTTAAGGTATGGAAAAAGAGAAGACCTAAAATCCATGGAATATTATACCCCAAATGAACAGGAAATTAAGAGAAATTCTAAAGCAAAAGATTTAGGGGTTGTAATGATTGATGATGCGAAATTTGAAACACAAAATAGCATTAAACAGAGCAATGAGAATAACTGGGCAGATACTGAGAACTTTTAAATGAAGGGACAGGAATATAATGATTCCTCTACTGAAAATGCTGATCATACCCAAATTGGAATACTGCTCAGTCCTAACATGCCCATATAAAAAAGAAGACATTAGATAGGTAGGAGGGATTCAGAGAAGCTTCACAGCCAAGATCAATGGTTGCCAAGAACTAAATTACTGGGAAAGGTTACGCAAATTAAAGCTATATTCACTGGAAAGAGAGTGTGTGTGTGTGTGTGTGTGTGTTAGAAGGAGTTACAAGGAGTACCTCAAAAGGCCTTGCGACCCATACCGAGGTACCAATGGCAATGGGTGCCAGAAGAAAATTTTGTACACACTCAAATAGTGTGCAAGATTTGGTCTAACCTTTTCTTGAACTGATCCACAGAGGAACTGTTCACAACTTCCGAAGGTAACCTGTTCCATGTGTCACAGATCTTATACGTAAAGTAATTCCCACACACACTAGTCCTAAACCATTTCAAATCCAACTTCCAACCATTGTTGCGAGTTGGGTTAACATTTAAACTAAACATACTCCTAAAATCGACATCGTTGAACCCGCGTAAGAGCTTGAAAACCTCGATCAGTTGACCGCGCAGCCTCCGAGTTTCAAGCGAAAACAAGTTCAGGGTGCGTAACCGTCGATTGTAGCCCATATGCCTAATGGAAGGGATTAACTTTGTGGCCCTCGCCTGCACTCGCTCCAGCCTCTCAATATCTTTCCTGAGGGTGGGTGACCAGAACTGCACAGCATACTCCAGGTGCGGCTGAACAAGGGAATTGTACAGTGAGAGCACAATCTCCTTGTTCCAAAACTGAAATTGCCTCCTGATATAACCCAATAGTTTCTGGGCTTTCTTTTCCACCTCTACGCACTGTTTCGTAAACTTAAGGTCACTGCTAATTAGCACACCCAAGTCCTTTTCTAAATCAGTCACCTCGATATTACTACCCAACACTGAGTAGTCCGACTTGGGATTGGCATAGCCAATGTCCATCACTTTGCATTTACCCAAGTTGAACGGCATTTGCCATTTTTTGGACCACTCTCCTATCCTACCTAGGTCCGCACGCAGTTCCTCGATCGCTTCGGGCGTCCCAACATTGGCCCCAAGCTTGGTGTCATCAGCGAATTTGGCGATCCGACTGACGATGCCACCGTCGATATCATTTATGTAAATGATAAACAACAGCGGCCCCAAAACAGAACCCTGAGGAACCCCACTAGTGACCGAGGCCTAACCCAAACTAGCCCCTTTAATTACCACCCTCTGCCACCTATTCCTCAGCCAGTTTTCAATCCAACTACCTATTTCCCCACCGATACCCAGTGCGCGCACTTTCGCCATTAGCTGGTGGTCAGGTACCTCATCAAAGGCTTTCTGAAAGTTGAGATAAAGTATATCAATCGCTCTACTCTTATCATACTCACTCAACATTACGTGGAAAAACTCGAGCAAGTTGGTGAGACACGACCTATGCCATCTAAACCCATGTTGGGAGTCCCCAAGCAGCTTGTAGGAATCCAAATGTTCAACGATCCTATCAGCTATTATCCCTTCTAATAATTTACCTACAACTGAAGTGAGACTAATGGGACGATAGTTCCCTGGACTTTCGTGATCCCCTTCTTAAAGATAGGGGTCATGTTGGCTTCCCTCCAGTCACCAGGCACCTGGCCCATCTCCAACGATTTGTTGAAGACTAGCCAGGTGGGGAGCCACCTGGTCGCGCACTTCTCGCAACACACTGGGGAGAAACTGGTCTGGCCCAGGAGCCTTAAACGTGCTCAGTTTGTCTATTCTATCGGCAATGACTGTCGCGGTACATCTAACACTATCCAGGCCAGCACCACCTTCGTGCCTCTCGCCTGGCTCGGGGATGACGCGGGTATCCTCCCTGGTGAACACTCCCGCAAAGTACTCATTAAGCACATTGGTGAGGTCCGTGTCGGAGGTTCGCAGAATGCCACTTCCGTCCTTTAACGGACCTATCATGCTTCTAATGGGCTTTCTACTATTAACATAACTGAAGAATTCCTTAGGGTTCCCCTTGCAGAGACTTGCCACCCATAGTTCTACGTTACGTTTCGCTAGCCTAACCTTTGCCTTCACTTCCCTACACAGGCAGACATACGCTTCAGTGTTCTCGTGGGAACGATTGGCCTTCGCCCTCCTATACGCTACTTTCCTATTTCGGATAGCCGAAGCGATGTCATGATTGAACCACTTAGGCTGCGTTGAAGTAGGGGTGACTGGTTTTGAGGGTATGGCAGCAGACTGCAGCACCATAAACTCATCCCGGAATGCACTCCACACTCCCTCAACATCGCCGCCAACCTCTAACCCATCTCTCCTACGCTATCCCTGAGGCTAACAAAGTCCCCTCCCCGAGATCGAGCTTACTGCCTCTCGAGTTACTACGCTTCACCTGCTTCTATCGGAATTGAGAGAGAGAGAGAGAGATTATTATTATTATTTACACTTGAATAATAATGGAGAAACATCTTGAATCTTACTCTGAACCCTGTAACTCCCAAAACAGTGGGAAAGTAAAAAAGGAAGACTGTCGTATTTCCAAATTAAAGGCTAGACAGGAAACATCCTTAACCCTGAAAGAAAAGTTTTGTTGTGAGAGTACCAAAATGTTTAATCAGCTTCCCAAACACCTAAGGAACACAAGTGGTGGTGCAGTGGACATCTTCAAAAGAAGATTAGATGCCTGGCACAGAACAATTCCCCAATGAGCTGGGTGTACCTGGCTGTGAGGTGGAGAGTACAAGAAACCAACTTGCTACTTTACCAGGCCAACTTGAGAGGAGTGGTGACAAGCTTGACCTTTGTGAAATGAGGAATCACCACACTGAACATTTGAATGGAAAGGTGTATTATATATATATTTTTCACGTGTTACCTTCGTGAAATAATTTTCATATATATATATATATATATATATATTTTAATCTTCTACATTTTTAGATAGGTGTGGGTCTTCTTAAATTTTAATGGCATGTAATGAGATTCATTCTTATATAATTTTGTAGAGAACTTAAGGCCTCGATGCAAATTGGAAAATTTTAGCTGCAAAACCATAAAATATTGAAGTACTTTCACATGAAGTATTTTAAATTTAAATTGTCATCTTCATAAACTTAATCAGTTGTGTCTCGGCACTTGTCTCATTGTCTGTCAAATTGTGGAAATAGTTAGATATATGCAACTTATTGCCAGCAATTTGTTTTGGCTATAGGAATATGTGTACCATTGGTTTAATTGTATTAAAAGAACCCACAAGGAAAAAAAAAGTCAGTAGCTACTTTTGTTTATATTTGAAAGAGCAAGGAGCAAAAGCTTAATGCTGATTTTTTTTTCCATACCATTAGTTACTGGTAAAATTGCAAGTAAGTTTGATATTGTATGCATATTATGACTTAATCGCAAATTGTAGCAAAATGCCTCTATTGAGTCAGTCCATACTCGTTAGGGTGGCCCACTTTTCAATTTTTTTTGAAAACTATAGTGATCATGGTTTTTCCCATTATTTGGCACTATACTAGCACAGTGGTACCATTTTTACAAAAATTGATCAATATTTAGGGGTCTTGCATCGACCTTGAAATTACTAGTTTTTTTTTTTAAATTCGTACTTTTTAACTTTTTACTGAATCAAGATAAATCACTAAGTAGGGATGTTTTCTGAATCCTCTTAATGAGAGAAGTCGTTTGGTGTGCCTGCCAATGTCATATGACTAACGGTTTAAAGGTTGTGCCTGTATACAGGTAATACCAATGTGCTAGTATAGTGCCAAATAATGGGAAAAACCACGATCACCTATACTTTTCAAAAAAATGTCACCATACCCGGGTGGAATGTATAATGTATATTAGGGTGGTCCACTCTTATAGGGGTGGGATTTTTTTTTGTGATTTGTTTTTATTGCTGGGTTGTAACTTATGAGGATGGATGAGAAAACACCTCTGGGAAAGTTTTATTTGAATCAGTTAATTTGTAGGGGTAGCACATGACACTTGAAGTTTTGGTATAATCTGAAAATCACAGCAAAGTTAATCTTGGTGACAGTACATGACTATTAGGGTAACTAACAATTCCCTCTGCACCTCATTTGATCTTTGTTTTCTCGCCCAGTTGCCAGGCTGACTTCAGTGGTTGAGGAAACTGCTTCCTGTAGTTAGCAACAACTTGCAGGAGATACTGCAGTTGTTCCTCATTCCTGGTGTGGCAGCCGTTGTATTCATTAATGAGAGCAACCCCCCCCCTCTGCATGATCGTTCACGACAGAGAGGTTTGCCACTGATTTCTTCGCTATTTGGTAATCAGGATCACACTCCCAATCCTGCACCTCCTTCCTCAGGTATCCCACACCTGGCCCCAGAGACAACAGCAGTCTTTTTGAGTTTGCTGTTGCTAGTGACTCGATTGAAGCCCCCTCAGCAACACCTTTCCTTCTCTTCTGGCAATCACGCTTTCCTTCAACTTCCTCCATCGCCTTCACCATTGCTGTTTTAGTCTCTTCAGACACCTCAGGATCGAAAATCGCGAGGTCCACCATCTCCTCCGAAAGATACCAAAGATGACTGCTGAGTTTTTTTAATGCCACTTCCGAAATTTTGGGGTCATGGTATTCCCGAAGACTCTGCAGAAGACTGAGGTCGCTGCGAGGCACAGCAGCAGCTATTGGCGCTGTCATCCATGCCTGCAGGTAGATGGAAACAGCGAAGACACTGACATCCTTAAGACACTTTTGCTCTCATGGAGTGAGGGCTGGGATTTGTCCCCTGAACAGCCACATCTTCAATGAATAGATCACCTTAGATAACCATCTGGCTTGGTGCATGGGGCCAGGTTGCTTGAAGGTGTAGTTGTCAATGCTCCCTCCCAAGAAAATGATGGACAGATCGAGGAATTCCTGATAGTCATCTCGAAAGGATTTTGAGGAGTGTTTTTCCTCAGCAAAGCGGAGAATCCAATCTCTGATGGGGGCCAAGAGTCGATGCACCTCTTCATCATCCCATCCAGTGTCGTATGTTCCTGTGTCGATGAAGGTCCATTTGCTCTGAAACCTGCTGAACAATGGAACATCAGGTCCACTCATTGGGCCATAGCAAGCAGTGAAAACTCCACCGATCATCACTTCCATGATGTGATGACGGCAGGAAAAATGGAGAAGGTCTTTCTTCAACTTCTGCTCCAACAACACACACGCTCCATTCAAACGACCAGCATTGGAGGCAGTGGTGTCGAAACACATCCCCACGACAGATTCTTCGAGGCCCCAATCAGTCAATAATTCAAAAACTGCACTGGCTTGGTGTTCTCCTGATCCAGTTGGTATTTTGGGGACTCCAAGGAGCTGAGATTGACCCGAAAAGGAGGAAATGAGCACAGGCAGCCGATCCACATGCGCATGGTCTCTGGTGTTGAGGAGGTCTGGAATAAGTTTTCCATCCCAGTGGATGATTGCAGGACCGGACTGAAAGGAAGCTTTTAGGCTACTGCAGATCATGATCCGATGTCGTTCTCTCTGCCATTTGATGGAGGTCCGGGTGATGTTAAAATTCATTGGGCTGTGGCCAAGGCTCAATGCAGTCTCTGCTATTATGTAGGTTGCCATCCTGTCCGTAGTGTGTGTCCGATCTAGGGCAGCAGCTTGATTTGATGTTATCACATTCTTGACACTTTTCACCTGTTTTGGAGGTTGCTTTCCACCTTTTGCCCATTCATCTTCGGTGGAGGATGACTTCTCAGTGACTGAGGATTCTGTTGAGGACACCAATACTGCTGTACCCGACGTTGATGCACCTTCATTGACTGCCTGCAATACAATCGAAGAAAATGGACAATTAGTATTAACGAACAACCTAATCATTGCAATCAAATGAAAGTAGGAATTTGAAGAACAATCTCACCTTTCTCTTTCGCATCTCCTCCTCCATCTTCCTGTGGGCAGCTTGTTTTTCTTTTTCTGCTGTTTTTCTGTCTACTCCCACCATGCCATCCCCATTCTTCCAGGCTCTTGCTGGGCCAGCAAGAAGGCCTTGTTCTTCTGGGTTTTTGATTAGAGACAAGGCATCAGCATTGCCATATCAAATAGGTTCCGAAGGTCTCCTTGAATCCCTCTTCGTTGTACACCTAAATATAAATAATATATATATGATAAATGTATTGACTATTGTACAGTATAATATGTCATACTCTCTAGAAACTATTTTAGTATCATTGATCATCCAACTCACCTGCTTCTGGCTCTCCTCATCGTCCTTTTTTTATTTTGATCCAATCTTGGTGAAGGTCCAAGATCTTTGGATTCCTTTGTATTTTTCCCTTGTCAGGATTCGAGCTTTGTGTTCCAAAATATTTCAAGTTGACCCCACACTACTTGAGCATTTCCTTCAACTCCTTCTTGAGATTAGTGTGGTGATGAAGGAAGCATGACAATACTTCTCCACGTGATGGTAATTTGCTTCCAAGAAGCTTGTCCTTCACTTTATCTCCCTTGAAGGAGATAAAAGCAAGAGCCTTCGAACTTATCATATATCCAACCACTAAACAACCAATGAACACTACACCAATAATCTGTCAAGGAAAAGATGTATTACTGGAACATAATATACAAGTAAATCTACTAGGTAGTGCAAAAGTGCAAAAATGAAGTACTGTGTGCTATCCCTAAAAAGTGATTGATTTGGGAAAAAATTGGCCAGAGGTGTTTTCTCATTCATCCTCACAAGTTACCACCTGGCAATAACAAAAAATCAAAACTTCAATTTTATGGACCACCCTAAATTGTATATAGGTAATTAGAAAATGCACTATGCCTGTGCCAGGTACCTAACCTATTTCTCTTTTTGCAGATCATAACATTTTGAGATTTGTCTGAGTTCCTCATCCTTTGTCATGGACAAATCGATGGCAACCATAACTGGAAGAACTCTTGAAGCTACAAATAGTCTCATCAAAAGGAAAGGCAAAAATAACATCGCTACCTTCTCTAAGATCGGCCTCAGAAATTTTTTTAGTTGGCCAACCGTTGTCCTCCATCAGTGGTAGCAAATTGCCAACAACACGGCAGGTTTTGCAATACTACTTCAGTGTTATCCAGTACACTGCTAACAGGAAAGACGCATTCAAAGAAACTGTAAACGTCTTAAAGTTTTGGAACATGGCCCGCATTAAAACAATCACAAAGCTCAACTGTGAACGGAAGCTAGAGGCATTGTGGAAAGAGTGGCACTTACTCCAAAAGAGCAGAAAATGAGAAACTGCCGCTGGAGGAAAATGGCAGAAGTTTTTGGACAGTGTGGACATGCTGTGGGATATTGGAGCATCTGATGCTGTCGAAGATATAAAGAAGAATCGACTGCTGTCCGACAAGGACAAGAAAGAAGACATTGACTTCTACCTCGATCAACGTGGTCCTCGGGTGGCAACGATGAGCGGGAATGATAAAGTTTTCGCTGTAAAAAGAAAGCTACAGGAAGGAAGAAAAAGTCCTCGCCAGGAGCCGCAAACCTTAAAGTGTGCATATGAAACCGGAGATGAGGCCATGGAGAATGATGATACTGGCATGTCAGGAGAGTCGGAGACAGAACTAACGTTCCCCCTGCCGAAAGAGCCAAGTGTGTGTGTCAATCTTTCTCCTCGCTGCATCCTTAATGCACTGCTGTCATGGAAGTGGCCTGATCGTTTCCGCATGTCCAATAATCAGGTGCATTAAGGATGCAGCGAGGAAGATTGACACACACACTTGGCTCTTTCAGCAGGGGGAACGCTAGTTCTGTCTCTGACTCTCCTGACATGCCAGTATCATCATTCTCCATGGCCTCATCTCCGGTTTTGTATGCACACTTTGAGGTTTGCTGCTCCTGGTGAGGACTTTTTCTTCCTTCCTGTAGCTTTCTTTTTACAGCGAAAACTTTATCATTCCCGCTCATCGTTGCCACCCGAGGACCACACGTTGATCGAGGTAGAAGTCAATGTCTTCTTTCTTGTCCTTGTCGGACAGCAGTCGATTCTTCTTTATATCTTTGACAGCATCAGATGCTCCGATATCCCACAGCTTGTCCACACTGTCCGAAAACTTCTGCCGTTTTCCTCCGGCATCAGTTTCTCGTTTTCTGCTCTTTTGGAGTAAGTGCCACTCTTTCCACAAGCCTCTAGCTTCCGTTCGCAGTTGAGCTTTGTGATTGTTTTAATGCAGGCCATGTTCCAAAACTTTAAGACATTGTTTACAGTTTCTTTGAATGCGTCTTTCCTGAAAACCTGCCATGTTGGCAATTTGTTACCACTGATGGAGGATGATGGTTGGCCAACTAAAAAAATTTCCGAGGCTGATCTTAGAGAAGGTAGCAATGTTATTTTCGCCTTTCCTTTTGATGACTCTATTTGTAGCTTCAAGAGTTCTTCCAGTTATGGTTGCCATCGATTTGTCCATGACAAAGGATGAGCAACTCAGACAGAATTTCAAAATGTTTATGATCTGCAAAAAAGAAATAGGTTAGGTACCTGGCACAGGCATAGTGCATTTTCTAATTACCTATATACATTATACATTCCGCCGGGTATGGTGACTCATTTTTTTGGAAAGTATAGGTGATCGTGGTTTTTCCCATTATTTGGCAATAACTAGCACATTGGTATTACCTGTATACAGGCAACCTTTAAACCGGTAGTCGTATGACATTGGCAGGCACAAACGACTTCTCTCATTAAGAGGATTCAGAAAACATCCCTACTTATGATTTATCTTGATTCAGTAAAAGTTAAAAAGTACGCATTTAAAGAAAAAACTAGTAATTTCAAGGTCGATGCGAGACCCCCTAAATATGATCAATTTTTTTAAAAATGGTACCAATGTGCTAGTATAGTGCCAAATAATGGGAAAAACCACGATCACCTTATACTTTTCAAAAAAAATTGAAAAGTGGGCCACCCTAATGTTAAAGAGTTTCCTACAAAAGATGGAGTACATTTTAAACCCATGAGCTGAATATTTACTGGGATATGTACATTTTGAATGCAGTTTCACAAATATTTACTAACTAAATAAAGTACAAACCCAGATTTTTTTTTTTTTTTTTTTTGCTGGTTGGCTTTTAGGTTGGTGGTGTAAGAAACATTGTACAAGCAAGAAGGAATTTTATTATGCTTGCACTAGAATTGAACAGTAAGGCAAATTAATCTTGGAGAAATGAAACTAGACAAAATAAAGTTATCATAATTTTGAGCTTTATATCAAAAGCTAATAGATCACAATTTGTGGTGCCGTATTAAAAATCTAAATTGTGTTGTGAACTTCAGGAAAATGTTTAGTTCTCACTGGCTTAAAGATTTGCTCATTGTAGTTAATGAAATTAAATGTTGCAATGCAACCATGGGTTGACATACCGTACTTCATTAAGAATTGTAAAGTTTTTGAAATAGTATATAGCCCACCCCAACTGGTAAGATTTGCGTGGAAGTGATTAAATGTTTTTGCATTTTGGCTCAAACATAAGGTATTTAATGATAGAGGAATTAAGGAGTAAGATGTATATTCTAGTGATGGGACGATACCAAAATTTTTAACGATTCCAATTCCGATACCACTAAAGTGTCTCGATTCCGATTCTCAATATTTTTAATATAATTCTAAACTTGTTTTTTTCTGGAAATTTCTATTTACTCTGGTAAGATTAACTATTTACATTATGAGTATGGTAATATAAATTATAAATTATAATAGATTGGTTTAAAAATAAAAATCAACTGTACAGTTGTAACAATTCATTTTAATCTTCTTGATTACACATCATGGATATACATGTTTTAATGTATAGCTGCAATACAATAAAAATGAAATTTGTTATCCTCTTTCATTTAAATTTTAAAGTTTACATTGCAAAACTGGTTCAATTAAAAGTTGAATCGTTTTAAGAATCGGAAATCATGGTACAATTCTCTCGATTCCGATTCCTGAAAAATGCTCGATTCTTCCGATTCTTGATTCCGATTAATCGTCCCATCACTAGTATATTCATTTTTAATGGGATTATGTAGCTTATTAATGACTTTAATTCATAGTGCAGAATGATAAGAGCCAGGTAGCTGCTTTTCAAGATGTTGAAAAATAAAAATTATAACCCATCTTCATACAAAATTGTAAGGAATAAGCTATAAGAAGTTCTTTTCCCTCTGTAATTAATTTGGGCAAACTTGAGGACTAACTTTATTTCAGAAGGTTTTTGCTATCACTCTTTATAAGGACCATAAATACTAATTCAAATTTAATTAAAAATTATTTATAAATATTAGTATTAAAATTTCTATGCTACAATAATACAATGAGCAATTGTCAATTGGACTGTTTTAAAGTTGATAAATTGGATAAATGGGTCTTATTCTACTTGCCACAAGAATAGGTCTCTCATTCATATAATTATAAATTTATTCCTTCATAAAATATTAATTTCTGCAGTAAATTATTCCATAGGAAAAAATTTTGAAGGTTGAAATTTAGGCAAGGTCTCATACTTTTAATGGGCCTGTATCATAGCCCAACTAGATTTTGAATAATACATGCATAAGCCAGGTCCGTAGCCAAGGGGGGGCCAGGGGGGTCAAAGCCCCACCTGGAAAATAATATGCCCCCCCTGGGAAAACCAACTGCAATGGCGTTCCATGCTACAAAAATGCCAAAGCCAACTTGTTTTACTTGCCTTTGAAAATAAGAGAATGAAGCAAATAGACATGTTTGAATTCCAAAAGAATTTCGCTAAAAAAACTTGCTGCATACAGTTATTCTAAAATTTTAAAAACTTACTTTTATTTACACTAAATTTATACTAAATATTGTATTCTATAACCCACTATGCCTATCTATATGTATCGGTTTGATCATTTTTTATTTAGCCTACAGTGTTTTACTTGTTATAGTTTTGAATGTAATTTTCTGCAGTATATTTCGATATTCACAAAAAATGACATTAAATTTTTTCATTGTCCCCCATGTCAATTTCTCCGCCCCTCCTACTGATTTGGTCTGGCTACGGCTCTGGCATAAGCTACAACATAATCTCATCCCTTTGAGTTTGGCAGTAACAAGAGTACCATAGCCTAAATATAAAAATAGTTTATAGGGTTCATAGCCTAAATGAAAGAAGCTAAGCATACCCAATTTTTTAAAAAATGCACTTGCTACAACTACCCTGTAGCTACTAGGAATTTTACCAAATATCAGTACATGATATTTTCCCCACTTTGTAGCAAGTTAAAAATTCTTAATATTAGTTAATTATTTACTGTTACTAGTGATTAGCAATTGGTATTTTACTAGTGCCTCAAAACTGAAAATTAATTTTTTTGTGTAAATAAATAAATAGATGAATTCAACTTAGCCTGCTAGGCCCTTTAACTGAAAAAATGATTTAGCTAGTGTTTCAAATCTTTACTGTTCTCCAGTCTGTATGAGCTTTAGTCAGATAATCAGTAAGTATAAGTAGCATAAAAGTGAAAAAATTTGTATGTGGTAATTAGTTTCCTCGGTTTTCAGTTAGATTGAGTATGGTATGTTGTGTGGCTGGGTGTGCATGCGTGTTTGCGTATGTGCATAGATGTTATGTATACTTCATGAAGTTGAAATTGTATTGCGAGCGCTCAAATGATAGTTCATTGAAGATTGTGGAGTGTATAGTTGAGACTATTTTCATTTTTTAAGTTTATGCATGGTTCTCCAAACTTCTGATGTGTATGACAGGGTTGTATTTAATTTGATACACCTAAAAGTTTTCCTGGTGTGACTTATGCAAATTTTTAGATGTAAAACTTTGTAAATTTGATGCAAGTTTTGTAGACTTCATACTTGGAAATGAATGAAAACAATTTGGGGCTGCCAAATTGGTATGAATATATTTAAAAGTGATTATAATTGTGTGCTTGATTTGTAACCTAGACATTTTTCAGAGCAATTGGCAACATGGAGGGTAAAAGTCATACTGTGCCCACTAAAATAGTAATAGTAGAATCCCTCAGTGTGAATCGTTCGTAAATTTGTTTTTAAGGTTATATACTTGAAGTAGGTCTTTGAAGTTTAACAGAGTATCACTGACAATTAGAATACATATTGTACTGACTAATTTTGGTTTTAATTTTAACTTGATATGGTTAATTAATACTCCCTGGCAGCGCTCTCTTTATTGTTTTCATTCATTCAGTCCATACAGGTAGTGGACAGAAAGTTAGGAGCAATTGTAATAGTCCCAATTACATGCAAGTTGAAGAGGACTTGGACTACCAGTATCTCAATGCTCTAGGAAGTTAGTGCTCATTTATTTTAAATTTGAATTTATTTAGTTTAGAATAATTAAGTTTTCATAGGTGCTAATTTCCTTCTAGTTATTCATACTCGCTCGCTTCAGAAATTTATAGTTGAGGCAACTGACATTGAAGACTGTTAATAAGCCCTTTTAGTCAACTGGTAAAATCTCATTTGTAGTACGAAGTATTTTCTATAGCCTCAACTGATGGTTACATCAAAAGGGTATTATGAATAGTTTTCACTGTGATATTCGAATAGCAAAAACTGCAGTTTTATAAGCTGCTATGCTCATAAGACTGCAATTTTACCATTCACTTGATAGAACATCTATTGTCCTTATTGATATCCATAGTTCCTTTTTTTCACATTTGTTTTTAACTTTGCAGTCTAGTTTTTCCTTGCAAAACACACTCACTCACTCACTCACTCACTCACTCACTCACTCACTCACTCACTCACTCACTCACTCACTCACTCACTCACTCACTCACTCACTCACTCACTCACTCACTCACTCACTCACTCACTCACTCACTCACTCACTCACTTTTATTTTAAATTGCTATTTCTTGTGCATGTTCTTATTTTAATATAGCTGAGTCAGTGTTTTTATGATTGACCAAATCAGGTTAGTAAAATTTATCATTTTGATAATTGGTAATTAAATTCAATTGAATAGATAGTCTAAGTGTAGCTGACCATTTAATTTTATATAAGGACATTGATAAAAGTTTACCTTCAGTTCATTATTTCTGTAATATTTTGTAATTGGCTAAGGCATAACTACAAAGCCTATGCAGATTAAAAATGTTTCCTTATGTAATATTGTTTCTGCATTAATTAGGAAAATGTTTGTTAATATTTAAGTAGTTACAAAAAATTCAACACTTTAGGCCAACCTATATATATATATATAATATGGGGGTGAATTTCACAATTAAACACGTGAAATGAATTAATGATGTAAACCCACAAGGAAATAAAAAATGATTCCAAGGCCTTTCATGTATTCAGAAGTACACCTCATCAGGGAATGACAATGGTGTACTTCTGAATACACAACAAGGTCCCTGACAAGGTGTACTTCTGAATGAATACATGAAAGGCCTTGGAATCATTTTTATTTCCTTGTGGGTTTATATATATATATATATATATATATATATATATATATATATATATATATATATGGGCTACGTCGTGGCTGATGTCGTAACACCGCTTCCCAGAGATCAGTGAAGTTAACCGACATTGGGTCTGGGTAGTAGTTGAATGGGAGACCATCCTCTGCACCCAGATTATGTAGCAACCCATGGTTCAGATCCCATGTAAAGCTGTAGGTCCCCCCTGTCATATGACCTTAGCTGTTGCGAAGGAGGTTAAACAACCCCAATTAAAAAATTATATATATATAGGGTGAGTCAAAAGTCTGGAAATAGGATCTATGCTTTTCAATATATATATATATATACACACACACACACACACATTTGCATTGAAAAGCATAGTTTGTTTCCACACTCTTGACTTACTGCGTGTGTGTGTGTGTAAAAATACTGTTGAAGTAAAATACTTGTAATTTTTATTGTAAATGCTAAGTAGCTAAATGGTGAAGATGGAGCTTATTTCCAAATTACTGAAGAAATTAAAATAAGTCTGTGGCCAGTTCTAAGTTTATAGTAGGCTCTAGATCTGTATAAGTACCACTGTCTCAGTGTTTCATACATGATCAGAAAATAAGGTTCAACACAGGGCCCTTGCATTTTGAGTGACAGGTTTTTGGTAAGTATAACTGTTGTTCTTATAGTAATACCATATCTTTAAGATTGTGTAAAATGTTGATGAATTAGGAATGTTATGGCTTTTGCAACTTCATTGCAAAACTTCTAAGAAAGTCACAGCTTAAATTTTTTATATATTTTACAGGGAATCTGGGCAACTAGGGATTTCATGCAAGGTTGTCATGATATTTTTGTTAGTTTTAACAAAAATATCATGACAACCAATTGTCAAGGGTATACAATTGACCTAATTGGGCATTCAATAATTTCCCATAGGTTCAACAAAAATATCATGACTTAACCTTGCATGAAAGCTCAACATTTTAGGGATTTTGTGAAATCCCTAGTTAAGCAGATTTCTTTATATATATATATATATATATTAATTCTGTGCCTCAGTTACTCTTCACATGGGGCTAATTCCAGGACAGATGGGAAAAAAAAATTTCACTACACCCCTTCCAGTTTTCTGTAATTTGTTGTATAGCATTGCCTATACCAAAAAACACGAAATTTCAAGTTTCAGATTGATTAGATGTACGGTTCAAAAGTTATGGCCCTTCCAACTTTGGGGGCTTCTCAGGCACCCCCAAATTTCAAATTACCATATCTTAGCCCCTAATTGAGATAGAAGAATGATTCAAATTGCATTTGAAAAGTAATTTGGGATCACCTGAACATCAGGGCCCCCAGCCTTCTTTAGTTAGTTTTATAAGACTAACTAATGAAAATATCATGACTTAATCTAACCAATCATCAAGGGTGTACAGTTGACCTAACGATTGGTTAGGTTGTCGTGATATGTTTGTTAGTTAGCCTTATAAGGCTAACTAATGAAGGCTGTGGGCCCTCATCTTCAAGTGATCCATAATTTGTCAAATATTAAACGAGTATAGCCATGGATAGCAGCTTAGTTGAGGAGTAAAAATGTTGACAATTTGTATTATTAAAGTGGGGTTTTACCCCCCCTCCCACCTCAATGGATTTTTAAAAAAATTTCATATCGGATTAAGCCCAAACTCTATCTGTATAAGTGGCATTTAAGAAATTGCTGTGTATTTAGGTGCTAAACTGTGTTTTTTGAGATTTGAATAGTGATAACTTCACTGAAAATTTTTTTTAAATTTTCATAATGATTTGTCACCCACATTTGAATTTTTTTCCTGAAAAGTATGCTGTCTTATATGTAACTACCAGTACTTATTTAATTGTAAATGTTTCAAGAATTTGACAATTGAATTATTCTACATTTTATTTTTGTTCTAAAAATGTATAGAGTACAGCACAGGTTCAACAAACTCATTAAACATAATGTAACATAACATAATAATTAACAAGTTTCTCAACTGAAGCCTGTGAACTGTGACTAAGTACTAGTAAGAATGTATACATGCTTAAACTTGTATGACAGTAACTTAGAAGTACAAGCATCAACTGGGTGAGTATAATATACCATACTGAAAACTTTTATGGCTCCACTAATTTGATCTCTTTTGGATGGAAAGACTAGGCAATTTTAATACCATGCAGGATATTTGGATTGGACATAGGTTGAATCATTTCATTTTGTCTTACCCAGCAAATATCTTCCTTTGGAAAATGGTATTTATTAGGGCCTCCAAAACATGTTAAAAAGCTAATTTGGTAATCAGCAAATTCTTCTGAACTGTCTTTGATTATTCCAAGCCAGATTTTACTATCATACGAGGGTAATTCAATAAGTATCCACACTTTTTATTTTCACATCTGATAGATTATAAACACATCACTTCTCAATACATTTAGTCCAGTGATCTACAAGCTTCCTAATGCCATCACAAAAGAATGTTTTTGGCCGTGTGCATAGCCAGTCATGCACTGCCTCCTTCATCATTGCCTTGGAATTGCTGACCTCTCAAAGCATCTTTGAGTGGTCCAAACGGGTAAAAATCCAAAGATGCCAGGTCTGGACTAGGCTGGATGGTTGAGAACTTAAAATTTAAGGTCTTGAGGGCATTTTCTAGTCTGTGCAGCAGTATGAGGGCTCACAGTGTCGTATAACAATAACACCTTCCGACAATCTCCCTCTCTGTTTTGTGCAAATTGCATGCTTTAACTCATTCTGAGTTATGTTATGCTAACACTGTTTTTGGATACATGAGGCCCTATCCTTGAACATTACCTAGAGTGTGGAAATACAGTAACAAGTGCATTGTATCCCGACATGCTTCAGGATGAGTTAAAGTAAGCAATTTGCACAAAATGGAGAGGGAAACTGTTGGAAGGTATTATTCTGTTACACTACAATGCGTGCACTCGTACCACTGCACAGACTAGAAAATGCCTTCAAGAACTTAAATTTGAAGTTCTTGACCATCCAGCCTACAGTCCAAACCTGGCACCTTTGGATTTTTACCCATTTGGACCACTAAAAGATGCTTTGAGAGGTCAGTGATTCCAAGGTGGTGATGACCTGAAGGAGGTGGTGCATGACTGGCTATGCACACAGCCAAAAACATTCTTTTGTGATTGCATTAGGAAGCTTGTAAATTGCTGGACTGAGTGTATTGAGAAACAGGGAGACTATGTTGAGAAGTGATGTGTTTATAATGTATCAGATGTGAAAATAAAAAGTGTGGATACTTATTGAATTACCCTCATACTTGCAAGCAACATTGGCCAATATGATACTTGGTATATTTGTTTACTGGTAGATTGCTCTCACCCTGTTCAACTCAACTTATTCTAAACAAATTAAGATTTTCTGAATCAGATGTTTGATAAGTCAGTATCTGGTTCCTTGACTTAGGTACAAATCTGTGGAAGCCTCTTGTGCCCTTGATTGATATAGCTTCAATAAACCTATTAGACATGTAATTTACTTGATTCAACCCTTGCTTAGTAACAAAGAAAAAAGTTAGATTTGAAGTGCTTAGTACTAAAATCATATAAAGCTCTTGGTGTCAGAATGTGACCAGCATCAGTTTGTTGTTGCCTTTGCTACAACACCCCTTTAATACAAATTAACTTTTTTACTCCTCAACTAAGCTGCTATCTGTCTATACTCATTTAATATTTGACAAATTACCTTTCAAATGCAATTTGAATCACTTCTATCTCAATTAGGGGCTAAGATATGTTAATTTGAAATTTTAGGGTCCCTGAAAACGCCCCCCAAAGTTGGAAGGGCTGTAACTTTTGAACTTTGTCAAAACTTGAAATTTCTGGTTTTTTGGTATAGACAATGCTATACAACAAATTATAGGAAAATTGGAAGTGGTGTGGTGTTAAGCATGGCATGATTTGTCCTGGAATTTACCATGGTCAAGCTAGTGGCCTGGCCTGATGGAGGAGTGTGTTTGTTTCTTGTGCTCTCCATCACACATAGCCAGGCACACCTGGCTCATTTGGTACAGTACCAATCTTGGGCCCAGCATCTAGTCTTCAAGACTTCAACTTTGACCCCTGTGACATTTCTGAGGTTGTTTGGGAAGCTGGTAAAGTGTTCCCCCCCTGGCCCGACAACCAAACTAACTTCCCTTTGGTATTGAAGGTGTCCCTTGTTGGGCCTTTAGTTTGGGAACACTACACACCTTTCCTATTTTCCAATGTTTAGATGTTAAGTGGGTTTAGTTTAAGGGTAGATGCCAATTTTTTTTATCATTTTTCCATATGTAAATTATGGTGTCTCTTTTTCCAGTGAATAGAAGTTTAATTTACATAGTTTTTTCCCAGTAGTTCAGTTCTTTGCAACCATCAGCCTTTTTGCTGCTTTGTTTACCACTATCTGATTCTCTACTTCGAATTTTGCATCATTGGCCATTTTTATCGCAATAAATGCAAAAAACTTTTTTTTATGTGAAGGTCAAATTATGATGATAAAAACCCACTCTAATAGACAGTTTATTTCCACAACAGTTTCATTGCCCACTAACATCCTCTTCAGGCGGATACAGAAAACCACCCAAAGAGGATGCCAGCGGGCATCGAAACTGTTGTGGAAATAAACTCTGTCTATTAGAGTGGGTTTTTATTATCATAATTATCCCAAAATCTTTTGCTTTTGTGCTTCTCTGAATTTCCTGTCAATCTTAGGCATAGAATACCATTTGTTCATTTCTTCCATATTTCAAGACCTGAAATGTGTTTATATTCATGGTCTTCTGACCATTTGTATATTCTGTTTGTCCCTCTGTAAGGCTTCCAACTCTTTGGCATTGCCAATTTTTCTGTTCATCTTTATCATCAGCAAATGATATTACTGTATGTTGTCATATTCATTCTGTCTGTCAGCATGATAATGAATAGGAGTGGAGCCTACTTCATTATGATGATACACCTTGGATTTTTATGGCTTGCTGCCATTCCAGGGAAGTTGTAGATCCATTTTGACATTTTTCCACTTTGCCCCCATTATTCCCATGTTTCATTTTGTGCTATTAGGTATATCACAATCACACTTATTGAATGTTTTAGCAAAATCTGCGTATATTGCATTGTAGTTATTTCTCTCAAGTGCATTTATATAGTTAGAATGCTCTATTAGTCATGATGAGTATGATCTTTATTGGAATCCATGCTGGTTCTCATTGAATCTTTCCTCTCTCTCCAAAATGTCATATTTTCTCTGACTATTCTTTCAAATATTTTGGCGAGATGGGACATCCATGATACTGGTCTATAGTTCTTTGCTTGCTCTATATCTCAATATATTAGGTATTTCCTTTTATTTAGAGTTTAGATCATGAGTTTTCTTTCCTTAAGGGTGCAATAGTAGTCCTCACTTTTGTTTTTGTGGAGCTATAGAAGTATTTTGGTTTAGGTTTTGTCATTTTCACCACATCTTCCTTTTACTCTGAATGTTGGCCCTTAATTTAGGACTTGCATTTCCCTGTCTGTACTTACCAATTTTACTTTTATCAAGTTTTTGGTAGTGGTGGTCTTTCAATTAATTAACTTTGTGAATACCTTTCTTGTGGAATAGTGTTTGCTTTTGCATCTCAAAATAGTTCTTCTTTCCCATTGACTGTACCTTACAGAACATATTTTTTCTAAGGTTTCTAGCATCATTCCACCCCCCAGGTTATTCCATTTCTTTGGTTGGTTTATCCTCCAAGATTGTTGTTCACTTTTTGTGCCATATGGTATCTGCTTTCTTAATTTATAGGCTTGGTGTTTAGATTAAAAATCTCGTTTGCCTTTTTTTCAGTATGAGTATTTTCTTTACACTCCCACCATGTTAGTGGATCAGTTATTTTTTCTGTATCTGTTATCTTGTGTGTTAACAGCTATCAACATTTTTGCTCGCTCCTAGTCTTCTCTTGTACCCCTGTTCCACCCCTGGTGTGTATACACATTTCACGTCCTTTTGTATTTTATAAATGGAAAATTAAAATCACTGGAGTATTATATTGGGAGATGGAGTTTAAAAACTGAGGTTTATGATGTTGGTAATGGCTTTAGCAAATTTTGCAGTTGGAGTTTTTGGAAGTGTATATACTGTAGATGACTTGGATACTTCCATGTAGCCATTTGATTTACTTATTATTGTCTGTCTGTCATGGCTCTCATATATGTATATAATACAGCTACCTTTTTGCCTGTTCTGTCAGCTCGTAGTATGTTGTAACCACTGTGCAGTATTCACAGTTTTACAATCTCCTTGGCAGTCTTTAAGATGTGTTTGAGGTATGTGATGTCAGTCCTTGTTTCTTCCATAAATCCTTGCGGGTATGAAACTTCGTTTATAGTGTGGTTTGATCTTGGCCCTTGAATATTTTCCTGGACTATATTTGTTTCCTGTTTTGTGTTGTCCTTCAAGTATTCCAAATTCAATTTTGCTGTCTCGTGTTTCATATTCCTGTGGTCCTCCAAGAAAGCTCCATTTCAGTTTACCTTTTCTGGCTTAGTAGCTGTATTGTGTCTGCAATGTTGAGAAAATTTGCTCTTTGGTTTGTATTAATAGGTTTCGTGCAGTGTTCCCTATCGTCCCTCGAGTTTGTTGAGAGGCAATGATAGTAGCATGTCTTACCATATTTGCAGACCTGCCTGCCTGCCTTGCATAGTACTTGCAGATGTTGCCAAATTTAGTGACTGTTATAACAATAGAAATTGCTTATGGTCCAGTGCGCACATTTACACTACCCTTCCTTATATTCGCAAAAGGCCTTTGCAAAGTATATGCATACATTTCTTTCCACATTATCACTCAAGAGGTAGGGTTGGGAGGGGTCTTTGATTGTTTTTCATTTCCTTTTTCAGAGATAACCTCAGTTTATCATGATTTTCCACTTTTTTTGCTATTTACTCTATTCAATCTGATGCTCTACAACTGATTTATGCGTTTCTTTTAATGCTTTTAACAAATTTTTTTGCCATCTTTGTGTTTGTATTCCTTTTCTGTTTCTTCTCATCATTTATATTCTCTTCCTTCATTGCTTCCTCAGTCTGTCTTATAAACCATAAATGAATGTTTTGATAATTTTTTTGTTTTAACTGCTGATTCGTACCCAGAGAAGGTGGTACATATCTCGGCGAGTGTGCGCACGCGAGATATATATAGTGTGTGTGTGTGTGTGTGTAAATATATCATGGGTGGGGCCTATGGGGCATGTGCCCCCCCATCTAGGCTAGATTATCAAAGGATGAGTGGAACTTTTTGTCCGACAATTGACACCCAGATCATGGTAATTAGGTCTATATAATGCATTACTTGTGAAATGTGTTATGCTACGGTATAATTGAATATAAAATACATGATTACTGATCATATTCAATTATACTGTATTCTAACTGTGTAGTGTACTGTAAGTATTACATGCTTATCACAATTGAAATGCGTAGAATTTGATAAATAATTTTAGTAATATGTTCGTTTTTTTGTTTTTAAAAGTGGATCCCCTTAGGGGAGTGAGTTTTTGATACCTTTCAGCTCACGCACAAGAACAGGAAGCCTGTTTCCTGTTGCTACCTAACAGTATGGTGGGTGAAGCATATGGTATATAAAAAATGGATCAAATAAAATACTCAGCATGATGTCTGTCTGGTGCCCCCATCCCTAGACCACTCCCTGGATGGATTCTCCTATATACTGTATATAAATTTTGTTAGCTTA